>OX465039.1:6584671-6762171 GCA_949841015.1 Aplysina aerophoba
CTGACATACGAAGACAGCACTGATTATCACACAAAGACAGTGCCAGTATATAGAGTGCCACATGCGCATGGTAGAGGGAGAATCTTCATGGCTGTAGCACAGGCTCACACAGAGTCTGAACGTGTACAGTTAGACATGGCGACACCCACTTCTTCCACACAAGCAGTACTAGCCGCACAGAACTCTGAAGGACAAGCTTACTCGCACTGGATGGCCTATCCCGGTCCCTTCACTTCCCACATAGGCTTCAGTCACTCTCAAGCCCCTCACCCTTTGGAGGTGGTTCCTCTCATACTCCAGACGGCCACAGTCCTGCTGGAGGAACTCCCACTGCTTCCACAAACGGCTGTCTGGGGGATAGCGAGAAGGGTACGCACGTACACACGCACGTACCATAGGTAACAGGTGTGGAGGCACACAAATGTATAAGGACAGCAGTCGCAGTTCGCTAGCGAGTTTACATCGCTAGCACGTGCCACAGTAGACGCTCAGTTTACCAGTGAGACGCTGTTTACTTACAGCTTTCAACCACTTCGCGTACGTTGCCACTGTTCCCATCTCGCTCTCTCAGCCTGCGCAGGATGGATCCTTCCCAGTCCATCGAGTTCGTCTCGTGTGTTTATCGTGCACGTGGGCGGAAAATAGACTCATTGTGAGACTGGCTTCAACTTGCATTAGCTATTTACTACCACAATTTGGGAACTGGATTGGAATTAAGTGAATTACTTGTAATCCAATTACGCGTATTATGTGTTTGCTGGTACATGCGACTAAAATACAAGACAATGATTACATAACTATACATACAGGCTTTGTTAATTTAAGAAAAACAGTGTCATTTTGTTTACAACTTAGAACCACTCATTCTCTAAGAGAATAGCTCTGTACGTTCACGGGAGTTCATCCGTACGGTAGTACTCCACTCGGTGCAGGTCCCACTCTGCGACACACACCGTTGAAACTGACATGCAAACAGCTCTGATGGTAAGAATAGCAGTCCCACGCTCCACTGCTGCCTCCCCGTGCAGTGAGCGAACTTCAAGAATTCTCAGATTGACAAACACATCATTGTCTGCTCCACCGCGATGCACCAAAGGTTGGTAAGTTGCCGCTGTGATACCGATCTGGAAGACAACTCTGGTCTGTGTGTACTCCATGAGCATGGTCTGGTTGGAAGCAATGAAGTGAGCGCCGGCAAGGGCTGAACCATCAAAGGACTGGATTGTGATATTTGTGGGGCTTGGAAATCTAGGATGGTTGTGACGAATGACGGTGACGTTGCCAAACATGTCACGTTCAGACACAAAGAACTGAGGAGACTCAAAAGAAAACATTCCTCCATCATCAAAGAAGTTGAACCCAGCAAAAGGTGCAGAAGGTGAGCCGTCATAGACAACAGTTACATTAGCTGGCCCCAAGTTGGAGCCAAGCTGGCAGACAATAACCGAGTCCTCCACCACCACTTCAGCCTCCAAGCACTCTGTTCTGTCAAACTCAGTGGTAAAATACACTTGAAGTGGGAGTCCGTCCTGCGATGAGCTCAGAGGGCCAAAGTTGCTTCCCATGATGGTGATCTCCGTAGACAGGGTGGTGGTGTGGACCGAGTCTGGTGAGATGTCACTGATGCGTGGAGGAGGTAGGGACTGGAAGAAGCCAGCAGCCTCCACATCTACCTCATCCACAACCACCTGCAGCAGACAGTGAAGGACAATACAGTCATGGCTATACACACAGAAGGCATACACAGCTAGTACAGGCATTCAGTAATTTATGTATATGGCTAGGCCATTGATCTACTACTTACAGTATACTACAATTTAAATGTTATCTATCATTATTGTATCAATTAATTAGTAATATTTCATTGCAGCTATTTAATGGTGTTCTACATCACACATTGTTTCATATAATATTATAATAATATGTATCTGGAAATGCTAATTGTATTCATTGCCCACCTTCAGTGCATGGTCTCCAGGCAACAAGGGAGGTGTATAGCAGGTGAGCAAGGTGTCATTGAGAACTGAGACATTTGAACAGGACTCGTTGCCTAGGAACACTTGTACAGAGGGGCCGTTGTTGGAGGCCGTCGAGGGACCAAAGTAGTTCCCAGTAACGGTGACCAAAGTCCCTCCCTCCTCGCTAGCTGTCGTGGGATAAATTGACACCAAAGTGGGAGGAGGAAGGTATCTGTAGGCACGGGTGATGTTCAACATAAGAGCAGAGTCGTCAACAATTAGCGTCAGAGTGACAAATGTGTCGCTGGTCATGTTGAATCCAGGTGGTGTCAGTGCTGTCAACGTGACATTATTCACTGTCACTGTCACATTCTTGGACTGGACAAAGTCAAACAGCAGATCAACTCTCCTAGCACGCGGCTCCCCTGACAGTGGGCCAAAATTTCCACCTTGCACTGTAACAAGCGTCCCCCCGGCAGCCCTGCCTGCAGTAGGCCTGATGGATGTGAAGAGGGGAGGGGGGTAGTAGACAAAGGTTCGCACCATGCTAGCATTGAAGGTATCCACCAGTGGTTGAACTGGGTTAGGCGGACGGGCTGTGTCTTGGAAGGCATCACTGGTGAACAAGACAAACGAGTCGTTCAAGGATGTCACTAGGCTCGAGTGTCTTTTCAGGAAGCGAATGTCATCATCTGCAAAAGCCACGACAAGTACAGTACTGAATGCAGAGGCTGTTATTGTGCCTCCTGTGAGGCTACGGCTGTCTGTGGCAGTGAGGCCGTCCTGTAAGGTTACAGCAGTGAGGTCTACAACACTTGAGTTTATGGGTTCATCAAAGACAAAGGTCACTTCCTCTCGGATTAAGTCAATGTGGTACTCAACCAGTCTGGGACGAGTGGTGTCAGCGGTGAACTGCCCTCTAACACCCTCCAACACTGCTTCTACTGGATTTGCAGTCATATCCGACAGAACATCTTCCTCAAACACCAAATAGGTGTCTGAACTGCTGAGTGCAAAGTTGTCGATGGCCTTGATGGCAGTGATGTCCTCCAAAGTCAACTGGATGTGCACAACTGGATCATCAAGCAAGAAGAGACTGAAGCTCTCGTTGGGGTAGTGAAAGACGGTAGCAATACCAGCAACATTGTCTTGCAGGGTGATTGCAGAAACATTAAGACTTGACACATTCATTGTTTCATCAAATGTGAGTGCAAGCACCCCTGTATTCATGTCCAGGTGGTATGACACTAGCTTGGGTCGGATGGTATCCGGGTAGAAGCAGTCAGCCCTTGCTGCTTTGGTGCCTGGTACCGGCACCACTGGTGTGCCCTCCATGTCATTGATCAGTAGAGGTGAGAAGCTGATGAAGGTGTTGTCAATGGAAGTACTCAAGGCTGTTCTCCGCTTGATCTCATTCAAGTCTGTGTCAACAAGCATAATGTCAACGACTGGGTCATCGTCACCAATGACGGTGCCATCTGTCAACTGATGGCATAGGTCCCCACTGCATGGTGACAGATCTGACACTCCCTGCATGACAATCTCGCTGACAGTAAGAGAGTCAACCATGACAGTTTCATCAAAAGTGAGTGACAGCAGTTCAGATGTGAGGTTGAGGCAGAAGCTGACAAGCTGTGGAGGTGTGGTGTCAGAGATGTAATGAACCACACCCACAGCACTGGTCCATGGCACCGGTATTACTGGGTTGTCATTCATGTCTGTGACTGCGAGAGTAGTGAGAGAGATGAATGATGTTGAGGCGTTCCTGGCAAGAGCAGTGTCTTCTTTGATGGCATTGAGATCATCAGAGCTGAGACGAATTGTGATTGCGTGACTGTCCTGGCTGTCGGTGTAGCTGCCAGGATCACCAGGTGTAAGATACAAGAAAGAACTGCTATTGAAGGGGGAGCCTTGGAGGCGAATCTGAGACACATCCAGGCTGCTTGCATTCACAGCCTCACTGAACAGAAGCACCAGTGTCCCTTCATCAGCATCCAGGAGGTAGAACGTCATCAGTGTGGGTCGCACATAGTCGGCTGTGTACTCTGCCACTGGCAAGGCCTGCTCTGGATCAATTGGTATAATTGCATTGCGATTCATGTCTTCCACCAATTGGTCTGTAAAGGAGAGGAAAGTGTTGTTGTTGTCAGTTGCAAGGCCTGTCAACACTTTGATGGCATTCGTGTCTCCTATTCCCAGATTAATTGTGAGAATATGGAAGTCAAACTGAGCATCAGAAATAGAGCTGTTGGGAGTAAGATTGTACATCTCTGTTACGTTCAGCACATTGTCCTTATTCTGCAGCAGAAGCTGGCCGACCATGAATGTTCCCGCTCTGACTGTCTCAGAGAAGTACAACACCAACTGGCTACTGTTCAGGTCCAGGTCAAAGGACAGCAACCTTGGCGGCACAAGATCAGGGTAGAAGCTGTCAGCTACCAGCGCCTGTACGAGTGTGTTGGTGTCATTCACCTCCACAACTGGGTTAGGGAGCAGGGCAAGGTCATCGATGGCCTGCCTTGTGAAGGTCAACCATGAGTCAGTACGGTCTGTGTAGATAGTTGTGATCCTCTTGATCTCATTGAGGTCGTCCAGTGAGAAGGTGAACGTAATGACAGTGCTGTCCTCCACTGGCTGTGAACCTCCAGTAAGCGTGTAGGAAAAGGTTGCCTGGAAGAAGTCCTGGAGGGTGAAGGCAGCATGGCTGAGGCTGCTCGCATTGACTGTTTCTGTGAAGGTGAGAGAGAGGGTCTCTGCTGTGAGGTTGATAGCGAAGGAGACCACCTCAGGCCTGGTGGTGTCAGGTACATGAGTGGTGACTTGAAGTGCCACTGAGTCATTGAGCAGGACAATGGGGTTGCCCACCATGTCGTATACAGTGGCAGCCATGTGGCTGACAAAGCAGTCGCCCACTTCACGACAAAGCACTCTCTTCTTGATCTCATTCAGGTCGTCCACACCGATGTCAATCAAGATGGTTGTATTGTCACTTGGGTCATGACTGCTCGAAGCAGAGAATGAAAAGCTGCTGTTAGCAAGGGGAGTGCCGTCAAGGAGTGTAAGTGCTGAAATGTTCAACGTGTCTGCTCTGATTGTTTCATCAAAAGTGAGGACCAGCTCTCCTTCATCCATGTCAATGGAGAAATCTGTAAGGAACGGTGGTGTTTCATCAGGAATGAAATTGGCTGCCATCAGTGCTGAGCCATCATTGATAGGAGTGACCAAGTTGTCATTCATGTCACGAATTGCCTTGGGCATCAGAGATAGGAATGTGCTATTGATCCCAACAGCAAGATTCCGCCTCCGCTTGATCTCATTTCTGTCAACTGGGCCAAGATTGATAATGAGTATATGATCGTTGTCGCTAGTGGTGTTTGTCTCTCCTTCTCCTGAGGTGAGGCTGTAAGGTGAGGAGTGGTAGTCGAGTGTGTTAGCAAGCTCATTGTTCTGCAGAGTGATGTATTCAACCTGAAGACTGCTCGAGTTGACAGTCTCATTGAATGTGAGGATGAGCTGAGAGGTGTCCATATCCAGCGTAAAGTTGACCAACACTGGAGGAGTGCTGTCTTCAGTGTGGATTCTCACAGGGTGTGCCATCAACGGTGGCACCTCGACCACTGCATTGTCGGCAAGGTCCACCACAGTGAGGTTAGTGATGGACAGGAAGGTTGTGCTGTTGTCAGTGGCAAGACGACTCCTGTACTTGACGGCATTCAAGTCCACAAAGCTGAGCATGATGGACACAACACGGCTATCATCATCAATGGAGCTTGATCCAAGCAGAAGTGAGTCTGATGATGTCAATGAGTACTGAAAGAGAGGGTTATCATTATCATCAGGGAAAGAAAGCAAGGTGATCTCCGACACATTCAAACTGTCGCGAATCTTCACTGTCTCGGAGAATGTCAGGATAAGTCTGCCGTCATTCAAGTCAAGATCAAAACTCACTAATTCTGGCGGTGTAGTGTCGGGTGTAAACATGGTGACATGCCTACCAAACTGCGGCTCTCTTCCAATGACATCATTACCGGCCATGTCATCAATAGTTGTCAGTGTCCACGACAAGAACGTGTCTCCTTGCTCAGTAGCAAGGTTCCTGGTGTTCTTTAGACTGTCCAAGTCCTCATGGCCTATTTGGACTGTCACCACCGGACCATTGGGGCTGATGGAGGTAGATGTATTGGGGTATGGAGGGAAGGAGCGAAGGGTGTAATTCACATAGTCACTGGACCAGATGTTGCGTGTGTTGTGGAATGTCAACTGAGTAACGTCCAGTGTTGACACATTGACAGTCTCACTGAATGTTATAGTCAAGTTACCAGCATCTATGTCAAGGTCAAAGCCGAGTAGAACAGGCTCGGAAACGTCTCTGGTGTATCCATCTGTCATTCTGGCTGCACTCGCAGATATTGCAGTGACATTGTTGCCCACCATATCCAACACAGCGGTGGATGTGATGGAAAGGTAGGAGTCACCATTGTTGGTTGCAAGGGATGCGAGTTTCTTCACTTCATTTAGATCATCTCTTGAAAGGTACACAATTAGCAAGTATGAGTTAAACTGAGCAAGAGGCTGGTTCTGAGAGAATGCAGTCATGTTGCCAATGACACTTGTTTGGTTGTCAAAAGTGACATTCTCAAAGAAACTTAGAACAAAACTGGGTATGGTAGCCGGATCCGTAAAGTCTGAAAGGAAGTACACACCATCCCCACTGGCCAGCATCAGTGCTTCCTCCTGAATGAGACCACTGGAGACAAGGGTGTACGCCTGTGTGGAGTTGGTGGCCCTGTTCAGCAATGTAAACTGACTGACTGTAAGGGTTTCTGCATCCACTGTCTCACTGAAGCTGAGAGCGAGGGTACCATCATTGAGGTCCAGATAGAAAGCCTCCAGCTCAGGGGAGGTGGTGTCAGCAGTGTAGTTTCTAACTTGCTGTGCATTCAGACCATTCACCAACGGCACAACAGTTCGGTTGTTGTTGTCTACAAGACCATCGCCATCCATGACTAACCATGTTGTCTCGTTTCTTGTGGCAATGCGCTTTCGTTTGATTTCATTCAGGTCTTCAAGGGAGATGGTCACAGTGACATGCCTGTTGTCCAGCATAGTTATTGTGCTCATTGCAACAGAGCCAGTCGAGAATCGGTGGAAGGACATTGGATTGTTCTCACTGATATTGAAGGCTCGCTGCAGCTGAAAGGCAGGTAGATTGAATGTTGACACATCTACTGTCTCGAAGAATGTTAAGAATAGCATTCCTGTGTCCATATCGAGGTCATAGCTGATGAGGTGAGGCATCACTTGATCATCAAAGAACATGGCTGCCTGGAGTCTCACTGTGGGGGCAGACGGGTTGTTCACCATATCCTCAATGGCACCATCCAGTAGTGTCAAGTAGCTGTCATTGATGGATGTGAACAAGTCTGTACGGGCCTTGATGTCATTAAGGTCATTGTAGCTGAACTGGAAGGTCACCTGGAGGCCATTGGGGGAGACACTGGACCCACTTCGCAGTGGGAATCTTGTGGTGGAATTGTAGGCCATATTTTCAAGGATGAACCGTGTTGGCTTGATGGTGTCTGGTCTCACAGGTTCGTCAAATATAAGCACCAGCTCCCCTGATGTCATGTTGACAAAGAAGTCTACCAGAGTGGGAGGGTCTTCTTCCTTTGGAGCAGATGATGCTTGGATCCTTGTTTCATTGATGGCATTCATCATGGTCCAATCATACACTGCTCCTTCCTCGAGGTAAAGCCAAGTATTATTGTGAGTAGTCCACAAGAACTCAGTGACTTTGATCCCGTTAATGTCTTCCCTATCAAGGAACAGTGTCACATTGTGGGAGTAGGCAGCATCAAATGTCCCATTGGTGAGAGTGTAGTTTACAATGCCACTTAAATTGGAAACAGTATGGAACTTGGTGAAATCAGTGAGGGCAAGTGCAATAGCTTCGTCAAAGAACAGCTGCACTGTGCCTGCATCAAGGTCTACAGTGAAATTGACCAATTCAGGACTTGTGACATCCATAATATAGTCCACAGCCATTTGACCTTCACCGTTGGTGACATTCACAACAGCGTTGTCATTCATGTCCATCACAAACATGTCTGTGAAAGTGAGGTAGGAGTCGTTGATGGATGTGTACAGGTTAGTGAACGCTGTGAGGTCATACACATCAAACACCCCAATCTGCACGATGATGACAGGGTCATTTGATGACTCGGTGTGGGAGGGAGGTATGAGGGTGACAGTGGGCCCGAGAGCAGTGGTAAAATCTTGCAGCGTGACCTCCCCAACCAAGAGAGAGCTACTGTTCACAGTCTCAGAGAAGTACAGTTGGAGCCAGCGGTTGTCCATGTCCACCACGAAGCCCTCCAATACAGGGCGAGTGGTGTCAGGAGTGTACATGAGGACTGGCCTAGGAGAGACCACCGGAGCCAGCATGTTGGAACGCATGTCAAGAACAGCCAAAGCTGTCAGCAGGAGGAAGGTGTTGTTCACACTGGTGGCCAGATCAGTGAGCTTCTTCAGCTCATTTGAATCAAAACGACTCACATTGAGGGGAAGTACCGTGTCATCCCCGTATCCCATCAGCAAGACAGTATCTTCTGTAAGAGTGTAGTTAGTGGACAGCATACTGAGGGTGTCCTCATTTGTGAAGGCGATCTCCGTGACACTGATGGAGGTGGCATTAACTGTCTCATCAAAAGTAAGCCAGAGAATGTTGGAGTCGAGGTCAAAATCAAACGACACCAGTTGAGGAGGTGTATCATCATCAGTGAAGTCGTTTGCTTGTTGTGCCTCTGTGACGTTGATGGTCGTCACTGAGTTATTGTTCATGTCGTCAATGGTGAACGCTTCTATGGCAATGAAGGTGTCAAAGACAGAGGTTGCTAAATCCGTGAAACGTTTCAGATTATTCACGTCTTCCACGTCCAGCTCAACTGTAATCTCTGGGCCATTTGGACTGACAGTATAGCCACCCTCGAGTGTGTACTGCACAGTTCCATTTGGCTCAGGAGCATTGAGAAATGTGATTCCCAGTGGGTGAAGAGTAGACGATCGCACTGTTTCATCAAACGTCAAATGCAGCAGGCCTTCGTTCATGTCCAGGTGGTAGAACTCCAGTGTGGGGGAGACAGAGTCTTCAATAAAAGCATTAGCTTCCCTAGCCAGCTCCAAACGAACAGCATTGCCTGCCATGTCCTCAACAAAGGCTGAAGAGTACTGAAGGAAGGTGGTGTCAATGCTGACAGCCAAACCCTCCATCTTCTTCACCTCATTCAAGTCAACTCTGGTGAGTTGGAGAGTAACATTAGTGCTGTTGTCAGCAGGGTAGACAATCCCACCAGTAAGGGTGACACTCTGGTTGACACCAGGGCTGACAAAAGTGACATCACTAGCATCAAGGGATGACACATTGACTGTCTCATTGAATATCAATCTCAGCTCATTCAATGCGAGATCAAGCTCATAATACACCAAAACAGGTGCAGTGGTGTCTCTAACAAAGTAACGCACCATCTGAGCCTCTGTGGGTGAAATTTCTGTCACAGGGTTGTCATTCATGTCACGTATTAAACTGATGGTAATGGAGATGTAGGAAGTGTTCATGCTACTGGCAAGGTTGTCATACTTTTTGATGAAGTTGATATCATCTGGATGCAAGTGCACTGCTACTGTAGGGTCATCTATGGCATTAAGGTGGAAGCTGGACTGAAGGGTGTGTGATCTGACAGTTGTGTTTTCATCAAGGGTCACATTAGCTGCATCTTGCAATGTGAGCTCGCTGATCAGGAGAGTATTCACGGCAACTGTCTCATTGAACTCCAGAACAAGAAGATCACTGTCCAAGTCGAGGTCAAAGGCAACCAGAATTGGCATCCTACTGTCTTCAGTGAAGACACTCACTTGCAGAGGGGAGGAGAAATCTAGCATGTTGCCGTTCATGTCTGAGATGGCAAGGGGTGTGTGAGAGAGGTAGGTTGTGGTGTTGTCCACAGCCAGTTGCAAATCTCTCTTGATGTTGTTGACATCTGCAATATCCAACTGCACCACTATGATGTAATCATCCTCTGAAGGGGTGTACCCTCCAGTTAAGTTGTAGGCAGGGTCAAGAGTAAAGGGGTCAGCCACGAGTGTGAACTCCTCAACATCAAGAGTGAAACGATCCACAGTTTCTGTGAATGTGAGCAACAGCTGCTCATCATTGAGGTTGAGGTCAAAGGTCACCAGCTGCGGAGGGGTCATGTCCAGTGTAATGTTCTGCACATTCAGAGCAAAATCAGCATCAACCGGAACCAAAGGATTGTGGTTCATGTCTGCAATGGCTCCCAAAGGAAGGCTAATGAATGTATTGTTGCCTTCATCATCACTGGCTAAGTCACGCAACTTTTTGATTGCATTCAGATCATTGAACGACAGGTTGACAACAATTACAGTAGAATCGATCATGGTCCATGTGCTGTCTTTTAGTGAGTACTCCTCTGAGGTGCTGTTGGTGTTAGGGCCATTCTGAAGGGTAATCACAGTGATATTCAATGAATTCCCATTCACTGTTTCATCAAAACTCAGTGTCATTGTTCCTTGGTCTAAATCAATGTCAAATGCATCCAGTGTAGGAGGTGTATCATCCATTCTGAACTCTGCTGCAGCCAACGAATGCAGACTTGAAATGGGGACAATGTAGTTTTCATTCATGTCGTGAATAGTGGTGTTGAGTATGGAGAGGAAAGAGTTTGAGGAATTGGTACCTAGGTTTCTCATTCTCTTCAGTTCATTAAGCTCTTCATCAGTCAGTTGTAGAGTGAGGACCACATCATTCGGGAGCTGGAGAGAGCGGGGGAACAGGGTAAGATACTGGGTAGACTCATTGTAGCTGTTGCGGATGGTGATGGATGATGGATCCAAGGAAGATCCAAAGACGGTCTCGGAGAAGGTTAAGATGATCTCCCCTCTGTCCACATCCAGCTCAAATTGGACCAGCTCGGGCGGTGTTGTGTCTCGTGTGAAGTTTGCCGTCAGTATGGCAATGCTGGAAGAAACAGGCACCACAGGGTTGCCATTCATGTCATCCACCAATTGGGAGGTCACACTGATGTAAGTGGTGAGACGGCTGGTGGCTAGTTGAGTCAACTTCTTAAGCTCATTCAGGTCAAACGCACTGATCTGAACCTCGATCACAGGACCATCAGTTGAGTTGGAATGGCTAGAGGTGGTTGGGGTGAAAGTGTACATGTCAGAGTCAGGGAAGTCTGGGAGTCCCACCAGTGTGATCTGGGTCACATTGAGCGTGGAGACATCAACAGACTCTGAAAAGAAGAGTGTGAGCAACCCAGGGCCATCCATATCCAGAGTGAACTCCTCCAGCTGAGGTCGAATCCTGTCAGGGAAGACCAAGCCTGCCATCAGTGGACGAGCAGCATCAATCGGGTAGTTCCAGTTGAAGTTCATGTCTTGGATCAGTCCACCGCTGATGGCAAGGTAGGTGTTGTTGGCATCTGTAGCAAGATCTGTCAGGACCTTGAGACGGTTGAGATCAAGCAGGGTAAGATTCAGGAAGACAACAGTGGAATCGTCTCCTGAGGACAGTCCACCTGACAACTGAACAATGCTAGTCCTGTTGAAATTCACGAGTGTTACTTCAGTTGGCCGAAGGGTTTCTACGGCAACAGTTTCATCAAAGGTGAGAGTGAGTATTTCACTGGTGAGATTCAGTTCAAAGCCAACCAGGGTTGGACTTGTGCTGTCATTCAGAAAGGAGAAGACTTGGATGGCACTGTCAGGTTCGACAGGCACAAGAGGATTCGCAAACATGTCTAGGAGTGTGGCATTAGTGAGGGCAATGAAGGTGTTGGACACATTGTGTGCCAAGCCCCTCTGCCTCTTAACCTCATTCAGGTCACTGGTAAGCAGATACACCTGCAGCACAGTCCCATCAGTGGGAGTTGTGTTCCATGCTCCACTGAGAGCAAGGCCAAATGAGCTGTTCCCTGATGCTGCACCCAGTAGGGTGATCCCTGTTGGATCTAGGGACGATGCATTGACTGTCTCATTGAAGTACAGAGTCAAAAGACCCAGGTTCATGTCCAAGTCAAAGTGGTCCAATTCTGGTCTGAGGATGTCTGGAAAGAAGGTCTGCACTCCAAAGGGGGACGGTGGCAAGATTGGCAACAGAAAGTTGCCTGCCATGTCCAATACTCCAAATGAGGTTACAGATAGGTAAGTAGTATCCATGGTAACAGCCAATTCAGTCAATTCCTTGATTTGGTTCAGATCGCCCCGCCCCAGTTCCACCTCAATCTCAGTTGAGTCCTGGCCAGTTGGGTCACGCCCTTGTATGTAAGAGTTGGTCGTAAGTGTGAAATTGGTTGTTGAGGAAATCACACTTGAGTCACTGTAGAAGGTGAACTGGTCAACACGAAGGCTGCTGGCATTGATAGTCTCTGAGAAGGTGAGTGTGAGAGTCTCGGCAGTCAGGTTGAGGCTGTAGTACATCAGTTGGGGAGATGTGTCATCCACAATCACATCCTCAGCCTGTCAGGATCAGGAGGAGAGAAGGGTGGGTCAACCACAGGCCCAGTGCTAATGACTGGATTACACTTAACAACCACAGATGATAACCAGTACACTTTGTTAAGCCACACAAGTGAAGTAGTATAGCATTCTGTGAAAAACATGTTGGTGTGTTGTAGTACACAAGTAAAGCACTAAACTAACGATGTATGCTACGCCAAACTGCCATGCACAACAGGACAAGGTGTGAAGTACAGATGCATGCAATATATACCGTATACCATAATAGCCTGCCCACTCAACACACAGTATGGCCATGACACATCACACACCCAAGGCATGTATGTAGACACAGTGCATACAGTACGTATGCAAGTGCCCCGCCCACCAATCAATACTACACGCACGCACCCACTGACCTGCACTCCAGATGTTGCATTGACTTCGTTCACCGTGTTACCAAATACGTCCAGTACTGTTCCTCCCACCAGGGTCAGGTAGGTGTCATTCACACTAGTTCCCAGCAGGTAGAGCCTCTTGATCTCATTCAGGTCGTCCTGTGAGAGGTTGACCTGCTGCACTGGCTCGTCCATGTCCCAATTGCGAGACTCAAAGGAGAGCGTGTGGAATGTAAATGGATCCAAGTCTCGCACGGCAGCATTCTGGAGGGTCAGCAAAGTGGAGTTGAAAGTAGCCGAATCAACCGTTTCTGAGAAGGTGAGCCACAACTGTCCAGAGTCGACATCAAGGACAAAGCTGTCGAGCTGAGGGTTGGTGCTATCACGAGTGTACTGGCTGACAGGTAGGGCAGTAATCCCATTCACTTTCGGTCTGTTTGGGATGTCAGACTGATCCCTGACCAGCATTGATGTCACTGCAATGTATGTAGAGTAATTGCTTACACCAATGCGAAGAGTCTTCAGTTGGTTAACATCTTGGGCACTGAGGCTGATGGTAATGGAGGTGTTGTCAGCCATACTCACTTTCCCTCCAGTTAGACGATAGGTCTCGTCGCTTCTGACTGCGTTGAAATCCTGTAGCAGTGTAATCTGTGTGGCATTAAATGTTGTGTAGTCTACAGTTTCAGTGAAGTGGAGTGTCAAACGTTCTGGTGCATCCATGTCAAGGTCAAAGGACAGCAGTACAGGCTGGATGGTATCGTTGGTGAAGTCACCTGCAGGGAATGCATTCTCACGGCTGATGGCCTGTATCGGATTGTCATTCATGTCGAATATGGCCCCCTCATCCACCCTTAGGTTGGAAGTCGATCTGCTGATCAGCAGCATCTCATTTCTCTTGATCTCATTCACATCTGAGTCTGTCATTTGAATCACAATTTCCTTGCCATTTAGAGACATTGTCTCTCCTGCAGTGAGGGTGTAGCTAGTGAACCTACCAAATGCTACGGCTTGCAGGGTGATCCGACTGTACACAATTGAGGAGGCATTGACAGGTTCATCAAAGATGATCTTGATCTGTGATGAGTTGAGATTAACTTCAAAACCATTAATGCGAGGAGGAGTGGAGTCCTCGGTGAAATTGCGCACTTGTTCAAAGGTGTATCCCAAAGGATTAGAGTCAAGTGCCATGTCCCTCACGGCCCCTAGCTGCAGTTGAAGGAATGTGTTGTTCACTTCAGTTGCCAGCCCTGTGGCCAGCTTAAGAGCGCACTGGTCACCAATGGTCAGCTGGATCTCCACAATATTGGAGTCTCCGCTGATACTGGACCCATTTGTGAGGGTGTAGCTGACTCCAATTGAAATGTTATCATGTGAATGGAAGGAAAAGCGGGTAAACACAAATGTATCAACATCGACAGTTTCATCAAAGGTGATTTGAACTACTCCTCGATTCATGTCCAGGCCAAAGTCAATTACTTCGGGTGGCGTTGTGTCACGAGTGAAGTTCAGCACTGGACGCGGGCTGGAGGGAGGGATGGGCACGACAGGGTTGCCATTCATGTCCTTCACAGCAGTGGAATCCACCACCAAGAACGTAGTACTTTGTGACTGAGCTAGGTTATAATGACGCTTGACTTCATTGAGGTCTTCGGGAGACAGAACTATGGTCATAAGGTAGTCATCCATTGTGATTGGATAACTGGTTGTCAAGGAAACAAAATCACCTGAATTGGGTGACTGGATAAGCTGGATTGACGATACTTGAAGTTCCTCAACGTCAACTGTCTCTGAAAAGGTGAGGTCCAGTAGGCCTTCATCCATGTCAAGGGTGAAGTGAGTGATGTTAGGACGCTTACCATCAGGAACAAACCTAAATACTGGGTTAGCCAGGCTTTCAAGGACAGGAACCACCAGATTGCTATTCATATCAGCCACTGTGAGGTTGGACAGGGCTAGGAAGGTGTTGTTGTAACCTGTACCAAGCCCTGTCAACCTCTTCAAGTCATTCACATCATCAAATCCAATGAATACCGTTATCTCAGTTGCGTCTGCCATAGACCACGTTGTTGAGGGGCCTAGGGGGTTTTCCCTGGTGCTCAGCTGGAGGACATTGGTGGTGTTCTCCAGCAGCGCTTGTGAGCTCTGGAGTTGCAACTCACTGAAATCAAAACTGGAAGCATTCACAGTTTCATCAAAGGCAAGGATCAGTTGGTCAGTGTTAAGATCCAATGTGAACATCACCAGGTTTGGGTCAGTGCTATCACTGATAAATGTTCTCACAGGCCTAACATCAGCAGTATCATCAGTGATAGCTACCACGTCAAGGCCTTGCATCATGCGGCCAACATAGCTATCAATCAACCCTGCAGCCAGGGTCAGATAGGTGTTCTGTGATGATGTTGCTATCTGAGTGATCCTTTTAATCTCATTCAAGTCATTCTGTGTCAGATTTATCACTACGACATATCCATTCATACTTGGAGTAACACCTCCTGTCAGGGTGAAGAAAAATGATCTGTTTCTTGCGTCTTGGATTGTCAGGGCAGTGGGATCAAGTGTACTCGTGTCTACAACATTGTCAAACTCCAGTGACAGTATTCCTGTGTTAATGTCAAGATCCCAAACCGTCAAAGCTGGTCTAACGTCATTGCCCACAAAGTTCATGACCCGTTGTGCAGCTGTCATTGGGATGTCAACTAGTGGGTTACCAGCAAAGTCCCTCACTGCCCCGAGGGGCATGGACAGGAATGTGTTGTCCTGCACGGTTGCCAGGAACTCGTCTAGGAGCAGATTTTTGAAGTCCTCACTGTTGAGTGACAACCGAATAATTGTCTTCCTGTTTAAGTCAGCATCGACATAGGAGAGCTCACCACCCGTAAGACGGTAGACAGAGCCATCCACAAAGGAGTTGTTGGCGTACTGCTGAATGATAAAGAGTGTTGGGTCTACACTCAGGATGTCCACAGGCTCATTGAACTGCACTATAAGGTGCCTATCACTATAGCTGAATTCGATGAAGCTGAATATCATTGGATCAATGAAGTCATCATAAAACTCATCCACGATCAATGGGTTGATGCCATTAACTCTTGGGAGGGCCAGGTTTGGTGTGACTGGGGCAAGATCCTCCACCAGGGACTCCGTGTGGACCAGCCAGGTTGTGTTGCGTGACACAGCAAGGGACTCCCTTGCCTGGATCTCTTGCACATCTGCAACAGTCAGGGTCAGCAGGATAACATCTCTGTTCCTCCCTAGGGTAGGGTCCACTGCTCCTCCAGTCAGCGTGTAGCTAGAGTTGGTAATGTACGCATTCTGCAAGGTAAGCTCCTGAGGCTTGAAGCTCGATGTGAGAACACTCTCACTGAAAGTGAGTAGAAGTGACCCAGCAGTGAGGTTAAACACAGCCCCCACAATCTCCGGTCCCAGTATGTCGGCTCCAAAACTAGCTGCGGCTGTTGGGGCAAGAGGAGCTAGGGGGTTGCCTGACATGTCTCGGATAGTGGTGTTGGAGGCACTGAGGTAGGAGGAGAACTGACCGGCAAAGAAGTTATCTCGCTCCCGGATGGCCTCCAAATCTTGCTTGTTGAAGTAAAAGTCCACTTGAAGGCCATTCTCCATTGTGACTGGAGTACCTCCAGTGAGTGTGTACCTTGCAGCACCTTGAATGTTTGACTGAAGAACAGTCAGTGATGCTGGCATGAAGGTGCTGATGTTGACAGTTTCATCAAAGAAAAGTGACACATTGCCATAGGTCATGTTAACAGTAAAGCTGACAATGAGTGGTGACGTCATGTCAATAATGTACTCATCTGTCCTAATCGCATTGCCATTCAGTCTCCCCACCACTGGGTTGTCATTCATGTCGAAGACAGTGATGTTCGGAAAGGAGATGTAGCAGTCCTCACCGCCAAGCATAGCTGTACACAGATCAATCTGTTTGATTCGGTTAAGATCATCCACACTAAGTCGATAGGTGAGTTCGGTCCCGTCCATGCTGAGAAGGATTCCAAACATGATGGCATGCTCAGCATACTGGATTGTGAAATTATCGTGGAGAGTGATCAGTGTTGCGTCAAAGGATGAGCTGTTCACTGTCTCAGAGAAGGACAGTTGCACGAGACCTTCATTCATGTCCATCCGCCAACCAACAAGTTCAGGTCTAGTTGTATCTTCCGTGAACCTTGTCACTACTGTGGCAGACAGGCTACTGACAGGCACCACGCTGTTGCCTGCCTGGTCAGATATGGTGGTGGACAGGAGAGAGATGAAAGTGCTGCTTGAGCTGACTGCAATGGACGTGATTCTCTTGATGGCATCAAGGTCATCCTTCAGAATTTCCATCACAATGATAGGGTTATCAAAGCTCCGTGTCACTCCTCCAGTGAAGGTGAATGCTGCAGTTGGAGAAGACATGCGTGATCCTTGTAGTGTGATGGATGAAGGAGTGAGAGACGATGAATTCACCGTCTCTGAGAATGTCATTGTAAGTATTCCACTGTCCATGTCCAAGTCAAAAGATGTCAGCCTGGGGTTGTTACGATCTGGGGTGTATATGCGAACCTTTTTTGCAAAAGGTGCATTGTTGTTGATTTCCACCACAGGGTTCTGTTTTGTGGAGTAGTCTGTTACAGCAACGTCCTTTATCAGCAGGAAGGTGTCATCAAAAGAGGTTGCAACGCTCTCAACACTTTTCAAGATGTCCAAGTCAGTCTGGTTCAGATGAACAACTAGCAAAGGAGGGTGGCCAGAGGTTAGCGTGCTGCCACTCAGAATGCCGTCTGACAAAATGTATGCATCAAGGCTGCCATCATAGACATTAGGATCACTTCTGTTCAAAACAAGAGACCCAGTTAGGAGATTTTCACCATTCCTCTCAAACAGGGTGCTCTGTAGTACAAGGCTCTGAATTGTGACCAAATGATCTGGGTTAGGGCGAATTGCTTCAGAGAACATGAGCCAAAGCTCTTCTGCAGTTAGATCCAAATCGTACCAGAGGAGCTCCGGTGGGGAGCAGTCCTGGATCACCTCAGCATAGCTCTTCTGTGTCTCCATTACTGCAACACGATTCATGTCAACTAGCGATCCTGCAGGGAGGAAGATGTCACAGTCGAAGGCTCCATCTCCATCACAAAGTGATCTCTCAAACTTGATCCTGTTGAGGTCCAAATCGTTCAAGTTCATCACAATAACAGTGTCGTAGCAATCCACCACCAGTCCTCCTGTGAGGGAGTAGTTATTCGAGTTGAGACCATAGAACTTCAAACTTGATGTCAGCAGGGAAGTTGCATTGACAGTCTCATCAAACGTGAGGGTAACATTGCCAGAGTCAAGATCAAGCAAGAAGTTGAGAAGCACTGGAGGCAAAGTGTCAGGTGTGTACTCATTCACCGGTTGTGCCATTGTAGAAGGAACAGGGACGAGGTAGTTGCGCTGGGTGTCATGAACCGTGCTTGCTCTCAGCGAGACAAAGGTGGTCTCTCTTGATGTTGCAATCTGCGTGCGCTTCTTCAACTCATTGCTGTCATACACTGACAGAGTCACAATGACTTCATGGCCATCCAAAGAGGGAATGATGACCGAGCTCTCCTCTGACAGAGCGTATGTCACTTCATCACCAGACCCTGATGCCAGACCTTGGAGAGTTATCGTAGTCACATTTAGTGACTGGGCACGCACTGTTTCCGAGAAGTTCAGTCGCAGAAGTGTAGCATTCATGTCCAGGTCAAAGGATACAAGTTGTGGACGGGTTGTGTCGATGGTGTACTCTGCGGCCCTTTGAGCATTGAGGCCATTGATCAGAGAAACTAGCTGCAACTTGTTCTGATCTTCAATGCCGTTCGTGTCAGCAACCAAATAAGAGGTCACAGTTGACCGAGCAATGTCCCGAGCTTTGACATCATTCAGATCATTTGGTGTCATGACAATGGTCACTACAGTGCTGTCATTGTAGTCCTCCAACGACCCACCAGTTAGGCGATAGTAGCTGAGGCTGTCGTTAACAAAAGACCCAGTCTGTAGGACAAAAGCAGTGAAGTCGACACTTGTGGCATTCACTGTCTCCATAAAGGTGAGGTGGATTTTACCCTCGTCCATGTCCAAGTGGTATCGAATAATTTGTGGGTGAGTGGCATCCTCAATAAAAGCATCAGCAACCTTTGCTGCACTCTTCGCTATTGGCACTACCTCATTCCATCTCATGTCCATGATCAGTTTCTCTGTGATAGATAAATAAGTGGTGTTCACGGACACTAGAAGACCCTCCCTCCTCTTAATTTCATTTAAGTCGTCCACTGTGATGTCCACAATGACTTGTAGTCCGTTGTCACTGGACGTGGAGCCTCCTGTCAGTGTGTAGAATGTGGAATTGTCTCTGCAGGAGTCATTCATAGATGACTGGAAAGTAATCTGCTGAGTATTAAGCGTGACCACATTTACAGGCTCGTCAAAGTGCAAGAACAGCTCGCTGGTGTTCATGTTGACCATGAACCTCAATAACTGGGGCGGAGTGGTGTCGTCTGTGAACTCCGTCACCGGCTCGTTATCTAGCGGCTGGGATGGATTGGCAATATATGCCATGTCATGCACAACCCCCATCTCCAAAAGGAGGAAGGTTGTGGTATTGTCGACAGCAAGGAATTGCAGCAGCTTCACTTGGTTGAGATTGGGATAAGTAAGGTCCAACACCACTATGGGGTCATTTGGTGTCTGCACTTCACCGCCCATGAGGGTCAAGGTGTATGCATCTCCAGCAAGCAGGTTCTGAAGAGTGATTAGGATTGGATCAATTGAGGAAGAATTGACAGTTTCATCAAATGTGAGTGTGAGCCTCCCTTTGTTGAGGTCAAAGTCAAAGCTCACTAAGAATGGATCAGTGATGTCATCCACATACTCGAAAACCATTGTTGCATTGTCCACACCAACTTCCACCAAAGGGAGGGCTACCATATCCATGACAACAGTTGGCTTTAGACTGATGAAGGTATTGTTACTCAGAGTGGCTAAATCAGGCCACCTCTTGATCTCATTGCTGTCCAGAGTGCCAAGATACAGAACTACTTCTGGTCCATTTGAGCTGTTGGTGAAGGTACCCAGTGGATACGGATCATTGAAGTACTGCAGAGTATAGCTGGAGTCACTGCTGTCTGCTCCGGGGAAGGACAGCAGTGAAATGGCAGAGAAGTTGAACGTACTCACATTCACTGTTTCTGACATTGACAGCGTCAAAACCATGGAGTCCATGTCAAGGTTGAAGGAGACAAGTTCAGGTTGTGTGACATCCTCAAAGAAGATGCTGACTTGCTGTGGGAGATTGGTCACGTTCAGTTGGTTGGAGTTCATGTCTCGGATGGTCAAAGGCTGGAGAGATATCTGTGTATTTGTGCGTGAAGTAGCCAAATCCACCATCTTCTTCAGTTCATTTAGGTCATCATTTGCGAGGAAAAGGGAAATGACAGTTGAGTTGTCATCAATGAGGATTGCCCCTCCACTGGGTGGCTGATGACGAAGAGTGTACTGGGTCGTGGTAACTGGGTTGACAAACGTCACAGTGGTGACATTGAAGCTGTCAACCGACACAGTCTCGTCAAAAACAAGCTCTAAGAGACCAGTGTCAGCACTGAATGTAAAGTTTACCAGTCGTGGCTGAGTGGTGTCTGGCGTGAAGGCAGCAGCTGCAAGGGCATTGTCCTCATCAATGGGCTCAATCGGGTTCTGGAAAGCATCATCTGCTCCCAACATGTTCACCGAGAGGAAGGTTGTGTTTGCTGCAGTGGCCAGCCTATAGCGATACTTGATTGCATTTAAATCACTGGTGGAGATGTGCAAGGTCACAATAGGGGGATGACCCGGGCCATCAGGCAGGAGGGTGGGACCAGAAACAAATGAACTGCCAGAGAAATAGTAGAGCATTGTTTCATTGTCCATCATCTCATCACTCTGTAGTCCAAAGGTGGTCACATCAAAGTAGTCGACAAGCTCAGAGAAGGTCATATGTAGCAGACCTGCATCCATGTCAAGGCTATACTCCAGCAACACTGGCATTGTATTATCTGTTCTAAAAATAGTAACAGGGCGTGGCTGCTCCACCCCCTGGTAGAGGGGTGTGATCACGTTCCCAACCATATCCAGCACAGTCATGTTGAGATACAGAAAAGAGGTGTTGCGGTTGGAGGCCAGTCCTCGTACAAACTTCAGACGGTTGAGGTCTCCCTCACTCAACTTTACGAGAATGGAAGGGGCATCTGTGGCATTGGTGGTGCTGTCCTTGAGGGAGTATGACAAGCCTTCAAATGACGATGAGTTGTAGAATGTGATGTGGCCCTCTCCAATGTCAAATGTGCTCGCGTCCACTGTCTCTGTGAAAGCTATCCGTAGGTAGCCGTTGTCCATATCAAGCAGTACAGAGGTGACATCAGGGGCGGTTGTGTCAGCAGTGAAGTTAGTCACCTGCTGCGCACTGCCATCCTCTATGGGGACCACATAATTGCCACTCATGTCGAGCACAGTGTAGTTAGTGAACAGTACGTAGGTGTTGGTACGGTTGGTTGCCAAGTTACGAAGCTTCTTGATCTCATTCAAGTCAAACAGTGTGATATTGATGTCAACATCATGGTGGTCTCCTGTCTGGACCACACCTCCAGTTAATTGATAGGATTGTACCCCTACTGCACTCGTACTAGCCACTAGCGTGATTTCTTGTGGCATCAATGTTGCCACACGAACCGTCTCATCAAAGTGTAGGGTGAGACGACCAGAGTTCACATCCATGTCAAAGGTCCACAGAACTGGTCTGGTCCGATCGGGAGTGAAGACACGCACAGACTGGGCCGAGTCATTGTAGACGGGCATCACTGGGTTTCCATTCATGTCTGCAATGGCTGTGAGCTGGAGGGAGAGGAAGGTGGAGTTGGCATCGTAAGCCAGAGTCGACAAGCGCTTCAATTCATTGAGAAACGTACGGGAGAAGTTGACTGTAATGAGAACACTGTCCTCTAAGTCCTGCTGACTGTTGAAGAGGACCAAGTAACTGTCAGTGTCCTCAAGGGTTACACTCTCATTCTGCAGTAGAAGATCAGCAATCGCTAGAGAGCTAGCATTGACTGTCTCATCAAACTCCAAGTAGAGAATGCCATTGTCCACATCCAAATCAAAAGCCGTCAGTGTTGGACTGGTTTCATCTGGGATCAGAAATGAAACTGGGAGTTGAGCAAATGATGGGATTGGGACCACTAGGTTGCCATTCATGTCAGCAATGGTAAAATTCTCCACAGCAAGAAGAGTGGTATTTGTGGAAACAGCCAGCTGGGTCAATTTGGTGATTGCATTGATATCAAAGTACCCCACACTGATGATAATTGCAGGAGCATCACTGCTGTTGGAAGCTGAGTAGCGGTCTGCAGGTGTGCCTGATGAAAGAGTGTACATCTCTCCCCCCAAAAGAGGCAACGAATGGAGGGAAAGTCCACTCACCAGTAGTGAGGACACATTGACCGTTTCGTCAAATGTGAGATAAAGCTCGTTTGAGTTCAAATCAAGAACAAATGATGTTAGTTTCGGTGAAACCCTGTCTGCCACAAATGCCACTGCCTGTGTAGCCTGTTCTGGGGGTATTTCTTCAACAAAATTGTCGTTCATGTCCTGAACGGTGTAGTTTGTTATGCTGATGTAGGTCGTGTTCACAGATGTGGCAAATGCAGGGTACGTCTTGATGTCATTTAGGTCATCTGGTCCCAGTTCAATGTGAAGGGTGTGGTAGCTTCCATTAAGCACAATCCCCTGAGTGAGCAGGCGTGACAGGACTGGCAAACTGGTGTTCTGTGAATCTCGAGCACTCCACAATGTCAACTGAGTGACATCAAAAGAAGACGCGTTGACAGTTTCAGAGAATCTGAGGAGCAGAACCTCACTGGTTAGGTCGAGTTCAAAAGACAGCAATGTAGGAGAAGTGGTGTCTGGAATGAAATTCATGGCTTCTAAACTGCGTCCATTTGTGGGTGGGATTTCCTGGATGTAGTTCCTATTCTGATCACACAGTGCTGTGCCTGTCAAGGTCAGGAATGTGTGGGCAAAGCAGTCAGCCAGTTCCTCCAGCCTCTTCACCTCATTCAGGTCACTCAACGTCAGTCTGATGGTCTGGATGGTGGAGTCATTGCTCTCAATGTAGCCAGCTGTGAGAGTGAAATTCTGGACCACTGTTGGCTCAGGGCAGGTTTGTGTGTATGGTACACTGATGTTTGCGGCGCTGGTGGTATTCACACGCAGTGGCCCCTCTGAGGTTGGAAGATTCTGGAGTGTGATTTGCAGTGGATCAAAACAAGACGCATTAACAGTTTCGTCAAATGTGAGGAGCAGCAAGCCTTTGTTCATGTCAAGAGTATAATCCACCAATTCTGGAGGGGTTGTATCAGGGATAAATACAGTTACCATTAGGCCCTCCTGTGCTGGGATAGGGACCAATGGATTGCCTACCACATCCCTCACAGCAGTTGTTGAGGCAACCAAAAAGGTGGTGTCATTAGAAATAGCCAGCTCAGTGAGGCGTTTGATTTCATTGAGATCGTTAATGGAGATGCTGATGTCCACAATGTGGATGGAGTGTGGTTGACTGCCAGTCGGTAGCATGAAGGTGAAGCTGGTTGTGTTGGATGTGGAGAAATACTCTGTACTCTGAAGGGACAGCTCCATCACATTTAAGGTTGATGTGCGTACTGTCTCTGAAAAGTACACTTTTAGTGATCCTGTGTTCATGTCCAAGTCAAACCTCTCAATCTCAGGGTTGGTGGTGTCAGGTGTGTAGAGTGAGACATCAACTGGCTTAGCCATTCCTGAACTGCAGTTATATTCCAAGAGGGGTCGATCGTTCTGATCAAAGACAGTGGTGGCTGTGACAGCAAGATAGGTTGTAGAGGGACTAAGAGCGATCTCTAACGCCTTGATGGCATTCAAGTCTTCCAATGTCAAAGTGATGTTAGCAGTTGTGGCATACTGGAAGGCGGCCATCCAGGCAGATGCATTGCCATAGCCCCCAGCCTGAAATCCTGGAGGGAAAACATCCACCAGGTCATATTCAGCAGCTGTAGGGTCTATTGTACAGTTGGTTAGCATGTACTTGACATCACACAGTGCTGAGTTTGCCAGTGTGACCATGTCACAGTCAAACGATGAGACATTCACTGTTTCTGAGAAAGACAGCCATATGGTACCAGCATCAAGATCAAATTCATACTCAGTAATGTACGGTTGGTTGAAATCTGCCATGTAAGTACTTGCACGCACGGCAGCACCATTGTAAATGGGCACAATGGAGTTGTTGTTCATGTCTTGGATGAAGGATGCCTCCACAGTCACATATGATGTTTCCTGGCTGGTGAGAAGGTTGTCCACCCTCTTAATCTCATTCAAGTCGTCTGGTGACAGCTCCAATGTGACTTCAAGCCCATTCGTTGAGAGGGTATAGCTGTCTGTGGAAAGTCGAACACCTGTTCGGGACCGTTGAGCATTTTGCAACGTTACTCCACTTGCATCCAGTGAGCGTGCATTGACAGCCTCATTAAAAGAGAACCTGAGATTGCCAGCATTCAGATCTACAGTAAAAGAACTCAACTGAGGCGGCGTGGAGTCCGGTGTTAGAGTTGACACTTGCACAGTTCTTCTGCGCACTGGGTTCAGCAGAAGAGATGTGTCGGTAACAGCTCCTGCACTAATAGTCAGGAAGGTGTTGGGCAGGTTAGTCGCCAGGTTGGTGAGAAGCTTAATGCTGTTCTGGTCAGCTGGTGTGAGCTGTATGGACACGATGTGGTGGTTATCGACAAGAGGGGTGCCACCAGTGAGAGGGACAGATGCACCAACACTGACGTTATCACTTTCAGAGTGCACACGGATGAGGGGGAAATTGAAGGTGGTCACATTGACAGTCTCATTGAACGTGAGCGTTAGGACTCCCGTATTCATGTTCAAGTCGAATGTAACCAGTTCTGGGTCCGTGCTGTCCACTGTGTACACACGTACGGGAGCAGCACTGTTGTCTAAGACAGCATTTACAGCATTTCCATTCATATCCACAATGGTGAAGTTTGCAACAGACAGGAAACTGTCCTCTTCACTGGTTGCAAGTTGAGAGAGACGCTTAATCTCATTGCTGTCATGGGGCTCCAGCTGGACCACTATGACAGTCGAATACACTGTGCCGGTGCTGGTTGGGGTGGAAAGAGTGTGGTACTCACTGGGATACAGTGTCTCGTTGAACTGCTGAAGGGTTAGCCCATCCACACGCAGTGACGTCCCATTGACAGTCTCGTCAAATGTGATGATGAGTTGATTTGAGTTCAAATCCAAGTCAAATGCAACCAGATTGGGTCTCACCTCATCTGGAATAAACATGGCTGCCATGTAAGCCTCCCCTGCTGCTGTGGCAATGATGGGATTAGAGTTCATGTCCCTCACGCCATTGAAATCAATTTCAAGAAATGTGTCAGAGATGTTAGTGGCAAGTTGTGGGTACGCTTTGATTGCATTTAAGTCTTCCACTGTCAGTTGGATGGTCTGTACTGTGGAGTCGTTGGTCAGCACAGTCCCTCCAGTGAGTCTGTACATCACTTGAGGGGTAGGGGAATTCTGGAAAGTGATGCTTGCTGGCTGGAGACTAGATGCTCTCACAGTCTCGTTGAAGCTAAAGTGAAGCTGACCCTTATTCATATCCAACACAAAGAGTCTAATCAGAGGAGGATTGATGTCTTCGGTCAAGTTGCGGACCATTGCAGCATCTTCCGCATCTACCGGTATAACAGAGTTGTTGTTCATGTCCAAAATGGTCAATGATGAAAAGGAGAGAAAGGTGTTGAGCTCAGAGGTAGCAAGAGAGGTAAGCCTCTTGATTTCATTCAGGTCATGCTCCCCTAGTGAAATGACCACCACTGGGTCATCCCCTGACAGCGTCTGGGTATAAAGTGGTAGCAGGCCAGGGCTAAGCTGCCTCATCTCCACTGCAACATCAGTGCTATTCCTCTGGCTCTGCACAGTGATCTCTTGTACAGCCAAACTGCTCGTTTCCACTGTTTCGTCAAACGTTAGCACTAGTTCGCCTGTGTTGAGGTTGAGGTCAAAGGAGAGAAGGAAAGGACTCTTGCGGTCAGGGTAGTGCTCGCTGGCCATTACACCAAAGGGGTTGTAGATCGGTACATTTGAATTGCCGGACATGTCATCAATGGTGACGGCCTCCAACACAAGATACGTATCTAACGCTGATGTCGCAACAGCTCTGTTTCTCTTGATGTCGTTGAGATCGTCACGGCCAATAGCAACCTCGACCACAACACTGTTGTTGGAGATAGGCCTGGAGCCAGAGACTTGGGTGAGGTAGATACGATTGCGGTACGTGTTTGCCATGTTCTGTATTGCGACACCGTTCACGTTCAAACTGCTGGCATTGACAGTCTCATTGAAGGTTAGCTGGAGAGTTCCCTCCGTCAGGTTCACAGTAAATGCAAACAGTGAGGGCCTGTTTGTGTCCCTGACAACGCGTGTCACTTGCAAGGCAAATGCAGAGCTTACCTCAGTCACATCTAAACCTGCCATGTCCAGAATTGTGGAATTTCTGATAGTCATGAAAGTGTTATTGATGGATGTGCCAAGGTCTTCCAATCGCTTGAGCTCATTCAAATCTTCGTCACTTAAAATGATGACAATGTCCTCCTGGTTAGGAGATGTGGAGTAGCTTGCATAGTCCAGTGTGAGCGATGACATGAATGTGTTGACAAGAGTGACACCTGTCACATTCAAGCTTCTGACATCAACTGTCTCTGTGAATGTCACCCTTAGTTCTCCGAGGTTGAGGTCCAAAATAAAGGATTCTAGTTGTGGAGGTGTCATATCCGCAACATAGCTTGATGCCATTACGGCATAATCATCTGTAATGGAGATGATATCTACACCCATCAAGTCTCTGACCACATCTGCTCCAAGAATGATGTATGTGGTGTTGATGCTTGTAGCTACCTGTGTGTCGGCCTGTATCAGGTTGAAGTCCTGTCTGCTGAGTTTTACTTCAATTACACAGCCATCAGGCGAGTCAGTGTATGAGACTTCATTAAGGCGGACCTGACTACTGCTTGTCGAGGAATCCTGCAGGGTGATAGCCTCTGGGGTGAAGGACGAACTCTGAACCACATCACTGAAAGTGAGGTACAGACGCCCTTCGTTCAGATCAATGTGGAAGCTCTCTAATTCTGCAGGCGACATGTCCATAATATACCCGTCTGCATTGGCTTGACGAGCAGTTGATGGTAAAATGGCTGCTTCATAGTTTCCAGCCATGTCAGTCAGAGTTGCACCAGACAGAGACACAAATGTGTCCATTGATGATGTAGCTAGTGACAAGTTCAATTTCACAGTCAATAGGTCCGGTTTTGTTAGCAGAACAGTCAGGTCATGGGCTCCGTCAGGGTCTTGTGTCACACCACCTGACAGCTGTAGGTGGGCAGTTTGACTTATGGCTCCCCGACTACCTAGGAGAGTGATTTGTGTGGCATCAAATTGTGAGGGCCGGATGGGTTCATTGAAGAAGAGTGTGAGGGAGTCCGTGGTGAGGTCAAGTACAAAGTCAGTAAGCACTGGTGGAGTACTGTCAGCTGTGTACCCAGAAACTTGGATGGCATTCCCATTCTCAATTCCCACTAATGCATTGGGTTCTCGGACTGTGACATCAAAGATGGCTGCTGCATCGATCCTAAGAAAAGTGTCATTGCTATCAAATGCAAACTCTTCAGCCTTGACCCTATTCAGATCAACTTCACTCAAATTTACAACCACAACTACACCATTCTGGCTGTTGGTGGTACTGCCTCGTGTCAGAGACACAAAGGTCTCAGAGAAGTTACCACCCTGAATGTGGACACTGGCAGGATTGAAAGAGGCTGGTCGCACTGGCTCATCAAATGTTAGGGTCAGAGTACCTGTGTTCATATCAAGAGAAAAGGACTCCAGGTTTGGTGGAATAATGTCATCAATGAAGATCCGCACATCCAGTGCCTGTGCACTGGGAATGGGAACATTTCCATTGCTGTTCATGTCTAGCACAGAATCAGCTGTCATGGAGAGCCAGCAGTTGTTGATGTTGGAGCAGAGACGATCGTCCGTCTGCAGCAGGATCAGGTCAGATGGAAGGAGGTGGACAGATACTAGAGTGCCGTTCTCACTTGGGCTATAGCCACCTGCAAGGGTGAGCGCGGCTTGCGGCATTCGCAGAAAACTCTGCAGAGTCAGTCCTGAGAAATTGAACGTGTTGACATTCACAACTTCATCGAACTCAAGCAGAAGTGTGCCATTATTTAGGTCCAACTCCCAAGCAACCGACAGCTGAGGAGGGGTGGTGTCATAGGTGTAATTCCTCACCCTCAAGGCAGCATCGTCCAACACTCCCTCCACCGTGTTGTTATTCATATCCAACACTGTTGCATTTGGGAAAGAAATGTAGCAGTCCTCTGCAGCCCTGCACACAGCAATACGCTTTATCTCATTCAAATCTTCAATCACAAAACTGATGTTGGTTATTGGCTCATTCGTGTTTTCACTTGGGTAACCACCAATCAAAGTATGAGAGTAGAAGTCTATATCAGGAACATCTGAGATATTAGTAGCAGCCTGGAAAGTAACCTGGTCAAGTTGGAGGGAGCTGATTAGAACTGTTTCGTTGAAGTACAGTGCAAAGGTACCAGTGTTGAGGTCAAAATCAAAGAACTCCAACACAGGCCTTGTGGTGTCTGGTGTGAAGTCAGTCACTTGCCTGGCGTCTCTCCTCAACACAGCAACTACCTCATTTCCACTCATGTCAAGGATGGTTATGGATGGGAAGGAGAGATAGCTATTGTCAGCATTCGTTGCCACACCTGTGTTTCTCTTGATGTTGTTCAGATCTGGCCTTCGGAGGTATAGCGTGATGGTTGTATCATTCAACTCAGACATACCGGCAGCAGTTAACATGACAGAGGCAGAAGGCAATGTTGGGCCTCCCTGTAGTGTGAGCAGTGACACATTCAGTGAAACGACACTAACGGTCTCGTCAAACACGAAGCCAAGTGTGTCTGCATCCAGGTCAAGGTTCCACCTCACCAACTGAGGTGGGATGGAGTCTCGGATGTACTGTTCTGCTTGCCTTCCTTCCCTTTCCGTCACTGCAATGACACTGTTGCTGTTGACATCTGTCAGAGCTGATGATGGAAACACGATGAAAGTGCTATCAATGTCAGTTGCAAGGTAGATTAGCTGCTTGATGTCATTCAGATCAACTGTAGTAAGATTGATGACAATCACTGGATCATAAAACACTGACACCAGACCTCCGGTAAGGGTGTAGTTCTGCGACGGTAGGCTGGCTGCAGACTGCAGGGTGAAGCTGGCTGGATCCACAGATGTTGGATCCACAGTCTCACTGAAGCTGAGAATAAGCACCTCCAGCGTCAAGTCTAGAGTAAAGTTCCTCAATTCTGGTGCAATCACATCTTCAAAGTAGCCACCAGCCATCAAAGGCGCATCAAGAGTGATAGGAGTCACCGTGTTTCTGCTCATGTCCTGCACAAAACCATCAGTGATGGAAATAAAGGTGTTGTTGACGTCTGTAGCTAGGTTGAGCTGTCTCTTGATGTCATTCAAGTCCTCCTCCAGAAGAACAACGTCCACAAATGGACCATCATCACTGAGAGTGACCCCACCCAGAAGCTGGCGGCGCTCCAACCCTCTACTTTCGTTCAAAAGCAGCAGCTGCCTCACATCCAAAGTGCCTACATCAACTGTCTCTGAGAAGGACAGGCTGAGCATCTCACTAGTTAGGTTGAGGAAGAACCCAACCAACACAGGAGGTGTGCTGTCAGCAACAAACTCCTCAACTCTGGTCAAATTTTCCACCAACAGTGGCACAACTGGGTTCAAGGCCATGTCCCGGACCAGTCCATCATCAAAAGCAATGAACGTGTCAGCATTGGAGGTGGCCAGATCTCTGAGCTTACGGATTTCGTTTCTATCCTTAAATGATAGGTAGACATTAATGATAGTTGAGTCATGTGTGTCGTGGCTGCTGTTCACAAGTTGATAGTAACTTCCACCGCTCAGTGGGACTGTGCCATTGTGCAGCAAAATTGCTGTTTCATCAAACTGATCCCCAGCAATGGTCTCATCAAATGTTAGTGTAAGAATGTTTGAGTTCAAATCCAAATTGAAGGAAGTCAGTCTGGGTTTGGTTGTATCTGGAGTATACCTGTACACCTGTTGGCCCAATGTGTGGGGGATGGCTTCCACTTCATTCCCCTTTGTGTCAGTGACAAGAAGGCTAGTGGCAGTGAGGTAACTGTTGTTGTTACTGGTGGCCAGCTGTCTCAAGCGCTTGATCTCATTTAGGTCCAAGATCATGATGGGAACATCAATGATGGGTGACACCTCTCCTGGTGGAAGATAGTCATCAAGTCCAAGGGTGTGGAAGGATGAAAATGTGAGATTGGACATCCTATCAGCTTGAAGTGTGATCTGCGTTGGGTCCAGATGGGTACCCAGGACTGTCTCAGAAAAGGTGAAGTGAAGAGTGCCAGTGTCAAGGTCAAGGTCAAACTGTAGCAGAGAGGGCGGTGTGGTGTCAAAAATGTACTCTCGTACATTCTGTGCATTGATGCCACTGGTCACTGGCTCCACCGGTAGGCCTGACTGGTCCACCACCGCACATGGAGCCAGCGTCAACCAAGAGGATGCTGGGTCCTCTGCAATCATCAATGCCTTGATACGGTTCAAATCATGATGGGTGAAGTTGACAATGAGCACTGTCGCATCCATTGCTGCCTGCTGGTTGGACACCACAAAGAAGTCGTCAATGTTCAGTGGAGAGGCTGTTCCGTTGCCAAACTCCATCACAGTCACGATGCCATCCTCTGACCCGTCAACAGTGATAATCAGAGAACCATTCGCAACTGATGAGCTATTTGTAGTGTTCTCCATCATGTAAGCTAGCTCCGTGGTGGGCATCAATAGGGACCCACCTGTCAGAGGGTAGCGCAACGTGCCAAGGAAGTCAGACTGGATCGTGACACAGGAGTAGTTAATTGACAGGATGTCCACTGTCTCCATGAAGTACAGCCACAGCAGTCCATTATTCATATCCAAATCAAATGTTTGCAGTCTGGGTCGCGTGAAGTCCCTTGTGAAGTCAAGAGTGTTCAGACCATCTGAGCTATCCCTCGGCACCACTGGGTTCCATGCCAGGTCCATTGCAAGACTGCTGGAGAAACTGATAAAGGAGGTACCATTGCTGACAAGTAGGTCTTCTATCTTCTTAATCTCATTCAGATCTTCCCTCGTGATATCGATGACAATGCTCCTCCCATCAATGCTTTCTGTGCTACCACCAGTGAGTTGATAACTGGATCCAGTTCCATTCTGAGTATTCTGAAACTGGAGTTGGTCTGGCATCACTGTTTCTGCATCTACAGGCTCATTGAATATCAAGGTCACAGAACTGTCATTAATGTTGACTGTGAAGGTGATGACAATTGGTGAAATTGTGTCGGGAGTGAAGTCTGCTGCTCGGAGTGTTGTGGGCTCGACTGCATTTGGCACCAGTGCAAGGTCCAGAACAGTTCCAAAGGCCACAGACACAAAGGTATTGTTGAGCTCTGTTGCCAGATCAGTGCGAAGCTTGATTGCGTCAAGGTCCATCTGTGTGTCTGTCAGGTTCAGAGTGAGAATGTGTGAATTGGGACCAATAGGAACGGCATACCTCAACATGTACACTGTACTGGTGTTGTCCAATGAGCTTTGCAGGGAGAGTCGAGTGGCAGTGAGTGATGAAAAATCAACTGTTTCATCAAAAGTGAGTGAAAGTCGCTCTGAAGTTAGGTTGAGAGTGAAGCTTCTTAAAATGGGAGCTGAAGAATCCACTGTGTAGCTGTCAACCACGGTGGCATTGCTGCTTCCAACCGGGACCACTTGGTTTCCATTCATGTCTACAATACCTTGCTCACCGAGTGTCAGGAATGTAGTTGATGGACTCTGTGCCAACATGGTAAAAAACTTGATCAAATTCGAATCAAATTCTCCAATGACGATCATCACGATTGGGTCATCTCTTGAAAGTGAGAATGAATAGTCAGGGAAGTCTCCAGGAGTAAGTGTTACCGACTGTGTGTAGGTGGAGTTGAAGGATACAGTGGATTGAATGGTGATAGCAGAGACATTAAGGGAAGAAACATTGACTGTTTCTGAGAATGTCAATGTCAGCAATGGGTTCGGGCCATCCATGTTGAGATCAAATCCCTCCAAAGTAGGCCTTACAGCATCAGGTGTGAACGTACTCACCTCAAGGGGATAACTTCGATTGATGGCTACTACTGGATTGCCGTTCATGTCTCTGATCAAAGAGGTAAGGATGGAGACAAAAGTAGTTTCATTGCTGACTGCAAGGTCTGCTAGCCTCTTGATGCTGTTGCGGTCGTCAGCATTCAGATTCAGCACGAACTGAATCCAGTTTCGTTGCAGAGGCAGATTCTCTCCTCCAGTGAGGGTGTAGCTGGTAACATTGGTTGTGAGACTATTCTCAGGGCCACTGACAAGGGTCAGGGCTTGGGGGGCAAACGTTTGGACATTCACTGTCTCAGAGAAGCTGAGGGTGATGGTATCAGTGGACAGGTTGAGGTCAAAGGCAAGCAGCTCTGGATCGGTGAGGTCTGGTGTGTACCCGTTGACGATGGTAGCATTAGATGGCAGATTAGCATTGCCGGCATTGTCCTGCACTGTGCGGCCTGTGATGGTGATGTAGGTGCTGTTAACAGATGTGGCCAGTTGTTCAAGTTCCTTGATTCTATTTAAGTCATAAGGACTAAGTGTTACCATGATAACTGGCCAGTCAGGACTAGAGGAGTAACTGCCAGGAGTTAGGCTGAAGCGTTGTGCAGTGCCTTGAGAGGCACTGAGTAGGGTGATCTGTGTTACGTCAAGGGAGGACACATTGACAGTCTCTGAGAAAGTAAGGGTCAGCTCTCCAGTGTTCATGTCAAGCTGGAAATTCACCAAATAAGGTTCAGTTGTGTCTTGGGTGAAGTTTCGAACTCTCTCAGCTTCTGTTGATGGTACAGCCACCAAATAGTTCATGTTCATGTCAGTAATGGTGAAATTCCCAAGTGTCACATAAGTGTTCTCCTCACTTGTTGCCAGGTCAATCAGTGCTTTGATGGAGTTCAAATCATTAGCTCCCAGGCGCTGAACAACGATGTAGTCATCCTCAGTGAGCAGGTCCTCTGTAGACAAGGTGTAGCTGGTCCCTCCCATGGCCATGCTCTGTACAGACACCTGTACTACAAGGAAGGAGGTAGTGTCCACTGTTTCTGAGAAGGTGAAGGTCAGCAAGCCACTGTTGAGGTCAAAATCAAAGTCTACCAGCACTGGAGGTGTTGTATCCTCTGTGAAGTTGGCCACTACAATCCCGTCCCCATCTAGCACTGGCTCAATGTTGTTGCCATTCATGTCCACAACTGTGAAGTTTTCCAAGGTGATAAATGTGTTGCTGCCATTGGGGAGGCTGGCTAGGCCTCTGATTCGCTTGATCTCATTCAAATCTTCGAAGCTGAGTGAAATTTGAATGACAGTAGAGTCTTCAGGGGATGCCTCACTGTTGGCAAGTGTGTGCGTGTTGGCAAGGTCAGATGCCGTCTGGTTGTCCTGTAGAGTGATCCCCATCACCATCAGAGAGTCAGCCTCCACAGTTTCATCAAACACTAGCACCAGTAATCCCACATTTAAATCCAGCTTAAACATGTCCAATTGAGGAGGAGTCGTGTCTGCCACATAGCTAGTCGCCCTAAGAGCTACACTGTTACCAACAGCAACTACAGGGTTCTCATTCATGTCCAGTATCCCACCTGCAGTGACGGTCACATAAGAGTCGTTGGTGGAGGTGGCAATCCCCCTGATCCTCTTCAGCTCATTCAAGTCATCAATGTCCAGTAGAAGGTGGACAGAAGTGCTGTTGTATGCGTTAGTGACCATTCCTCCAGTAAGAGGCACTTCTTCTGGCCCCTGCACTCCTGGGTAGCTCAGGATGGCTACCAAGGCTGGGTTCAAAGATGAAGCATCTACTGTTTCTGAAAATGTAAAAGTGACACTCCCTTCATTCATATCCAAGCTGAACTGTAAAAGTACTGGTGGTGTGGTGTCTGGGATAAACATGTTCACTTGGGTAGCATTTCCATTCAAAACTGGCACCAGCATGTTTCCATTGGTATCCATGATGGCAAAGGACATGAGAGTGATGAATGTGGTGTCATTGGAAACAGCCAATTGTGTTCTCCTCTTCAGCTCATTCAAGTTTATTGAGCCAATGTCTATGGTGATAGAGGGCCAATCAGGACTGTTAGAGAAAGTGTGGGTGGGTCCAACACCTGAGGAAAGAGTCAGTCGGTCTTCAGCGAGGGACAAGACGTCAGTTTGCAGCATAATTCCAGAAACATTTAGGGTAGAAACATCCACCGTTTCAGTGAATGTTAGATGAAGCTGCCCAATGTTCATGTCCAAGTCAAAAGACACCAGCTCAGGTTTTACAGTGTCTTCCACAAAATTGGCAGCCTGCAGAGGATCAGTGAAGGAGATTTCTTGCACTGGATTGGCATTCATGTCATCAATGGTGAAAGGTTGAAGTGACAGCCATGTGTTGTTAATCTCAGTGGTGAGTCGCATCACACTCTTAATGTAGTTTAGATCACCGCTGTCCAATTTCAATAGAATGACAGGATCATTAGGTCCCAAGGTTGAGCCACCTTCTCCAGGTGATAGCACCACACCCCCAACCAGCAATCGATTGTACACGGTAATATTTCCAGCAGCAGTGCCATTGTCTTCCACAGAGGGGCTACTAAGGAGGGTGATACCTGTCACATCTATAGTAGATGCATCAACTGTCTCAGAAAAACTAAGAGTGAGTATCTCATTGGTGAGATCCAACGCAAACTCATTCAAACGTGGCGACACCATGTCGGGCACAAAAAGCTCTGCCTGCAGGGCCTCTTCTGGCTCGTTCAAGTTGTTGTTCATATCACGAACAAGAAACTCGTTAAAGGCTATGTGAGTTGTATTGTCACTGACAGCCAGAAACTCTCTCCTCTTCAGTTCATTTAGGTCAGCATTGCTAAGGTGGACCTCAACTACCACCTGACCTGAGAGCTCATCCGCTAGCACATAGCCTGACTCAAGGGAGTATCCTCGCACTCCAGCTCCTGCCGCCTCGTACAGTGAGATCTCCTGCACACTGAGCAAGCTGGTATTCACTGTCTCATCAAAGGTCAAGATGAGAGTGTCTGCATTGAGGTCAAGGGTGAAACTGTCGAGACGAGGAGGAGTAGTGTCAGAAGTGTACACTGTCACTCTCTCACCCTCGCTGCCAGGAATGGGGATGATGCTGTTTCCAGACATGTCCTGCAAGTGGCTGCTAGGGAGGCTGAGGAAGGTGTTATTCTCAGATGTTGCTAGGTAGATGAGTCGCTTGACTGCATTGAAATCATTGTGAGTCAGAAGTAAGCGAACAGTGACAGCATCTTCATCAAGCAGTCTACCACCTGTAAGACGATACACATGGAGGGAAGCATTCTGCTCCGAAGAACTCTGAAAGGTTAACTCAGCTGGGTCGTAGTTGCGCGTGTCCACTGTTTCAGAGTATTCAAGAGTGACCAGACCTTGGTTGGCATCAAAATCATAGCGGACCAGGTGTGGTGGAGTAATGTCTGGACTGTAAGAGGATACTTGCTGGGCTTGTCCATTCACTACCGCAACAACTTCATTGTCAAACATGTCTACAATGGCTGTGCTGTTCATTGTAATGAGAGTATCCAGCTCTCCAGTACCAACCAATCGGTTTGCTTTGAACCGATTCAAATCATCCACACTGAATGTCACAGTTACCACAGTGGAGAAGTTCAAACTTCCTGTGCTGTCATTGAACATAAACCGATCAGCCAGAGACAGCGATAGATTATTGCCTTGAAGAGTGAACTCAGTGAACATGAGAGTGGGTGCTCGAACAGTCTCAGAGAAGGTCAAAAACAGTGCACCTGTGTTCACATCCAGAGCATATTCCACCAGTCTGGGAGGGGTAGTGTCATTGGTGAATGTGGTCACTGTCAGAGCCACGTTAGGAGACACCGGCATCACGTCATTCCCATTCATGTCCAGTACGGTGAAATTTGTGAGGTGGAGGAATGTGTTCGCTGTGCTAGTCGCTAGGGCAGGTAGAGCCTTCACAGCATTCAAATCACCATCAGTAAGTGTCACTCTGATAGTGGTCCCATTGTCAATCGTCAGGACTGTTGCATTGACGAGGGTGACAGAACTAGTGACAAGTGGGTCACCATTAGAGGTGCTCTGAAGTGTCAGCTCATTGGGGTCAAAAGTATCAAGGTTCACTGTCTCGTCAAAGGTCAGTGACAGTCTGCCCAGGTTCAGGTCAAAGTCAAAGAACACCACCTGTGGAGAGACCATGTCTTGTGTATAGTCCCTCACTGCCAGTGCCTCTCCCTCCACCATATTCCTGTTGGTGTCATTGACGGCCTCACGGGAGATGTAGAGGTAGGTGGTGCTGTGGGAGGTAGCCAATAGGAAGAGTCTCTTAATCTCATTCAAATCTTCATCACTTAGGTCGACCATGACAATCGGGCCATCATCACTGGTGGACATGCTGCTCCTGAGGCTGTAGCGTGTGGTGTTGTTGGTAGCAAACAGAGAGGACCTCAGCTCCAAAAAGGTGACGTTAAGACTACCCACATCCACAGTTTCATTGAAGACCAGTATAAGAACATTGTTTGTGAGATCTAGATCAAACGCCTCAAGAAGTGGTGACTTTGTGTCCTCCGTAAAGGCAGATGCACCAGTAGCCAAGTTGCTCAAAATTGAGACCACATCATTACCAGCCATATCGTCAATGGTGAAGTCTTCCATACTAAGGAATGTGGAATCCAAGGCAACAGCCAATCCCCTGACAGCCTTGATGTAGTTCAAGTCTTCCACTCCCAGCTGCACAACGACACTGGTGCTGTCCGGCTCAATAGACCACCCACCAGTGAGGGTCCTCTCCTCCGCAGGCACTGTAGCCATCTCAGACTGAATGGTGAGGCCAGAAGTGTTGAGAGTGGCTTGGTTCACAGTCTCATCGAAGAAGAGAATGAGCTGTTCTCGGGTGAGGTCCAACTCAAAGGAGAGCAGCCTAGGTCGAGTGGTGTCGTTGCCATACTCGGACACCTGCAGTGCATTGCCGTTGGGGATGGGGTACAGAAAGTTCATACTTACATCTCTCACACCTGCAGAGGTGGCTCTGATCCAGGTATTGTCACGGCCAGTTGCCAGCATGTTCAAGCGCTTCACTTCATTCAAGTCCGGGTCTGTAAGGGCCACGGTCACAACCGGGCCAGCAAAGCCTTCAGCGACACCTCCACTGAAGATGTGCCTCTGGTTGCTCTCCGTCAGACTGTAATTCTGAAGTGCAAACTGACTTATGTCAAGGGAGGTGGGGTCCACCGGCTCGGAGAAAGAGAGAGTCAGCATACCCAAATTCATGTCCAAATCAAAAGCTTCCAATCTCGGCTGAGTCTCGTCCTCAAACACAAAACTGGCAGGCATTGGGTTGGAAATTGTTACCTGTTGGACTGGATTTCCATTCATGTCAGCAATAAGAGTGTTTGGGAATGAAATGTAGGTGTTGGCAACAGCTGTAGCAAGGACAAGGTTGCTCTTAACAGCATTAATGTCCTCTCTCGCCACGCGTACAGTTACCACGTCAGTGTACACATCATCTGATCCAGTCAGCTGGTCCAAGTTGAGCGTGTGACTAATTCCAATGAGGTCAAAGCTTGGTCCACCTAGGATAGTGATGGTGGATGCATTCAGAGTCTGTTTGACATTCACGGTTTCTGAGAATGACAAGTACAGCTCGTCCCTATCCAGTGAAAGGTTGAAGCTGTGTAGTACAGGATTCACGGTGTCAACTGTGTAGTTAGACACCATGAGGGATGTGACGCCATTCACACGTGGCCGAACTGCCACCCCAAACTGGTCCAAAATGACAGTGCTGTCAATAGTGATCCAAGTGGTGGTGCGAGAGAGGGCAATTCTCTGAGCTTTGATCATGTTCACATCATTGTGGTCAAAAGCAAACCTTACTGTGGTGCTGTCGGCCATGTCCAGAAGCCTTCCTCCAGTTAAAGTGTACTGGTTGCTACTGTTGAAGGCAGGCTGAAAGGTGATGCCTGTGAACATGATAGTGGGTGTACTCACCGTCTCTGCAAACTCCAACGTCACAATCTCGGTTGACATATCAACGTGGAAAGCCACAAGCACAGGCATGGTGGTATCATTCACAAAGCTCACGGCATTCAGTGGGTTGCTAGTGGTTACGGGCTGAAGGTAGTTCCCAACCATATCCCTGATGGCTATCACATCAACAGCAAGCCAACTTGTCTCCCGACTAACAAACAAGTCCTCCATCTTCTTCAGCTCATTGAGGTTGTCCACTGACAGCAGGACAACCAGCTGATGTCCATCTTCACTGCTTGTGTTACCGCCACTGAGGGTGAGTGCGGATGTACTGTTGGGACCACTCAGAAGGCGCAGTCCACTCACGTCCAAGGTAGCCGAATCAACAGGCTCATTGAAGTTCAAGGTAATAGTCCCCAGATTGAGATCAGCAACGAATGATTCCAGAATAGGACCAGTTTCATCTGCTACATACATGTGAACCATTAAGAAAGTCGTGTCGGAAGGATTTTCATCCAGCGACAAGTCAGTCACAGCTCCACCATCAAACAACAGGAATGTGGTATCCATGGATATGGCTAACTCAGTGTTTAGCTTGATGGTGTCCACATCACGTTGGTCTAGCCGCACTGCAAGGTCTGCTGAGTTGTCAGATAGGACCTCTCCCCCAGTTACCGCGTGCTGGATCAGAGGCACTCCGAGGGAGATGTTAGCGGAGAATAATGCCAGCTCGAGCAGGTTGAGGGAGCTAGCATTAACAGTCTCATCAAAATGGAGCGTCAGAACACCATTATCCATGTCCAGATCAAACGCCAGGAGTCTGGGGTTGGTTGTGTCCTGCACGTACACATCCACCTGCAGCGGTGCTGTGGCATTGATCGGGACAACTGGGTTGACACTCATGTCAGACACAGACCCAGCTGTGATGACAATGTTTGTGTTGTTCTCATCCTGTGCAAGATCTATCAGATACTTGATCTCATTCAGGTCATCACGGCTGATATCTATGTAGATCACTGGGCCATCAAGCAGCACCACAGTGCTTGTGTTGAACTGGAAGATAGTACCATTGGGTGCTGGGGCTGATGTTAGAGCTATCTGGGTCACATTAACACTGCTGGATCGGACTGTCTCACTGAAGTACAGGACAAGGGCGCCCTGGTTCATATCCAAGTCAAAGGAAGCGAGGGAAGGCTGAATGGTATCATCTGTGAACACTGCCACCTGAGATGAATTAACACCTCCCACTTGTGGGAGAATCTGATTCCCATTCATGTCAGCAACAAAGTAGGAAGTGAAACCTGCATATGTGTTGCTCCTCATTGTTGCCAAGGTGTCAAGCTTCTTAATTTCATTCAAGTCACTCAGCCCCAAAGAGACAATTGCAGTGTTGTTGTTGACAACTTCAGTCAGTGAACTCCCTTCAGGACCAGTTGTCAGGGGAAAAATTGCAGTGGGGCTGTTTGAATTTGCAGACAGAAATGAGAACTCACTCACATCTAGAGAGGATGCATTCACAACTTCAGAGAAAGTCAGAAGCAGCACTTCATTGGTTAGGTCCAGGTCAAAGCGTAGAAGAGTTGGTGGAACAAAGTCAGCAGTGAAGTTTGTAGCCATACGGGCACTTTCAGGAGGAATTCCCTCCACTATATTGCCCTTCATGTCCCTCAGAGTGTCATTTGTGAACGAGAGAAATGTGGTAGCATTACTGACGGCAATTGAAGTGTACCTCTTCAAGTTGTTCAAGTCCAGCACTCCCAGCTGAATGTCGATTACAGTACCATCTAGGGAGGCGGAGTCACTGTTATTGACTCCACCCACTGTCAGCTGGACTGTGACAGGTGGGGGATACTCCTGCATCAAGACTGCCATGTACTCGATGCTGCTACTGTTGGTGCCATTATCGCCATCTGTTGTATTGGCATCAATGAAGACAGGAAGGAGCTGTTCAACTAGCCGTGGAGATGGTAGCGCTTGCAAAGTGATCTCATGGATCATGAGGGATGAAGCATTAACGGTTTCATCAAAGGTTAGGGACAGAATTTCAGTAGTCAAATCCAGTGAGAAGTCAGTAAGGCGAGGAGAAGTGGAATCTCTAGTGAATGAACTCACCATCCTAGCATCAGTGGCAACAACGTCATCTATTGGTCGACTCACACCTTCTGACATCATATCACTCACCAAACGAGATGAAAAATAGATAAACGTATCATCAGCTGAATCGGCAAGACCAATTAGTCTCTTCAGTTCATTCAAGTCATCAGTGGTCAACGTGATCGGGATGTACGTGTGATCAATGCTACTGTTCCACGTCCCTCCAGTGAGACGGAATACGAGGGAAGGAGGAGCGCTATGGCCCTGAAATGTAATGTCACTTGGAATCAAACTAGATGCATTCACGGTCTCATCAAAGAACAACGTGACTGTTCCTGTGTCCATGTCAAGATTGAATGAAGCTAAACTGGGACTGGTAGTGTCGGGAGTCAGGACATCAGTGGAAGGCTTGAAAGGAGCAAGCCCTGAGATGTAGTTGTTATTTGTGTCTGCAATTGCAAAAGCCTCAAACGACAGCAATGTGGTGCTTTCATCAACAGCCACGTCTCGTAGGGCTTTCAGTGTATTGACATCATCCTCCGTCAGTGTGATCATGAATGTGTCAGTAAGGGGCAAGAGGAAGAATATTCCCCCAGTAAGACGGAATTGCACTCCACCACTGCCCACAACTGACACCAGACTGGTGTTCAGAGATCCCGGGTTCACCGTTTCGTTAAAACTTAGGGTCAGAATGCCAGTATTCATGTCCAGCCCAAAGCTCTCCAGCACTGGTGGAGTGCTGTCTGGAGTGAAGTTGGTTGCAAGCAAAGCATCGTCCACGGTGATGGCAATGGAAGGACGCAAGTTCCAGTCACTCACAACTTCAGCAGCTGAGCTGAGGTATGTGTTGTTGAGCATAGTGGCTACTGCTGTTTTTGCTTTCAGGGCATTCAAATCAGTACGATCGAGATATTGTACAATTGTGTATGCATACTCGTCGGTGCCAGTGACGTCACTGAGGGACTGAAGTTGCTGCATTAGTTGATTGTTTGATGCCTCCACGTTCTTCATACTCTGAAATGTAATGTACTGGGGATCAAAGGTGGACACACGAATGACATCATTGAAGGTGATCTCCAAGGTTCCCACATTCAGATCCAAGTGGAAGCTTTCAGGTTGAGGACCCGTAACATCAGAGATGTACAACCCAACTGACAAGTCACCAGATTGGTCGACAGAATTGCCATTCATGTCAAGAATACTTCCTTCTGCAATGCGAATGAATGTGTTCCCAAAACCAGTTGCTATCTGTGGATTCCCTTTCAGTAGCAATAGATCTCGTCTGGTCAGTTGGATCTCAATTTCCGTACGCAGAGAGAAATCAACATACTCTGCCTCACCGCCACTCAACACCACTGCTTGGGACCCGCCGATAGCATTAAGCAGGGTTATACCAGTTGCGTTTAAAGTGCTAATGTTCACAGGTTCAGAGAAGGAAAGTCGAATGGTGTCAGCATTCAGGTCCATCCGTGAGAAGGAGTCTAGTGAGAACGTCACTTTATCTTCAATGACAACGTATGCTTGAAGAGCATTGGAGATGTTTCTTGGAGTCACCTGATTGGCAGTGAGGTCTGTGTCGTTTACAAGCTGATTGGAGTGGGTCAGAAATGTAGTGTTCACATCCACTGCAAAGTCTTCAAAGGCCTTCAAATTGTTCAGATCAGCTTGTGATAAACCAAACACAATAACAAGGTCTCCAGGAAGACTCACTGCACTGCCGTCTCCTTCAAGGGTGTAGTTTCTGGTAGGGTTAGTGTCTGAGTTGTGCAGACTGATGGCGGCAGGGTCAAAGGTCAAGACATTCACTGGCTCGTCAAAGGTCAGAGAAACCTCACCTGAGTCCAGATCCAGTGCAAACATTGTCAAGAGCGGAGACTCGGAATCTCTGATGAACCGTAAGGTACGAATGGCATCTGCCATAATGATAGGGTTGTCGGACATGTCAAATATGGTCATGTTCTCCAGCGCAATGTAGGAGTTAGCTTGCTGACTGAAGAGCTGTCGATTGGCCTTAATGGCATTCAGATCACTCTCATTTAGTTGGATCAATAGCTCTGGATTGTTTATGTCACCCAGCACTTCGCCCTGGTGCATAAGTTGGTACACGTTTGTCGGAGCACCAAAGGTGTCTTGAAAAATGACAGAGGTGAAGAGGAAAGTTGAGATGTTGACTGTCTCAGAGAATGACAGCAACAGTTGTCCTGTGACAAGATCAACTGTGAAGGACTCTAGAATTGGGGGTGTGGTGTCGTTGATATAGCTTGCTGCTCGCATCCCAGTGCAAGTCAAGTCCTCAAACAGATTAGCAGCCTGCAAGTCCATCGTTCCAATTGACGGAAATCCAGAGTAGTCTCTCACGGTACCATCATCCAAGATAATGTAGGTATCATCAACAGACTTTGCAAATGGCCGTCTGATGTCCTTAATGGCTTCTTGGTCTGCACGCGTCAGATGTACACGAACAACCGCATCATACGAAAGTGGTTCTGTGGTGATCACAGAGGTGGCTGCAAGGTCCATTGTCACCGGGATAATGCCAGTCATGTCAAGCGTGTTGGTCAACATTATTCCGCTGATTAGCAAAGTGTCAGGGTTCACAGCTTCAGAGAACTTCAACACCAGAATGTTGTCATTCAAGTCAAGGTCAAATGACAACAGGTACGGAGCCTCCATGTCAGGTAAAACCTCTGTTGCCATGACAGCCATATCACGGTGGGTTGCCATGGCGAGATTGCCACTTACATCCTCAATAGCTGCATGATCAATGAGAGCAAATGCATCAGTGAGTTCAGTTGTAAGATTCACCATCGACTTGAGCGCATTCAGGTCTGTGAAGTTCAGTACCGTTGTGATGGTTGTTGGGTCTGCAGTTTCCACAGCAGTGAGACCTTGTGAAAGTGTGTAGAGCATTGGGCGAGTGGCATTGGAGAGGTTGGCAGCATTCTGGAGTGTGACCTGGTTGGACATGAATGTGTCAGCAAAGACAGGCTCGTTGAAGGTCAAATTGAGCACACCAATGTTCAGGTCAAGAGCAAATGATGCTATCTCTGGACCAGTTTCATCGGCAGTAAAGTATACAATCTGCAATGCATCTTCCTCGTTGAGTGAGAAGGAGGTGCGGTTGTAGATGTCCCTTGCAGCATCACCAGTAATGGAGACAAATGAGTTGTTCACTCCAGTCGCTAGCTCCAGGTTGCCCTTCACTTCATTGAGGTCGCTTACTCGCAAAGTGATGTTGACAACATAGTCGTCTGGTACACTGGGAAGTGGGGGAGGATACATGCCCCTCAGGGTGTAGGTGTTGTTCCCGCCCTGTTCCGAGAGCAGTGTGATGGCCAGAGGCTGAGCAGTCTGAGCATCCATGACATCATTAAAGTAGAGTGAAAGAACACCAGTGTTGAGGTCAAGACCAAATCCCTCCAGTGATGCAGGAGTAACGTCAGCCATGTAGCCCCTATTCTGCACATTCCTAGCTGAAAAAGGTGATACCTCCATTACACCATTCTCAGAGAAGTCCTGGATGGCAGATGAATTGAAGTAAATGTAGGTGGAACTCCTCCGTTGTCCGATCCTTTCATCCAACTTCACCAAGCGCAAGTCATGGCGATTGAAGTACACTACAATGTGCATCTTCCTATCATTGGTGTACTCGACTGAGCCACCTGTCAGACGAATCCCTTCTTCCTCCTTCGTTCCAAGCAGGGTAAGATTGCATGAGGCAAGGCTTAGAGGGTAGAGCTCGGCATCAGAGACATTGTTGATTTGAGCGAGCGTGTCACTATCCGGCACTGTAGCATTGTTAGTTGCGTTCCATATGCGAAGTCTCTCCAAAATAACTTCACTCCTGGCATCAGCCAAGAGCTCACTCACAGTACAGTTGGTGGTGTATTCACCAATGTCAAAGTATGAAGTTCCATTTGAGATTGTTCCATTTTCATACAAATCAAACCTTGTTGCATCAAGAGACTCATTCATGGGAGGTGAGGTGTCGATGGTGTAGTTGTGGATGAACACAAACTGATCATACATGATTGATGAGATGTTGACAGGTTCATCAAAGAGAAAAGTGAATGAGCCATTATCAAGATTGAATGCTGACAGGCTGACAAGCCGAGGTGACACAGTATCAGCAATGAAGGTTGACACTTTCAGAGCAGACACACCATTGGTCCGATTTGCAGCTTTGTTGCCAGACACATCAGTGATGATATCAACAGTATGTGTCAAATATGTGTTATCTGGAACTTCAAAAAGAAACTCTGTTGCTTTAAGCAAATTCAGGTCATCTTGAGTCATATTCCACTTGATCTCAAGCCCATCTTCACTTCTACTGAAGTTGCCATGATACCGGGGTGTAAATTTGACACCAGATGACACAAATCCATCTTGGAACACCAAAGAAAGCGGGTCAAAGGATAGTTCAGTCACAGGTTCATCAAATGTGAGCATCATCATCCCGTGATTCATGTCTACATCAAAGCCGGTGAGGATTGGAGAAGAAGTATCTCGAATCAAAGTCGCAAGTATCTGCCCTTCTCCAATGGACCCTTCCAAAATGGGAGTAACAAAGTTGTTAGACACATCTTTGACAAAGGTGTAGTTCAGTCTCAGCCAGCAGTTGCTAGTCCGGGTACAGAGGTCAGTGTCAAGCTTCAGCGTGTCCAGTGCTTCGTCAGACAGCTGCAGGGTGAGTATGGAACCATCACCTGTTACGACTGAAGCTGGGAAGGGTTTGAACTCATGGGTGGCATTCTCAAACGTTTCATGGAACATGCTGATTCGCAGCCATACACGGGTAGAGACTATGGTTTCAGAGAACACCAATGTGACAATGCCACTGTCCAAGTCAAGAAGGTCAAACGACACTACCCGAGGCGGTGTGGTGTCAGGGACGAACACGCCTACCTCCATAGCGTTGGAGAGTGCAATTGGAGCAATGCTATTGGAAAAGGCATCACTGACAAGACTGTCAGTGAAGCTGACATAGCAGGAATCATGAGTGACGCAAATCCTAAGTCGTTTTAGCTCATTGAGCTCATAGTCACTTAGCTGGATGCGGAGGATGGTCCGATAGCCTGAATCAAGAAGTGTGCCATTGATGAGGCTGAAAGCGATACTAGAGCCAGGGGAAATGGCAAGCATGAGCTCGTTCAGCATTAACTGAGAGAGATCTACAGTCTCATCAAATGTTAGTACCACATGTCCACTGTCATAGTCCAAATCAAACTGCACCAGAGTGGGAGCAGTGGTGTCAGTAGTGTACAGCCCAACAGGTTGTGCAGCGCTCATGGCCCGTGGGAGGACAGGGTTGCGATTCATGTCCTTCACAGCTTCATCGGTGTAGCTGAGGAATGTGTTCCCTGCAGCAGTGGCAAGAAGGGGGAGGGCGTTAATGGCATTGAGGTCCATGCTAGAGAGGCGCAACTCCAGGACTGTGTTCTCCGGCTGCAGAAGCTCTCCACCAGTGAAGGCATAGAAGGAGGTTGGAGCGGATGCAGTATTTTGCAAGACCCATTCACTGGGAACAAAACTAGATGCGTTGACTGTTTCTGAGAAAGAGAGTGCCAGAATACCACTGTTAAAGTCAAGATCATAACTGTTGAGGACAGGTCTTGTTACATCTGCAGTGTGGTCGGCAGCTTGTAGTGCAGCGTTGCTTGTAATTGCCTCACAAGGGTTGCCGTTGGCATCTCGAATTGCACCACTCTGTATGGTGATGAAGGTGGATGCTACATCTGACCCCAGTGGATACAGCCGGGCAATGTTGTTGACGTCAGTACTGGAAAGGTCCACCACAACGACTAGACCATCAGGGCTGCTTGTTGAGCTACCTGCAGAGAGGGTGAGGGACTGAGTTGGGTCGAATGGCCTGTCCTGCAGTCCAATGTCAAGGACTCCCAGGGTCGAGGCATCAACAGTTTCATCAAATGTGAGTGAAAGAGTGTGTTGTTCGAGATCTAATATGAAGCCAGACAGCCGAGGGTTGGTCAGGTCCTCCACAAAGTTCGCCACTCTTGCAGCAGCAGCAGAACTTACCACTATGACGTTGTTGCCTGCATTGTCACGCACCAAATCTTGTGTGAAGCTGATGAAACTGTTGCTAAGATCAGTTGCAATGTCGCGATGCAGTTTCAGCTCATTGAGGTCATCAGCAGAGAAGAAGTATGCAATGGATGGGGTGTCCATACGCAGCCATGACCCTCCACTAAGGGTGAGTGTGCGGGCCACACCCGTGAAGGCATTCTGCACTGTCAGCTGTGTTGGAACAAATGAGTCGGCATCCACCGTTTCAGAAAAGGAAAGCAGCAGCTGTCCTTCATCCATGTTAAGGTCCACCTGTACCAGGGTGGGCCTAGTGGTATCAGAAATGTACTGCGTAGCTTGCTGTGCCTGTGAGGCGGTAATTGGAAACACCCTATTGCCACTCATGTCCCGGGCTAAGTCTGATGTGATTGTGAGGTAACTGTCATCTCTTGAAGTGGCCAACCCACTGAGGCCTTTCACAGCATCCAGATCTACCTTGCTCAATGTAACAGTAATAATGTTGCTGTTGGCAGAAGAAGTGGCACTGGTGGTAAGCGGATACTGCACTGATAGCCCCGCCCCCTGTTCATCAACCAGGGTCATTTGTGTCGCATCAAATGAACTTGCATTCAAAGTTTCATCAAATGTCAATCTGATCTCCCCTGCATTCAGATCAATACTGAACTGCCTGAGCACAGCTGGGGAGGTGTCAGGTGTGACAGAATCAGCTTGAACTGCTGCTGCATTAGAAATGGGGACCACCAGGTTACCTGTCAAATCTGCAACTGTGTTCTCAGTCAGAGAAAGGTAGGTGTTGGCAGCGACTGTGCCCAGGCCAACATGAAGCTTTATCGCATTAAGATCACCGTTGCTTAGCATGATGGCAAAGAGATAGTCTGCATCTGCTGGCAGCACCATGGCCGGAGCACCAAGGGAATACGTGTCAGCACTGCCTGGGAATGTCTGCAAGGTGATTTCAGAAGTCTGCAGTGTTAGGATGTCCACTGTCTCAGAGAAGGTCATCCATAATCTGCCTTCATTGAGGTCAAGTGTGAAGTGGTCCAACATAGGTCTTGTCCCATCTGGAGTGAACGACGAGGCCTGAAGTGCCTTTCCATCTGTGACTGCTATTGCATCAACAGCGTAGACATCATCCACAATGCTAGCAGCTGCCATGAGATAGGTGTTTGCTATACTGGTGGCCACATTTCTGATCTGGTTGATGCGGTTCAAATCATCAAAACTGAGGTACACCAAAACAGCAAAGCCAGGGTCCAACGAGTGTGTGGAGGTGCTAAGTGTGGCGAAATCAGCTGTGCTGCGAAACAAAGCGCCCTGTAGGGTGATTGCCTGTACTTGGAATGAGGTTGCATCAACAACATCGTTGAAATACACATTCATTCTACCTGTGTTCATGTCTAAGGTAAACCCTGTAATCCTGACTGGGGTGTTATCAGGGACGTAGGACTGCACTTGGAGAGCTTCAGATGGTAAAATGGCTGATGATGATACTGTATTAGTGTCAGTGGCCAATCCCGATTCAACTGACAAGAAAGTAGTGTTTGCATCATCCACCAGCCCTGGAGTGGTCTTGAGTGCTGTGACATCATCTTGACTGAGAAAGACAGTGACAACAGATGCACCAGCCAATTCCGACTGTGCCACCTCCCCACCTGTGAGTGTGTGCACAATCCCGCCACCACCTCCATTCATCCGGGAGTGGAAAGTGAGGCGAGTGGAGTCCACAGTGTTAAGGAGCACTGGCTCAGAGAAGGTAAGTACCACAGAGTTATCATCGAAGTTGAGGTCAAACGCTTGCACAGTTGGAGGGGCAAGGTCAGGGACAAATTCAGCTGCCTGCTGTGTGCTGCCGGCAGATGGGTTAGATCGGTATGATAGGTCCCTCACAGCTCCGACTAGGAGAGTAATGTAGGTGTTTCCCACTCTTGTGGCGACATCTGAACGAGACTGAAGCCCAACCAAGTCTGCCTGAGATATGCTTACAACCACAACTGTGTCATCATCTGAGACAACACCACTGTCAGTCAATCGATAGGAGAGGGTGGGGTCAGTTGTACCTGGTGTTGATTGCAGGATTATCCCTGTCACATTGAAAGTGGATACATCCACCGGTTCATCAAAGGTGAGTTGCAATTGGTTTGATGTCAAATTCAGCGTAAAGCTCTGTAGCATAGGTGGACTTGTGTCATCGATGAAGGTAACTAGTAGCCTCTGTTCACTTCTGTCTCCATTGAGGAGGGGGGTGATGGGGTTCCCAGCAGTGTCACTGACAAAAGCGTTGTTGGGTGAGTGCAGTGTTAGCCAGCAGTCTGCCGCTGACATGCACACACGGCGCTGCAGCTTCAACCTGTTCAGTTCACTGGGGGAGAACTGGATAGTGACATTCAAGCCATCCTCACAAGGTGGAGGACATGAGGCACTCTGCACTACAAAAACGTCACTTTCATCAGTGGTGTCATAGGAGTGCTGCAGTACCAAGCCCCCACTAGTCGGGTCAATGGAGTCCCTATCTATGGGCTCATCAAATAAAACAGTCATCACCCCCTCATCCAAATCAAACAGGTAGAACCCGCCCATAGCTACATTAGGGAGGATGCTGTCTGCAGTGTAGTCATCCACAGGGTCAGGGTTCATTAATGGTATAGAGGTTAACTCACGGGGAGGAGAGTAGCTAGCATCAGTGATTCCATTATTAGAATCAATGACTAAGTGTGTGTCCCCAAATCCCGTGGCTAGGTCCCTAGCCAGCTTCAATGCTATCAGATCCCCACTGTGCATGACAAAGGACAGCCTAGTCCCGCTGACCTGCCTACCGGTACACAGACTGGAAAGCCGGTGTGCCTCAGGATCATCCCGCATGCGAGCAATGGAGAACCGGCTGCAGTCAAGAGAGTCAGCATTGAGCGTCACCACTTGCTGTATGGTCAAGGCAATCTCCCCTGTGTTCATGTCCAAGGACCACGAGTCCAGGGAGGGTAATACTAACAGGGAGGGGGGAAGGGTTAATACCATGTAGTGAAAAGGAGAATTTCATCAACAAAACACAAGGTCATGTCTATATAAGTACTTAAAACAAGCATTTAGCACTAGCAGCATGGCGTTTGGTACAGCAGTATGTCACATTTAAATCCTTTTTACATGAACTAGTAAGCTTCTATACTTGCCCCAGTACACCATACACATTCTAACTGCCTGTTGCATTGCAAATTCAGTTCGCCATCAAGGATACATACCATGCTCAGAGCAAGAACAGTAAATTTTGCATTTTGTAACTACCAAACACTAAGCCATCATGCAACTGTCAGAGCCAAACAACATCATCAAGCCAACAGTGAAAACTACACTGCATCCGCGTAACCAGACACAGGGGAGATGGTACAAGGCCAACAGTAAAAACTACACTGCATCCGAGTAACAAGACACATCAGAGATGGTACACTGCATCCGAGTAACAAGACACAGTGGAGATGGTACAAGGCCAACAGTGAAAACTACACTGTATCCGAGTAACAAGATACAATGGAGATGGTACAAGGCCAACAGTGAACACTACACTGCATCCGAGTTACAAGACACAGCAGAAATGGTACAAGGCCACAGTGAACACTACACTGCATCCGAGTAACAAGACACATTGGAGATGGTACAAGGCCATAGTATGCAGTAGAGATTGGGATTCAGTAAACTAGAGTTCGCTAAAGGTGCCCTACATCCATGTGCGCACATGATTAGCTGACCCTTCCTCATCCGAAGGCATGTCACACCCCATACTAGCTAAACAGGTGGCCAACATTGCCACAACCAAAACAGTACATGCCAGAAAATATCTCATTGACAGTTTGTTTGAAAACAGAGAAATAACTGTGTACCAAAACTTAGTCAACCCCTGGCCTATCACAGAAGACACTCATCACGCTTCCATCCTGCTCTACCTTGTGCGTGCACTGTCGATGTTGCGATAACAGCCCACAGGAGAGCGAGGTGGGCCCGCATTCCGGCCTGTTGTCCCGATGCCATGTCTCGTCTGCTAACCGACAGGACAAACTATACCTGCATCACCTGGGAGAAGAAGAGGTGCATTACGGTAAGCTGGTGCTGCACGATCGTCCACTAGGGGCGTGTTCAAATGGCCGCTGGACGCGCACTTGTAAGGTTTCCTTAAACACCCCCCTTCCTGCTAATGGCTCTAGCCGAACATACTATAATGTGTTGTGTTGCATATCAGTGCACGATAAAGCCTTCATAACACTTCTAACCTCTTCACAATGACGCTCAGATCTGAAGAAAGACAGTTCGATTTCCGTAATTTCCCTTGCCGCTCAAAATTACGGTCACGTGGATCCAAGGCAACTGGTCAACTAATAAATATTGGTAAACTTCCGTAAACTAATCAGGATAGCAAACATGTAGCAACTGTGACAGCAATCATTGCAGGTCAGGAGCAAAAGTAGCCATCTTACAACGGTTGTAAAGGAATCCGAAATGTTTCCAGGGTCCAGAGGGTCTTGCTGGCTGGTAGACCACTGGTACCTTGCATAGTTACGTAACTGGCACGCACTCCAGCTATGAGTTTCAATCATTAATGTGCATGCTGGGTCATATGGGCACAGGTAGCAAGCAAAAATGACACATGATTCCTTGCACAAGGTGGCACAGCAACGAAACAGTTCTCATATATATGCACCGTAGCAGATAGCTACTCTTACATCAACGCCCAAACAGCCTAACGATATTCATTGTTGCTAGGACCTTGTGAAAAGATGGCAGACTAAGCAGCGAGAGCCGGATGGGGTCTGGAGTCAGCTTGGGGAGGAAACGATCGAGAAAGCAGCTTCGTTTAGAAGGACACGAAGGAAGCGTCAATGCTGTATCGTTAACTTCGGATGGAGGGCTGGTTGTTACTGGTTCGGATGACTGTACTGCGCGCGTGTGGGACGCGGAGACTCGGGAACTGGTAGCGGAGATGAAGGGACACACCCAGTACGTCAACTGCCTAACCATCACAGCTAACGACGAGTTCGTTGTCACTGGTAAGTATCTCACTGTGATGGGTTGCAGAGTGAAACGGTCCCGTGCACTGAATGAGTCGTTGTTTAGTTAGATGTACGTGAACTGCTGCTTTGCAGGATCTGCAGACAAGACCCTTAGGAAATGGGATATATTTTCAGGGTCTTGCAAAACGGTCTACGAAGGCCACGAAGCAGTCATCCACTGCGTTTTGGTGCACCAACTTTCGTTGTTCTCCTCCTCCTACGACAAAACTGCTCGCCACTGGAACATCAAGACAGGAGAGTGCTTACAAGTATACACGGGCCACCAGCGAGCAGTCTCTCCTCTCATCTTTGTCAATCTCTCAGTGGCAGACAAGAGGACCGAGCGGCGAAAATCTCGAGTCAAAATGGACCGAAAGATGTCCACTGCATCACAGCTGGTGTCAGAGGAGCACAAGTCTTTGCTCATCTCAGGTATTTAGCTACTGTGCTGTGATGTCTTTGCATGCTCTCACTCACTCACTCGTAGAAGCACTGCAGAGGTATGCAGTAGGAGGTGCCACTGGGAGGTGCAGTGTAGAGCTACAGCAGCCTCCTGCCATGCTGAGTTCATTTGTTTATTGTCCTTGTTATCTAATCAAACAGATGTTTACATTATTCCACAACTTGTGGTTGCTGTAGAGTTTGCTACAATTCTGTGTCTATAGCATCTCCATATATAGGTATCAGCATAACTCAACCCCTTCCACTCCTGTGTGCAATAGCCTTATTGCAGAAGCTGTGTGGCACCATAATCTCATACACTCTTTTTGCTTATATCTACCTCTAATTTCTACTTGAGCGTGTTTGGAGAACTGTCCTGTGTCCTGTCACCTAGCCACATACCCCCCCCTTCCCCCTCACCCTGCACTGCAGGTGGCTCTGATAATACTGCTAGGGCTTGGGCCCCAGACTCTCCGGACTGTGTTGTGGTGTACCAAGGCCACGGCTCCTCTGTCAACTGCATTGCTGCCAGTGAGGCCAACAGGGAGCTCTACACTGGAAGCTCGGATGGGACAGCTCGATCGTGGGACATAGAGACAGGCCAGCAGCTGAGGATGTTTGACGGCCACCAGAGTGCCATCATGTGCATCAAGGCTAGTGTAGCACCTTCAGTTGCAAAACCTGTCACACATAGACATGATGTAGGAATCTTTCTTGTATTCTCTGAGGCACCACTTTTCACCAGTTTGAGTAATTTTTTTACAGCACCCAGCGTACGTAATATCTTCTCCACCATTGGGAGTGTGTGGCCACAAGAAAGTGAACCCAGGCGTGTCGACTTTGTAATGTGTGCAGGTTCAGTCGGGCTACCTCATCACTGGCAGTGCTGACTCGGTGGCGCGTTGCTGGATATGCGAGCTGGGGGACTGCTGCAAGGTGTACCGGGGGCACACCAGTGCAGTGCACTGTCTGGCACTGGCCAAAGACATGGGTGTGTGGGGGGAGGGGGAGAGGGAGGGGCAGGTTCATATAAATTATGAGTCATACAATGACCGTCATTAGGTATTCACTCTGACAGGTACACTGTGTGGATAAGTTGACTTTACCAGTTTGCAATGATTTATCGAATCACCAGCCGACAAATAACAGATCAATGTCATCCTGCCTGCCTTCAGACTTCAGTGCGTCTGTCAGTGTTGCATGAATTAGATGTAATGTTGTGCATACAGGCACATGGTGTACAAGAGGCCTGTAGAGGTCTAGGGCCACTGCTTGCTCTAAACAAGTGACTAATGTGCTGTGTTCCTCTGCTTTACTGCTTGCTCCCAGTGTTCACTGCCAGCGGTGATGGTGATGTTCGTGTGTGGGAGATGTTCAGTGGAGAGTGCTGCCGAGTGCTTCGTGGTGCCCACCACCCCATCAACTGTGTGGCCATCCATCAGAGCAAGCTTTATGCTGGCAGCTATGACAAGTCTGTCATTATTTGGAACATTCACAACATTTTTGGAAGCAAACACAATTTTTAACACTCGTATCTTTTTAGACACTGCATTTTGTATCTTTTTAGACACTGCATTTTGCATTTAATTTTTAAACACTACTGGATGGTAGCACCAGAAAGTTGTGCAAAGTACTGCAGCTCACATGTGCATGTGCAAGTTAATTGTTAGCCAAAAGTAATAGTTGATAGGGAAGGCCATTTCAGCGCTGACACCATTTCTCCCGTAAGTATTACACATATCAAATGAACAAAGACTTTCTTTATATTATTGTATTATTACAGCATCATCAGCATCATATGCTTTGTAATACGTAGCTACATATGCATGCCCACTGTACTTAGGTACATGGTGTCATGCGGGGTACACATACACCTACAGTGGTGACGTCTGTGGTCAGCTCTGCCACCACCACCACCTCTGCTGCAGCTCACAGTACACACTAATTGAATTTACTATGCTATTACCATAATTATATTATTACATCATGAGTACACACTATAATTATTACTGTATGGTCAATGTGAAACAGGGATACTAGGTGTCATTGGTTGGATTTCTTCATGGCATGTCACTATGACTCTGAGCGATTGCGTCACCTGTACAGAGGAAGGCATCAAACACAGGCAATGCTGACTAGTAAATGTTGACAACATGGACAGGTTGCCACTAGCTTAGTCCAGTCAAACTGGAACTCCGACCTAACCTCCAGCCCAGTGGCTACTTGTTTTAGCTTCACCGCAAGTCTTCAAAATCACAGCATTCTTATGATCTTTGTAGTGTTTCACAAATTGCATGTACATACGTACATACATATCTATTAGGGATTACCCCCACTTCCGGCACCCTCACCTAGAGGGCACCAGAAAGGCCTGAGTGGTGAGGGGAAACCTCATCTGGAACAGTTCATGGAAGCGTGAAGGTAGCCATAGAAATGCCTGACCGTTTGCGATTAATTATTTTGTGTTTTCACATGCAAACTGTTTAAGACCTGTTAACACCCACAAGCCAATCCTAACAGCTAGCAATCCACATCAACACCACCACGGGCATTCCTTGAACGTAGCTGACGTCCGTTCATAAAAACAAGCTATATTGGACAATGTCCACCTGCAGCAGAGTCCAAGAAAGGACACACTCACCAAGCCAGTCTCTGATGTCGTCAGCCAGTTCCCCCTCTCGGCCCTCCTTCACCTCCAGGTAGGTCCAGCCCCCCAACTCCTTCGGGACATCCTCTTTCCTCCACGCCACCGGCAGCAGTCGCCGGGTGCGGCTACTATAGACTGCTCGTATGGCATAGTGCATCTCCTCAATGCAGTATTCGCTAGTGGTATAGCTCTGGGAGGGGAGGGGCGGGGCAGGGTGGGGCGGGGTGGGGCAGGGACATAGCAATACAAGCGGCTTAGAGTGAGGTGACTGCATGACAATTTGTAAGGAGCTAAAAGGAGCCGTACATAACCATCCAGTTTACTCCTCCTTGTTTCAATTTGATATATCCTAATACAATGTACAACCTATTGTCATCAATAACCTATTGTCATCAATAATCTATACCAACATGGCAGTATGATTGTCACAGAGTGCTTACACATGATAGTCATTCAAGAGATTGTGATCAATATACACTGAAATTGATGTGCCTATCCTGCAATATCAATCTAATACTGCCTCAATGAGTATTCAGCCATTCACTGTTTGCTTACTGTCATTATCTAATAGCACAACAGCAGGGGCTTGACCCAAACACTAGTGATGTCTATGAGAAGGAGTGGAACACTTATTAAGAAGCCTGGGGCTCTTAACGATACCTCTGTGAGCACCAGAACTGCCACCCTGCTCTTGTCCATGTTGCTATGGATGTTGTCATAGATACCAACACCTGGCTCAAAGTCATCATGATGGTAGCACACTGCATAGCCAGCAGCCTTCAACGGGCCCAAGATGAGCTGGCGGACAAGACCGTCACACTCATCATGGTAGGACAGGAAGACGTCATACTCAAACCCCTCTGCATGGACGAAGACAAGGAACTGGTCAACTCATGACACTTGTACATATGGTTGTCAAGTAAATCGGTGGGAGACGGGGAGAGAGACGTAGGCACTGATAGGTACAGCCTGACAGTGGGAACATGCAACACTGGAAATCACACGTGTAGTGAATAAACCTTGACAAGCGTAGCAGGATCAATCTTGTACAGAGTTGACGAAGGCCTACGTGGCCAAAACGTTCAATCGGTTGTTATAGGTTGATTGGTTCTGCTACGTATATGCTCATCAAGATCTATTCACCAGTTGTCACAACGTAACAATGAGCCTCCACGATATCAAAATACGCATGCACACATACTCCTGGTTGTACAACCCCTCCCAGTGCTCGGCCTCTGAATCGCCAATGCGCTGACATAACGTACCTCTTGGTGGCAGGTCCAAAGGGATTTTGCGGATGGTGATAGGTCTTTGTTTCCAATACACAATGAGTCCCACCAGTACAACTGTTACCATAGCAACAAGCAACACCACCACACTCACGGACACACCAGCAATGACTGTTGGAGAGGTACGTATACAGAAGAGAGCAGGAGTCACGTGCCTTTGAAGCCATGTTGTACACACAGGACCAGCAGTCCCAGAGTTTGTAAGCAAGCAAAAAACAAGCTACATCTACTCCAAACATTCACAAGAGTGTGGCTTATTGAAGCTCAATCGTTACTGAATACTTTGCGTGCATCAGTTTCAAGAGATATTGTCCAGTTGCCCTGTGCTCACTTTTGAATTCAGTGTATATTGTCGCAGTGTTGACCTAATGACACACTCACACACAGCCTCACCTGCTGCTGGTCCTGAGGGTGCCTCGTACTCGAGGGGGACACTGGTGGTGTTGGCTGGAGACATGGGACATGGGAGAGGCGAAATAATACATTACAAGTGCATTTCATGTGGTTAGAAATGTTATATGGATTCATTGTCCACACAAGACCCCATCACTGTGGGATAGGAAGTGAAGCCTAGTGTGGGAGGATGTGGGGGGGAAGGAGAGGAGGGAAGAAGGCCCAGCCATGCCTCACAGTACTTCTGTCTACCATACAGGCAAATCCCCACAGAGGTAGAGAGGGAGGTATACGTCAGGCACAGTGTGTTTGTGTGTGTGTGTGTGTGTGTGTGTGTGTGTGTGTGTGTGTGCGTGCGCACGTGTGTGTGTACATGCTGGTTTTATTGCCTCCTGCTGGCTCACCCCCTGAATGGGGGCCACATAGCCACTTCTGGCTGTGGTAAGTACAAGTACAAGTGTGCATACATGTGTGTTTGACTCACTAGGCTTGGCTAGAGTCAGTCTGACTGCTTTAGGAGAAATGGTGTTGCTGCTGCTGCTTATATCTTCGCACGTGTAATCTCCCTCTTTCGCAGCAGTAAAGTTTTCAATCCTCATCTCCAGCCATCCCGTACAGGTGAAATCATCCGAATGAAAAGAGACGTCATCCACTTCTGTTCCATTCGGACTCCACCAGTCTACGTTCAATCTCCCTAACTTCTTGTAGCTCCAGGAGCAGTTCACGGTGACTGTGCTGCCCTCCTCCACCTCCACCTGGGGTGCAGACACCTGGAAGGTCGCTTTCTCCACTGACTCACAGTGGGCCTCCACCTTACTGCAGGTGTCCACATCTTTCGTGTCAAGCTCACTGACAAGACGGCAGAGGTAGCAGCCAACATGCTCCCTCTTCAGTGGAGCCAAGACGAGTACTCGTTGGTTTGACCTATCAAATGGGCCAGAGTCCAGCGCCCACGAATAATTTCCCGGAGGGTTGCTGATCAGTGGACAGGTGAGTGTGACACTGCCTCCTGCAACAGGTGAGCTGTTGTTGTCTACCACTTCTGCACTCCTGTTCTGCACTGGAGCAACTGCACAGATGAGGATGCAGACCATTTACTGGGCATATTCGAGCGACAGTCACACAGACACACAAGTACAGATAACGAGGTGAGCCTGCCCTTCATGTCTGTCACTGGACGCTTTAACCATTCAGTGCAATTGTTGGAAATACTGTGGGCATTGCAGCTAGCAAGCTGGCTGATACGTTATACATGTCACATTGGAGTGCAAGGAATGTGTGACGAGGCAAGTGCATGTCATGCTGTCACATCACAAACTGTTAACAGACATGATGTGATTGTCATGGACACAGGTCATGTACACGTGTATGCAATGGAGTCTCACATTTCAGCTCTGACATGAAGCACTTTACAGTGTTGGACACTCCATCCACACAGCAGAACTGCCTGAAGGAGAGCTGTTTGATTGCTGCGGACAACAGCGATAAATGAGTCGTCACCACAGCTGAGATGTTTCCATCAGGCAATAGAGTAAACTTGATAACAGCCTTTCTAACTCCAAACCCTGTGGCCAGCTGCAACTGATGAGGGAGAGTGACATTTGAGCCATCAACACAGAGGAGTCCAGAGGCACAGTTGGACAGAGGTGCACTGCCGCTCAGTTTGTCATAATTCTCCTCTTTCAAAAGGATTGGGAGAAGCTCAGTAGTGCTTGCATTGGTGCCACTCGGCTGACAGAGTGAGTCAGCAGGACCTTCATCAGCACTACCAACAGCAGCTGCAGAAACAGAGCCAGCAGGGTACGTGCATGGGGGTTGAGACACGTAATAAGGTACAGTATAGACACTGACCCAAAGGGGCCCCATCTATGCTTGCTAGCAGGCACGTCTGGTGCTAGCTAGTGAAGCAGCATGTTGGCATAGTGTATATAGTCACCACTGCAGTGAATGCCACTGCCCCATAGATCACAGCACCTGATTCTGCACTTTGGGTTGGAAGGCTAGCGTTCTTCAGAGCATGGATTCGAGCTATAAGTAAGCCCCCTTTTCTTACCTGCAGAGGTAAGCTTGACCAGTGCCAGCATCGCTGTTGTGCACAGCAGGAGGTCCGTTGTGACCATATTTCAGAAGCGGGCTCACACACACACACACCTACAGTGAAGGTCAGTATACTCAGCAGCAGCCAGTTGGTGGCTCAGTCACAGTTGGCAGTGCTGCACTGAGGATCATGCAGTGCTGCTGGAACAGCTGCACTGTTTGAAACACCAACTCAGTCCAGCTAAGGCCATGCGTGAAAGCTGCTTATCTACCTTGCCAGCATACAAGGTACGCTTTGAGACTTACCGCCACAAGATGAAGGGCTGTAAAGAAGAAATAAGTGACCACTTGCTGCTGTAGGCTGTCTCAGAGCTTATGAAGCCAGAAGAGCACAGTGAAGCCATGCGGGGTTGGCCAAGGAGCATCCCTTTATACCACGCCAGGAGCTAGGGGAATTCTTATGACACTAAGCATGGGGGATCGTGCAATTTCCCCTCTTGCCAACCACCTTCCATTCAATACTAGGCATACGCAATGCGCAAGCACATGTCTGGCACTTCAACCATGCAGCAATTTATGAATTTGAAAGATGAGTAATAACAAAGAAGGGATACGCAAAAGTGTGAATATATGTACAGATGATGTATATATGGAAAGGTACATGTAAAACAAAGAAAGGAATATGCCGAAGTCGTTCGGCTGCAAATCGTTCTTCCCACTGTGCCGCAGTCTGGCTTGAGCTGCGCTTCCTGTGTCCGGTAGCTGGGTGTTTCCTGTGTCCGGTAGCTGGCTGTACGTGTACGGCTTAAGTTGCTGTCACCGTCTGGGCTGTCTTCATTTGAACTGACGCCGTCGGCCATACCTAGCGAAAGGGAGACTCCTCAAAGTGGTCAACTTCTCAAAGTGGTCAACTTCTCAAAGTGGTCAACTTCTCAAAGTGGTCAACTTCTCAAAGTGGTGTGAAGAATACCAGTCAGTGTTCCAAAGGACCATGCACAATGGGCCGACGTGATAGGACTTGTGTAAGGTGTGCATGGTCTTGTGAAATGCACGTGCAGACAGACATATATACATATACCAATATCGTGGCTTCTGAAGAGACCGTGATTATTAGCCTCACTTCGCTCAGCAGTAATATACATCACACTCTAACACAGTAAGGTATACTCTATTTCACATTAAAATGTAAAAAAAGTAAATAAAATGATTAATATGTTACAATTTATTAACCATCATGTGTACATACAGTTGATAATTATATTACCCTATAATGCATATGAATATTATTCGTGATACAGAACAGTATATTCTATTCTATAATACATTTATCTTCAAAATGATAATACTATAGTCGAATGTACTTTTGGCTGCATGTATATACACAAACTGAGTAATTAATTGTTGTTTATTCATTTCACTGACAATTAATTAATCAGAATGTGTACATGCAGTCGTATAATATATTCCCTAAAATATACGGTGTAATTAGCTAAATGGAATAACATCCCTACATCTCAATGGAACAACATCTTTTAATTAATAAACATCTCATAATGCACAAGGCCACACATCCACTTCATTGATAGTGTGACCTCTGGTCCACTGTCACATGACACCAACCACAGTTGACCAACAAGGCGGATGGCACAGGACATGAGTCACAACACCATGTCTCAGATCAATTGCAGGGGCTTCCCTATTCCGGTGTTGGCTACACTTTCACTTGTGGGGTTGTCACTACTTCAGGACAAGCCATTCCCTGTTTCCAAACTGAATACGGAAAACCCTTATACTCGATTCTGGTCCTAACATCAGTCCACTCCTTCACTGTACCAGCTGCACCAATATTTCCCTTCAGGACAGAAGAACCACAGACTCTTTACAACTGAATGCAGGGGTCACCAGGAGCACGATGCAACCTTTGACCTTTGCCATTGTTCAGGTCAAAGGTCATTCATAGACTGAAGAGGTGCTAGAGTAGTCAGGCGTAGCTGACCCCACCCCTCTTCCGCTGGGGGGGAAGGGCCAGCTATGCCTGACTGCTGCTAGAGGGCTGCTGGGAAGTGAAGCAGATGGTGTGTTCATTAGTGGCTACCCTGTTTGGGATACCAGGCAAAACAGCGGGGGCCAGAGTGACAGCAGGGCTTGGGAGGGGCTGAACATTATGATTGTAGCTGCAAACTATGCAATGTAGGATGTACGTTTCACCATTCACCTTAGACGTACCTATATGCTTTGTGGATCACACACGTACACACACGTACACGCACACGCACACACACATGCACACGCACACACACACACACATACACACACACACACACACACACACACACACACACACACACACACACACACACACACACACACACATACACACAGAGACACACACACACACACACGCACATACACACAGAGACACACACACACACACATGCACATACACACACAGACACACAAACACACACACACGCACATACACACAGAGACACACACACACACACATGCACATACACACACAGACACACAAACACACACACAGTGTACGTACATATAAACCCCTTTGCCTCACCTCCATGTCTAAGGCAACCACTCCCACCTCCAATGATTTACTACACTGAGCAGCCATGTTCCCCACCACCTCCGAACAAGCCACACCCACACTGGAGCCCTCCTTCATCTTTTGGACAATGTGGAAACAGGGACAGAACTGCATTATGAGATCTCCATCTCCTGTAGCTGCATAGCGGCAGGCGACACACAATCATGTGCAACAGCTCACTGGTAGCAGAAAGCACTCATTAAAGGACCCCAAGCAGTCCCATACTTGCGGGCAGACTGAAACCCTTGAACAAAGGTACATACATATAGGGTACATGTGTGTACCTGCAGCTGCTCCACTAGTGTCGTCGGCATAGTAACCACATCCTGGGAGAGGAGAATCCCCCACTCTCCCTGGCAGCTTGAAGGGAGGTCCTGAGGTGGACACGCCCACAGCTATGGACCCGTCTCTATCCAGACAGAGGACAGCTGGCAAGGAAAGACAAGATGTGTCCCCAGTATGTTACATCAGTAAATATCACTGCAGTTCGGCATGTAGTGTGGAGCTCACCCAGGGTGGCGAATAGATCTTGATGAGCATATCAGTTCCTAGCAATTGATTGATTATGCTATGTATATGCTCATCAAGATCTATTCGTCAGTTGTCACATCATAGCAATGAGGGTCTACAATATCTCTCACCGAGGGTGTCATGGCTTTGGCATGGAGTCTCAAAGGCGCCAGTCTGCCTCCAACGTGCAAGTGCCTGGGTGGAGTTCGGTGCAAGCAGGCTCTCATTGTCCTCCATTGGGAAGCCATTCTCGCGTGCAAACTGCCCTGCTCCTGCTCCCACGAGCATGCTGTGTTTAGTGCGCTCCATCACACATCGCGCTACGGACAAGGGTCGAGGGAAACTGCGCAGGGAGGTAGGGGAGGTGGGTTGGGAGGGGAGGGGTGGTGGTGGGTTGGGAGGGGAGGGGTGGTGGTGGGTTGGGAGGGGAGGGGTGGTGGTGGGTTGGGAGGGGAGGGGTGGTGGTGGGTTGGGAGGGGAGGGGTGGTAGAGGGGATTGTTGAGAGTTGACAGTGCTCAAGACATTGTACGGAGGAAGGAGGAAAGTGAGATGTGGGTTTCAGTACTGTGTGTGCATGTGTGGTGTGTGTGTGTGCGTGTGTGTACGTGTGTGTACGTACAGCTTTGCTGAGCCAACCCTTTGGAGGTGGAGCAATGGTGCACCACAACATACACGTACCCACACACATAATGGCACAAGGGCAGAGTACCTTGCGATGTTGCTTAACTAGCAGTAAACAGTGTACACATCTGTCCCCCTTTACCCCTACAAACGGTCGTGACAAATGGGTTACAAACTAAGTTAGGTAATCCCACTTGCTAGGCATCTAATGTCAATACACACTACACGCTACCTCAGGTGAGGGTGGAAGTATTGCTTGCCACAGCTGCACCCCTCAGCACACACCACGCAACAGAGTACAGCTGAACAATGCAAAACACCAAACACGAGTTGACCACATCATGACCCACCCCGCCCCTCACCCTTCAAGAGCCGCCACAGCTCCGACCCGGCAGTCCCTCCCCCGCATGATGGCAGCATCCAACTGGACCACACCCCCTGCATTGGGGTAAGACCCTCTTCCAACATAATAAGGCCCAGTGCTTGGGTCGTCTTCAACATCTACAGGTCACAGGCGGACAAGACAAACGAGAGAGGACCAGTAGTTAAGAGGTTCAGTGGCTAAGGACTAAGGACTCCCTAAACACTAGAGAGCTGTTACAGCTTCAACCACTATGTGTGTGAAATTGTGGCTCGTTCACTTGTTCTTCCCAGTAGCTGGTTGTGGGTTCACGTTAAGTGAGGGAGATGCTGACTGTTGTTACCATGGCTACTGGTATATACGATAAACATCACTATGGCAACACAACAATTATGCAGTGATGTGTCTACGTATATCACATCTTAGTGGAAAACTACCAAAGATGGCTTGAGGACATTAGCACTGAGTGAAGCAATGAGGGCTGAACGAATAGCCAAGCAGAGCTGAATGGTTAAGATGTACTAGTGGTTGGCTAGTTCAAGGCTGCTACCAGATGCCCCCCCACACACAGGTCACACATATAACATCCATTGTGGAGAAATGTGTGTAGAAGCAATTATGCTTTGACAGTTCTTAACATTTCCTGCTCATTAGCCTAGCTGTAGGGTCACCGATCTCTAAATGATCATAAACAAACAACAAACTGTTTACTGTAATGACCACAAGAATGTGCCACATTGTCCCAGTAGACAAAATGCACAGGTAGGGTTACCCTCACAGTCTGACTGGTTGAGAGGAATGCTCCTGCCTGGCAAGGTGGGGTGGCTGCCTTGTGCTCCCACTCATAAAATACCCCTTTCATATGCGCATCAAAACAGGGTGGAACCTGGGTTAGTTAACCTGGCTTCAACCCGACGTGTGTGTGTGGGGAGGGGGGGGGGGGGGGGCGGAAACTAGAGGAGAATGGACATAGCCTGAAGTATGCGACATTTCTCAATAATGTCCTGAAAATTATGTCTATTGTCATGTATCAGCAATCCCATACATGACCCCGTCCACTCATAAGCATTGCAACTTCAGAACCAACTGGCTCCAGAAGGAGGGTCCTCTGATGCAATCAATGACAGAGCTATACAGGCACAGACAGCACAGTATATACTGTTCTCCTCACAGTCATGCAATATTTGCAACACAAAGGAGAACCGCTTATTCAAAAAGATATGCTTGTGTCTAGTGGAAGGAGTATGAGGAAGTTAAGGGGGAGGATTCAGGAGGTGAGTCAGTTCCAGACGCTTTGACAACCCCAGAACATGGGTCTTGGGTATGCATACACATGTTGTCTGTGAAGTACACAGCAGTGGGAGCTCAAAGAAAGGCCCACTGGGGGTCCTCTGGTTGCACCCACCCAGCCACCCACAGTGACCCCAACAGAGATGGTCCTACCTGTGTACCCATGAGCTCACCTCCAGTGCCAGTGGCCAAGTCTAATCAGTACACATGACCTGTCTCCTCCCCTCTGCACCCCTCTCCTCCCCTCTGCTCCCTTTTCCTCCCCTCCACTCCTTGTCTCCCCCTCCTCTACCCTCCCCTCACTCCTAATCAGTTGCCATAACAACAAGAATCAGCCCAAGTTACATAGCTATATCCACCACATAACTACAGTTGCTATGATTGCTGCAGCTGTGCCAGTGGTTATGATTGCTGCAGCTGTGCCAGTGGTTATGATTGCTGCAGCTGTGCCAGTGGTGAGGGGGCTGCAGTGAAACCACAGGCACCAAAGTCCACTTGTCAGTGTGGATACATTGGACTGGGTCTCCTGTACAAACAGCCAGTAATCCAATGAATCCAGCACTCATGAATGGCCCACTGGGGCTTCAGCTAGGCCCAGGCACACCACGCAGAGTCCCCAGAGAGAGAAAATAACCCCACTAACAGTTAACTGTCTGCTAGCTAAGCTATAATGCAACCAGGTGTGGCCCAGTCCAGTCTCAACACACTTCCTAATTCCTTCTGCCTCTAATAAGGTATGTGAACTTGAGCAGAACTAATCTCGCGAGCCAAATGGCTCCCTCATCTCCATTTCACATACTGACGTCATCGGTCTGACAGCAGTGTGTAAAAAACAATTAAGGGGAGCAAGCGGTTTGGCTGGCAAGATTAGACCGGAGCCTCTCACCCACTCGTCCATTCACACAGCTGGCCAACCAGCAGAAATGAATCTCAGCAACAGCTGCACTGCTCTTTGCATTCAGTTCCAGTGACTGATCAAGAGAGACCATCAAAGGAGCTGTACGTGTCACTGTACAACAGTGGATAACTCACACCTGTCACCATGCACGCAGGGGCACTCACAAAGAGCATTCAAGGACCAAAGTCTACACATAACAGTTTACTGGTAGTGTGCCCAATAGAGACACAAGGAAATCCTCTGACAGCCAATGGGATGCCCAATTGGTTTATATGTTGTATGTGCGAACACGCGTACACAGACATTAGATGACAGGGCGTGTCAATTTAGTGTGTGCGGACGGTAGAACACAAGTACTCCCAACATGTTTGTGCTGGGAGTGGTGGAAGCACCTTTCATTCTTTGTTGCACTAAACTGCTGTTCATGAGCATGTTGTTAGCTACTGCAACTCCCCAAGCACACCTCCCCTCGTCCCCTTGAGAGTATGTGGACACCCCCCCTCCACTCCCCCCCCCCCCACACGCACCTCCCCTTGTGAGTATGTGGACACCCCCCTCCACTCCCCACCCCACACGCACCTCCCCTTGAGAGTATGTGGACACCCCCCTCCACTCCCCACATGCACCTTCCCTTGAGAGTATGTGGACACCCCCCTCCACTCCCCACATGCACCTTCCCTTGCGAGTATATAATTGATACCACCTCCATGCCTCCACTTCCTCCAACACACCTTCCCTTGTCCCTCCACTCCCAAGCATGCTTTCTCTCATTTCCCTCAGCAGAGCCAATCATGCCTAACTAACGTGTCCTCATTCCACCACTCCATGAAACCATTCCACACCTTGCGCACCACTGGCACTAGCCAACACAAACCACTTCAAACTTGATGTCCCTCACAAAATACTCACCTCTCCCTCCCACCTAGGCACTTTGTCGGTGATGACCCACACACAGGCAGGCAGGAGGCAATTGACTGATAAAATGGACAGAACTGAATGGTAGCTACTAAGTGTTATGCTGTTCTACACCATCCAATCAAGGAGGTAGTGAGCAAGGCATTGTTGCAGCACAAGACGGCATGTGTTCCACATTGCATTACAAAGCATACACAATGCTCCACCATGCAGACATGCCCAATGTGCTGGTGTCACATATCACAGAGCTAGCCACAAGGTGCAACTAATTGTGTATCGTGTTCAAGACTGACCAATGAGATGCGCCACACAGTCTCATATCCCATGGTTCTATGTTCTTGACAAGAAGCAGCACCGTAATCGACAAGCCTCCACTGCATCTTGTTGCGTGAATAATAATGACTAACCATTTATACCTTTCTCCAGTGAGTCTATGCAGTCTCCTCCAGCTGACAAGACCCTAGATGCGACCTCCACAGCTTGTTTTCCAAACGACCACGTTGCAACACAGGTGGCCATTTTGCTAGGAACATGCACAGCGTATGAATATGATTATCTCCTTACCTTTCATCTCAAAATTATTCATTGTTTTGTGCTAGTCATGCTGACTGCTGCATAATCAATTTGTCGGTAATGAGAGGCCCTCAACTAATTTGCTCCTATTCCACACACTTACCTCATGATGCAATATAATTATACCTTGTGTCTGCCTGCACATGTGAAGACTGACATAAAGTGAAAATGTTAATATATGCATCGAGCAATACTAGGCTCTGGTGCTATGTATGAAGGTATCACATGTGCTGCACAGCACAGCCTGCAGTGCCTTAGGCATGAAATGCAGTAGGAATGCAGCAGCCCAGTGGAGTCATGCACGCCCACTGAACCATGAAGCAGTGTGGTCTGCTCGGAGAGTGACCCGAACCGTCAGCCCTCATCCTTTTTGGCTCTTCTTACATAATAATATAGTACAAACTTCTTCCATGCTGGTCGAACAAGGCTGTATTTGGACATTGCGGTTCTACAAGACAACAATGAATATCTACCAGAGCTCTTAATTGTATTCATTGGTCTCGCCCAACTTATAATGCAACTGGATTGAACAGAGGCACAAGAAGTTTGACTGGCTGGTTAGCAACATTGATTTCAGTACCAGCTATGTTGCCTCGAGTGTTGGTCTGTTTTATAGCGATTTTCTCCGCACTGGATTATCACCGTTCTCTAGGTAAGTGATGGCTATTAAGAAATTGATTGAGTGAAACCCGATAACAATCTCCAACGGTGGAGAGCAATTATAAAAGTGCGCACAGCATTGGATCGAGTTAGGATCATCGATCTACGTTGGGATCAACTGTGTCAAACCGTTAAGCTATCGAAAGCGAAAGAGATGTCGCGCTGCAGGTCGCGTGTCAGCTGGGCTCCTATGTTCGCATGGGGGTTGGTTCTGTTGGCGCCACTTCCGACTACCCTAGGTGAGTAGTGGCCGATCTTCTGCTCCAGCGCTGTAGCAACAGACGAAGACGGCGACAGCTGAAGCTAGACCGCACTCAGAGCTGCACTGTGCGGCCACCATTTTATGGCTTCCTGCGGGCAGGTGTATAGCCTCTCGTAGTACTCGCAGGCATATACCTCTGCAGTCACTCCACTCCAGAACTGCTTCTGAGGGCGTGTGCAGTATTGGGAGCAGAAATGCATGCTACTCCAGCACGTTAACACGGAAAAGAATGTGTTCTGCTTAGTCTGGAACAGTCGTTGATCAGTCACTGGCAACTTCAGTTCCACACTGAAGTTCCTGTGACTGTGTGTGTGTGTGTGTGTGTGTGTGTGTGTGTGTGTGTGTGTGTGTGTGTGTGTGTGTGTGTGTGTGTGTGTGTGTGTGTGTGTGTGTGTGTGTGTGTGTGACTACCTGCACTGCTGTGTTCTTGCTTTCTGTTTGCTAACAATTGTGTACTGTTTATTGACTGTTCCTCTTACCACAGTGTGAGGTCTTCTGTATTCATGTGCACGCATGCATACTAGTTGAATATTGTAGTTCGTCACTACCTGCTGTCTGTGTCTGCCTGTAAGTTTTGTCAGGATCACTGCTACACCTGCTCTGTACTACACTGCTAGAGCTAAGGGAAATGTTCTTGTAAGTCTCCATTTCTATTCTAATATGTTTAGTTTGCTTTAGGCAATAGCAGTTGCCCTCCAGGTGACATCTGCTTCCTACCACATAATGCTCCACTGAGCACTGTGTATGCTGCCTGAAGCAATCTCCCTCAGGCAGCGTCAGTTGCTCTGCCTTCTGGCAGAGTAGTTCCACTTCAGTGCATGATCTGGGCTGATTGATGGTGGTATGCTACTCCCCCATTTGGTGGTTATCTCTCATGGGGTTTATCAATTGAATATTCATAGCTAGTACACCTGTTACTATCAGATGAACTGTGGGAGACCTCTATGTATAATGGAGTGGGAACTCTCCTGCAGACTGCAGTGCAAGCATTGCCTAGGTAGAATTTTATGGGTGTTCCGCAAAGAAATGTGAACGATTTGTAGCACACTAACCTGGAGTAGTTGGGGGATGTGACCACAAATTGCACTTGGTTGGGTTCCTGTTTACCCTTCAGTACCCTACACAGAGCCTAGGTTAAGTGCAGATGTGGTGGTGGATGCATAGATATGTGGCCTATGGAATGGAGTCCAGTGTTGTCCTTCTCTCAGTATAGTTTGTGTCTATTGTCTGCCAACAGCCTTTGGTGATTTTAAGAGAACAGATTGCCTTCTCCATCCCAAGCTGTTGACATAATTAGATCGATGTTATCCAAATACTAGTCACAGATCCACAGTGCAGTTATTCACATCAATACAGTCTTGGAAGGAGGGCATTTTGTATGCTACTGCCATTAGAATTCAGGAAGCTTCGCCATTCTCTACTGTAATCCGTGTGGTTGTTTGAAAGATGGGGAACTGTTCAGCACAGTCTGTTCTGTGCAGGGGTCATTTGGGGTATTACCATTTATCAGCTAGCCTAACACATATCGCCTCGCCATGCGATACGGTACAAGCTCCCTATCTTCCTCCATTGCCTTGCTGTGCCATATCAATACACAGCATTGTCCCTATGTGAGAGCCACTGGAAGTGACTGTCCCTATCCCTTTTCCTACCCTGTGCAGCTGTTAGATGCATCAAATCAGCTGACAATGAAGTCAAAGAGTGTGAGGGCACATTCTGCGCTGCCTCATACCATGTGCATTCTGTGCATGGAGAAACGTGGCAGTATGACTGCATTGATGACGCGTTTGGATTTGGTTCCTGCATAAACCCATACGTTCGCTATGAGCAAAACCACATAGACATGGTCGTTTATCATATTTTTAGTGGTTGTTGCAGCAGTGACTGGTGTAGCAATGACACTGAAGCTCTAACAATGCCTGTCGAATATCAAAGGTACTTCAACAGTTTAAACCCCTCAAGCCCTGTTGAGCCCATCCCCTCACGTTCTGTGCCTGAACATGAAACTGAACTCACAACCTCCCTCTTGCCACCTAACCCTTCCATCAGCATCACTTGGCTACCTAGTGAAGTATCTGTTACCACAGTGACAGTTGTGTCGCAATCCAGAGGGACTGATGCTGCTGTATCTCCCTGTGATACAGCAAGCACAACAGCATCAACATCATTGGTGCAACCCTCCAGCATCCCATCATCAGGTAAGCAGCTTGCTCTGATCACTGCACAAATCAGCAACTAGATCATTCAGGTCACAGGTGGTTGAGTGATATTGTCAACAGGACATGTGTATTATGTAACCCCTATCTCTTCTGTTCCTCCCTCCCTCCCAGGAGACATGTATTATGCTACACTGTCTTTGATGCTGATAATTGTGATCTGCTTCTTAGTATGTGTGATATTGGTCATGTTTGTTGGTATGGCCTTATGGTGGGCAATATGGTATCGAAAGCTGAAAAGCCTCACCAACGTCACCGAATTTAAGCTTCAAATTGAGTGAGACCTTAGAAGGCCACGTCTGCCACAGCCAGCTTTGTACAACTTTTTCTGCTGAACTCCATTTTAATCACATCATCCATTTTCATTATATATAGTGTCTGCATTTTTGCTTCCAAGCAACACTGTATATATTATATAATTTCTGCATGCAGAATGTGCTGTTTATATACATGTATACCTTGATTGCGACTTGTAAGCGTGACATAAATGTTTGCCGTGCTAGCTACAACTGTTTATTGTGGTTGTTGCCTTGGGAACAGACGGACTGTGGTAGCAAACAATACGCCTTCTTTGTACCCCTTCCATGAATATCGTTAGCATCTCTGCACGTGGTCACTAAAAATGGCGGCGAAGGAGGAGCTTGCAATCTCTTCAGAGACAGTGCGAAAGGTTGGCAGTATTTTAAATAGCGACTCCAAGAATTTAGCAGAGAGATTCCGTGCTCTGTTTACACTCAGGAACGTGGGAGGTGATGTTGCCATTGAAGAAATAGCCAAAGGATTCAGTGATCCTTCTGCCTTACTGAAGCACGAACTAGCGTTCTGCTTGGGGCAGATGAAGGACATCAGAGCCATTCCACACCTTATGCGCGTTCTGAAAGACACGCAACAACAGGCTATGGTTCGACACGAAGCTGGCGAGGCGCTGGGGGCGATAGGAGACCCTTCTGTGTTGGACTTGTTGGACCATTATGCGGAAGATCCAATCACAGAAGTATCCGAAACTTGTCAGATAGCAGCTAGTAAGATACGATGGGAGCAGGCACAGAAGGGCAGAAATTATTCAACTAAAGACCCAGGTGTGTACCACTCAATTGACCCTGCTCCAGCATGCACCTCGGGCGATGTTCAGCAGTGGAGCTCGGACCTCCTAGATCCCACATTGCCCCTCTTTGAACGTTATAGAGCTCTCTTTGCGCTTCGCAACAGTGGTGGGGAGGAAGCAGTTTTACACCTTGCTAGAGGCCTTAACCATTCAAGCGCCTTATTCAAGCATGAAATAGCCTATGTCCTCGGTCAGATGCAGCACAGTGCGGCAGTGGGACCACTAATAGCAAAGCTGGCTCAAGTGTCCGAGAATGCCATGGTGCGGCATGAATGTGCAGAGGCTCTTGGCGCCATAGCCACAGAGGATTGCTTACAGGTGCTTCAAGAGTATCTGAATGATGAGGAGAGAGTGGTGAGGGAAAGTTGTATGGTGGCATTGGACATGTACCGCTACGAACACAGCTCAGACTTTCAGTATGCCAATTCTGTTTCTGCTGTTAATGCTACATAGCAGATGCAGTTTTGTAAGACTTTGAGTATGTCCTCTGTTTATTGACGTCTGTTTCCCAATAGCGTATATATATATTAACCACATGCTGACCATAAATGGAAAATATGTGCTGACGCAGTGGACTTGGCAGGGGGTACGCAGCTGGCGCTGTCACGTGATGAATGAATGTAGTTACGTGAGACAGATCGGGGGAGTTGCCGCCTTTTGCGGAAAGCAGCTAGACACTGTCCGACCACGTTGTGCCGTGCTCGAAGGGTGATGTCCAAGGCGCTGGTGGCCCTCGCGGTGCAGGCGATAGCGATCGCATTACTCTGCTCCGAGTCGAATGGTGAGCAATAGACTGGTTCCCGGGAGGATGCACATCTTGTTGCCCTGCCCTGCTCTGTTGCAATTCTGTGCGACCAGCGGTCCTCTGTACAGCGTAGTACGGAAGGTCTGTGGAGCGACGTTGCCCCACTGCTGTGCGTCTAGCTGCGTACCGCCGTGCGTGTACGGTCCTGTACAGCAGTTTGCGGTGCAAGCACTGCTGTATGTTGTAAGTCGCCTTCTCTGCTTTAAGTACAACAGTGCGCTACTCGCCTCCAGCTGCACTAACCCGCGGACAGCGCGCAGGTGTACCGCCATATTGTCTGGGTCATTGGCAGTCACCCACTGTTCGTGTGGTGCATGAGCTGTCTCTCCTTCAGTGCAAGTAGGAGAGGTGTGCTTTAGTACTACTTCCTGACCTACGAGACGTTCTCGTTTGTCGATAGATCACATATCATCAGATAGTTGTTCTACATACTGCTAGCAATGGCCGGTGCGCATGCTGGTGGTGAGGCATTAAGCTACCTCCTCCTGGTGTGTGTTGTGTGTGTGCGCGTGTGTGCGTGTATGTGTGTGCATGTGTGTGCATGTTTGTACTTGTGTGTACAATGCATGGAATTTTTTGCATTGTGTGTGCATTTCTGTTGGTGTGGCTCCTGCTGCAGTCTACTCTGAATCCTCACAAGAGCTAGCTACCAGCAGGTCAGGTTAATTACCCTCCACTGGGCGGCACTGTGCCAGGTGTGATCTAATGTGTGGCAGTCTGCAGTCTGAGTTCAGCTGTGGTGCTTGTCTGAGCTGCTCTGTCCCTCACTCCATGTCTTGCTCTATTTATTTGTGCATGTTCATGTTCAGTTTGTTGCCATATACACGCATTTCATACTCCACTGAGTTGATTGCCCCCCACTGCATCCCTTCTGATAAGATACAGCGATGCATGCGTGGGTATGACCAGATACTGAGCACTAAGCAGTGCTCGCAGTTTGTCAATTATCCCCAGCATGTGTAAACATGCTAGTCCACTAGTTTCTGGTTTGCACATCTTTGACTTGTGAGATCAGAGATGGCTTCACTTTAGCAGTTTAATATTAAAAGGAGCTTTTGCCCAGACCCAGCACCCTGCTATATACTGTCCTGTAGTGGTGCATGCACTTATCACCTGCTCTGGAGGACATGCTGAATGGTAGTCACATGACTGTCACATGATAAAGTACACCAATACCGCTGTACCACTGCGTACACCTAGTAGAGAGGCCTAGGTCACTGCCCAGTTTTCCAAGTACACCAGGCATGAGACATGCAGTGGTCGCTTTAACCTATTTGCCACTTTGGCTATTGTGGATTCATTCTCTTGGCAATTTGATGCCAGCCCCGCTTGCCTCCCCCCCCTCCCCCTCAGTGGACTTTATCTCTGTTCTCTTGTGATTGTCCTAGGTCCTTGACCCACTAACTCACCTTGGCTCCCGGCCCCATAATGAACCTACCTCTACACAGCTTCCAATTGCCAACGGCCATATGGTTTAGCTCAGAGTTTGGGTTATTGCTGCATGTGTTGGGTCTTTGGCCATGTTAAGGCTCCAAGCAAGCTAGTGTATGACAATCAATTACACTATGTTGATGAGTGCTTCTGACTTGATCAGGGGCATTGCAATTTACACCACAGAGCAACACCAGCTGCAATACTTTTATTGTGTATCATTGGCAGTTGATACAGGTTGGCTCTGGTTGAGTGTCACACTGTCAGATCAGCATTGGATGGATTGATGTGTGTTCAGATTGTACATTTGATCTATATAACCTAAAGATTTTAATTAACTGGGGGTGTTGATTTCTTTAGCACTTGTCATCCCTGGGGGAGGAGGGAGGGGGAGTGAACTTCCACACATCCATCAAGACACATTAGCACAGTTGACTCAATAATTTGTAATGTGACTTTTTGTGAATTGGGCAAAAAGGACAGGTTTTGAGTGGGCTCTGTGTGTTTCAAATTATGAATGCTGTGGTGTGTAGAGAGTCCTCTGTAGACTGCCTGTCTAGACATTGCCTCAGGACAGGCTTAGTCTGCAGAATGAGGAATTTGAGGTTTGTGTGATGAGGTGGCTTTTGTATGGGTGCATATTGGTATACTTACTATGCCAATGTTTCTGTATTGTTTCCTTTATAGCAAATGTGTGTTACAATACCATTTATTTATAGCACAGCATGGATGGCCTCTGTCCCCGAACACCTGGATAAAACGTTCACTGATTGCCGGAACAAACTGGATACTATGAAATAATTTAATCTTATTTCTAAGCTTCAGTAATTCTGCTGTAGTCTTTCTACTCTTCGTTCAGTGACTGTTTCTCATGTTATGTAACACCTCCTCAGAGTGGAGTAAGTTGATCGGTCACTGCCGGGTACAGTATTCTTCACCCGTATCCCTACCTCTGCTTCCGCTGTTGCCCACTCTGTGAGCAATGCCTGCTAAAGTGGTCTGTGCTCGAACTATTGACTTAGCTAGAGCTGGCAGTGCATATAGCCTTACAAAGATGCAGCAGGTGCTGGCACAAGCTATCAGCTAGTCCACTAAAGCTGGAGTTCACTCCACAAGGGGCTATGACATTGCCATCATGTGTTGTTGCATTATGTCATCGTCATGACAGAGGATTGCATCAGGAGATTTCCCCCTCCTCCTCACCATCTCTACTTCTACCATTCCTACTTTATGTCCCGCCCACCCCATCCACCACTTCTCCATTCTGCCACCTACTCCCCCTCCCTCCTACTCCCAGCCACACCCTTCTAGCCACACGCTCCCTCCACGCCCTATTCCCCACCCCCTCTCTGTAGGAGTGAAATGTTTCTATCAGGTTCTTGATGATGAACCCGCCGAGTGTGTTGGCCATTTCTGTGAGACTATTGTCTACATTAAAGATGCCATGGCAGAGCCGGTCTCTGTGAACTACTGTATCAATAAGACTCGTTTTTGTTTGAGTGAGGTGTTCATGAACCATGATGACTTTCTGTACAAGATCTTTGGATGCTGTGCGACTGACTACTGCAACAGAAACCTCAGTACAGCTGGGCTCCCCCTCAATTATATGGAGTACATTACCAGGAAACCACTGTCCAGTGAGTCAGTGCATATGTACATACGTACGTGCGTGTGTGTGTATGTACACATGGATGTCTGTCTGTGTGTGTCAGTGGTGCAGCTATTACTGCTTAGCAAGTAATTAATTCAACTACACTTATTTTTCTGGTGACCTATATGTATATAGCAACTTTCATGTGTTTCAGCGAACTGCTAGTCTAAACATTACAGCCAATTCTGGTGCAATTGTGTACTCAGCGGTCTCAAGAAACAATTGCCATCACATCACTCTGATATTAAATGACACCTGTAAATATTTCCTGAGAGCAATTACCATTACATAAATTGCCTGAAATATAATAGGTTTTGTGCAGTACTTTGTGCTTTATTTGATGTGGCTCATGCTTATAGAGTGCATAGATAGCAAATGTTTGTATATGAAAGAGTTGCATGAATTTGGAGTTCAACTCCATACACATATATACGAGTGTTTTGAAAGTGTTGGGAGCATGTGTTGTCATAATTGATTTAAAATTTGAATATCATGAGTTGTGTTGGAAACACACTGGCATTTAGAAGGTTGTGTTTGTATACAATAATGTAATTATGTTTCACTTACATGAATGTAATCAATGACTGTTATGTATGTACTGCAGGAAATCTATTTAAATTACAATTACTGAGAAAATTGATTATATATACGGTCAATTGATTATCGTTACCACAACATTAGTGTGTGTGTGTGCAGGTGCGTGCCTGCGTGTGTGTTGTGCACACAGGCTGTGATGCAATGCATTTGAAGCATTTTGTGGCAAAGTTGGCCGTGATGCTGTAAAGGTTGATAGTTGCGTTGAATAATACTGATAGCGGATTGATAAGCAGCAACACAACTGTTAATGATACTCACCAGCAGTACGCTTTTTGTAAACAGTTGATAAAGACCTCCGGGTTGAAACGTCCTGCTAGTGAGTATTATTAACAGTTGTGTTGTTGCTCATCAATTCGCTGTCGATAGAAGTTGGTTGTATTCTGTGCCCAGTGTTGTGGTGTACGTATGACAGGATGTGTTCGCTTCTCCTCTTGTGCCCTGACAGCCGACCCATCCCGCCCATCCAATACCTCCACCAGTGAGACTTCACTGGTAGTTGTGCTTCCCTCTGTCTCAGCAGTGGTCTTGGTGTGCATTGTTGCTATGGGAACCACTGCATTGGTGCTATATGCCTGCTGCAAATGGAGGAAAGCAAATTCTGCTGTGTTGGGTGAGACGTTTCATCCATGTCAGTGGTGTGGTGCTCCATCGGTTGGTGTGGTCAAGTAGAGTGTGAGAATAATGCATGTTCCAACCCCTCTCCTGAGGGGGTAGCATCTAACATCTGTGGAAGTTCTCTCTTTTTCTTTCCCCTCCCTCTTTCTCTCCCCTCCATTTCTGCTCTTCCCTCCTCCTTTCCTTCATTCATTTCTGCCCTCCCTCCCTTTCTGCCCCTTCTTCCCCCCTCTCTGCCCCTCCCCTGCTTGTGCCACTGCTCAAACAGACCTTGCTGTCCAAAACATCTCTAGTGTTGAGATGTCTTACTCAGGAAGTGGAGCCAAGGGTCAGTTCCTTGAAGAAGCCACCATTGCAAGTCAGATTCAGCTCAGTAACTGCATTGGGCGTGGCCGGTATGGGGAGGTGTGGCATGGGGTGTGGTACGACAAGGAGGTGGCAGTGAAGAAGTTTGCCCTTTGTGATCAAGAGTCTTGGAAGAGAGAAAAGGATATCTATGAGACAAGCCTTCTGCGGCACGACTTCATTCTGGGGTATCTAGCAGTTGATCGACGTGAAGTAGGTGAGTGAGTAAGGGAGAGGGCTGAGTGAGGGAGAGGGGTGAGTGAGGGAGAGGGGTGAGTGAGGGAGAGGGGTGAGTGAGGGAGAGGGGTGAGTGAGGGAGAGGGGTGAGTGAGGGAGAGGGGTGAGTGAGGGAGAGGGGTGAGTGAGGGAGAGGGGTGAGTGAGGGAGAGGGGTGAGTGAGGGAGAGGGGTGAGTGGGGGAGAGGGGTGAGTGAGGGAGAGGGGTGAGTGGGGGAGAGGGGTGAGTGAGGGAGGGGGGTGAGTGAGGGAGAGGGCTGAGTGAGGGAGAGGGGTGAGTGAGGAGTGAGTGAGCAAGGGAGAGGGCTGAGTGAGGGAGAGGGGTGAGTGAGGAGTGAGTGAGGAGTGAGTAAGGGAGAGGGGTGAGTGAGGAGTGACTGAGCAAGGGAGAGGGCTGAGTGAGGGAGAGGGGTGAGTGAGGAGTGAGTAAGGGAGAGGGCTGAGTGAGGGAGAGGGGTGAGTGAGGGAGGGGGGTGAGTGAGGGAGAGGGGTGAGTGAGGGAGAGGGGTGAGTGAGGAGTGAGTGAGGAGTGAGTAAGGGAGAGGGGTGAGTGAGAGAGAGGGGTGAGTGAGGAGTGAATGAGCAAGGGAGAGGGCTGAGTGAGGGAGAGGGGTGAGTGAGGAGTGAGTAAGGGAGAGGGCTGAGTGAGGGAGAGGGGTGAGTGAGGAGTGAGTGAGGAGTGAGTAAGGGAGAGGGGTGAGTGAGGGAGAGGGGTGAGTGAGGAGTGAGTAAGGGAGAGGGGTGAGTGAGGGAGAGGGGTGAGGAGTGAGTGAGGAGTAAGGGAGAGGGGTGAGTGAGGGATGGATGGGGTACATGGTAGGCCAGGAGTGTGTGTGTGTACACATTCGTAATGTGTGTGGTTCTGATTTTCATTCCAGAATGCTCGTCACATCTGGAACTGTGGATGATCAGTGAATACCATCCGCACGGCTCCCTCTTTGACTACCTTACCATCCACGTCCTCACGCCAGTGCAAATGATCCGTTTTGCTCGCACCATTGCCAGTGGACTGGCCTTCCTCCATGCAGACCTGCGGACTAACGAGACGCAGAAGCCATCCATTGCCCACCGAGACCTCAAAAGCCGAAACATCTTGGTCAAGACAGACCTGACATGCTGCATAGCAGACTTTGGTTTGGCAGTGCGACATGACACAGTGGAGCATCTCATTGACATTGCTCCCAACAGTAAACAAGGTTTGTTTGTTTTAAATACGTAGTTTGTTTGTAAACATGGCTGGCTGGTTTGTGACTAGCAATTGTGACAGGCATCGAACCGCTGATGTAGCAGCCCTTGCTGAACAGCCACTTTCTTATGTACCATACATGCTATACACAATGGTTGTGGTTTTCATATTTCAGAGATAATCCATTTATGGGAACTTCATGTCTTATTCTATTTCTGCTGGTCATTGTACATCACATGCATACATGTGCTCTGTAGCTGAGATGGTTTGCATGGCAATGAAGCAGAAGGTTTGAAACTGCAAATGGTAGAGAAGAGGTGTACATAAGAGAAAAAAAGGAAAGCAGCGGCCAATGGAGGTTTTGGCTCTGGTTCGTTGACTACCGCTTTCCCTTTCCTCCTCATTTCTACACCATGGCATTGTGTAGTCCTCGGCCTTCTGTTTCGTGTGTTATGCATTGATTTGGGAATTTATGGACAGAATTTTGCAGACAGCTATTGCTCACAAACATGCATACATACAAACACTGCACACATGAACCGTACAAGAAGTACGTATGCTTAGTGCAGTGTGCACAGTGCATAGACGGTCTGCTAGGGCACCTCCTTTCTTCCCGTCTTACAGGTACTAAGCGGTACATGGCCCCCGAGGTGCTGGATGAGACCATTGACACCACTGTGTTCGCATCCTTCAAACAAGCAGACATGTACTCGCTGGGCCTTGTGCTGTGGGAGATGTCACAGCGTTGCGTGACAGATGGTGAGGAAGAGGGTGCACTGGAAGCGTGTGCTCATGTATGTAGGATGTATATACATATGCACTGTGCGTATTGTGTGTGTGTGTGCGTGTGTGTGTGTGTGTGTGTGTGTGTGTGTGTGTGTGTGTGTGCGTGCGTGCGTGCGTGCGTGCGTGCGTGCGTGTGTGTGTGTGTGTGCTGAGTCATGCTCTCTATCTGTGTGTTCCATGTGTCCAGGTGTGTGTGAGGAGTACGCAGTGCCCTACCATGATAAGGTGCAGTCAGACCCCTCCCTCAAGGAGATGAGGGCAGTAGTGGCAGAGGCACGGTGCAGGCCACACATCGAGGCAAGGTGGACCAACAATGAAGTGAGTGTGTGGTAGGACAGGGATTCAGTAGTTAAAGGGAGTGTGGTAGGAGGAGGGGAAGACAAGATTGGTGATGAGGGGGCGGATGACAAAGTAGCTGGTTTCATTTCTCACAAGTTTGTTGTTGTATGTTCTTCTATTTGGGGAGAGCGTTCACATTCAGTCAGGTTCTTCAGTCATGCTTGACTGGTCATGTTGTGCAGTGATGCTGCTTAGGGAGTGGCCTTGTGGGAAGGGGAGGGGAGGAAGGACGCCAGGTTACCACTTCTTGCACCTGACCTGCATCCACTGTTGGCCAACACCAGCCCACCTCCACACAGTGCTGGCATGTGGTGTGCCCTGCAGTGACATCACACTGCCCTGAGGTTGTACATGTGATAAGAGAAGCTGTAGAAGTTCACCTCCTCTGCATGAACACCTGTTGAGTGCCATATGCTGTCCAACCATGCCTGCTCTATTTGGAGAGGACTCTTCTCGTGTTTGTGTCCACTTCAGCGTGTCTTGCAAGTGAAGCAGACAGTTAAGGTTATCTGCCGTTTACGTATACATGTACGTACACATGCAGCTGCAAGCATGATAGCAGGCTAGAGGCACTGAAGGGGTCTAGCAATAGCTGTTGTGGGTAGGTGAGGGTTAGGTGTAGTGGGTGATGGGTGCAGGTGAGGTGTGGGGGTCAATGGTGACAGGTGGAGGATGGGGGTGATGGGTGCAGGTGAGGGATGGGGGTCAGTGGTGACAGGTGGGGGATGGGGGTGATGGGTGCAGGTAAGGGATGGGGGTGATGGGTGCAGGTAAGGTGTGGGGGTGATGGGTGGCAGGTAAGGTGTGGGGGTGATGGGTGCAGGTGAGGTGTGGGGGTGATGGGTGCAGGTGAGGGATGGGGGTGATGGGTGCAGGTGAGGGATGGGGGTGATGGGTGCAGGTGAGGTGCGGGGGTCAGTGGTGACAGGTGAGGTGTGGGGGTCAGTGGTGACAGGTGAGAGGGACTCCTGAGGACTTGGGAAAAGTTGTACATTATTTAGCCCACTGGATGTCATGTCTTGTCTTCAGGTTTTGTCAGTGATAGCTCGTTTGATGAAGGACTGCTGGACCCCAGACCCCAACCAGCGACTGACAGCACGACGTGTGATGAAAGACCTGGAGAATGTTCCCTTAAAGTCTGCAGGGACTTCAACAGTGGACAGATGATGGCATTGTACACTGTGGCACAACCACACACACACACTTCTAATTTCAACTTTAATCACTTCTTACCATATGTACTGTATACAAGCACACACAGGTAGGCATGAGCACAAGACCGCATAGTACATACATACGTATGTGTGCTTCAGTTGTTTGTGAGGCTTTAAGCACCATACAGCACAGTGTGTGTCTTATGTAAGAGTTTGGCGGCTACTCTCACTTCTGTATTTTGAAGCTCAGTCAACACCCATCCACTGTCCTTTGCATGGCATGCCTGCGAGTTTGTACTGTTCTGTGGGCTACGATCCCAGGATTGGAATGTAGTGATGTTGCCTAGCAACAGTAGTCAAGTGGTTGCTGTGGTTGTAGTTCACCATAATATACCCATGTATGTATGCGCAAGGTGTGTTTGTCCTGCCGAGAAGTGATACTGCAACTAATTAATTCACTCTGCAGCAGTTAGTTTCACTTCGTTGTGAAATTGATATTGAATCCTTAGAACAGATTGGGCATGTACACATGCATGCATTGTTTGGAGCTAGCAGTGTGTGTTGTGCATGGTACACATATAGGGGCATGAAACGGTTAGCCTGCTGCCAGTAAAGTGCCACATGGGCACACAGTGTACACACACAATGCACTGTCACACACACAATGAACTGTCACACACACAATGAACTGTCACACACACAATGAACTGTCGCACACACACAATGCACTGTCACACACACAATGCACTGTCACACACACAATACACTGTCACACACACAATACACTGTCACACACACAATACACTGTCACACACACAATACACTGTCACACACACAATGCACTGTCACACACACAATGCACTGTCACACACACAATACACTGTCACACACACACAATACACTGTCACACACACAATACACTGTCACACACACAATACACTGTCACACACACAATGCACTGTCACACACACAATGCACTGTCACACACACAATACACTGTCACACACACACAATACACTGTCACACACACAATACACTGTCACACACACAATACACTGTCACACACACAATGCACTGTCACACACACAATACACTGTCACACACACACAATGCACTGTCACACACACACAATGCACTGTCACACACACAATACACTGTCACACACACAATGAACTGTCACACACACAATGAACTGTCGCACACACACAATGCACTGTCACACACACAATGCACTGTCACACACACAATACACTGTCACACACACACAATACACTGTCACACACACAATACACTGTCACACACACAATGCACTGTCACACACACAATGCACTGTCACACACACAATACACTGTCACACACACAATGCACTGTCACACAATTATATTGTTGGTGTTATACATACGTATATGGTCATTTCAAAATTTCTTGACAGTGAACTGTTGCCTGGCAACCAGAGAGAAGTGTTGTGCAAGATCTGTTATGTACCCTTAATACTAATGATGGAGTGGATTACACATATAGGGTCCCTGCAACTATTTGGGCATGTATTAAATCGGATCATTAAATAAACTGTAAAGTCACATGCAAACCAATGAATCTCATCATCCTGTAAATCTGTTGTCATAGCTACGTACGTGTATAGTTGTCCTCCAGTTTCGTGTATTAGATGCAACAATGGCAGGTGTGCTTTGGTTTCCTCCTATACCTGGTGGTTGTATTCCAGCTCACTCATGCAAGGCCGGAGGTGTGGGTGGGAAACAGAGTGACTCCTCTCTCCGCACACATGAGGACTGTTACCATAGAGACACACAAATTTAGGTACATGTGCTAAATCATATGTTCTTGTGCACACAGGTACAACACAACACAACATAAACATGACATTTAATGAAAACACCCACATTCCATCAGCAATTCCACGGCTCCTCTACGAGTGAGGTCATGCCCTGTATGTACTGAGGGCACAAGGCAGCTGCTATTCCTTGACTGCTGACCAGCGCCTGCACTGTGCAGTAAAGGTTACACGGTCACGTGATCCATTATAGATCAGATACCGAAATGGCATGTACAGTAATGTGGATAATATAGAAGCCAATTACGTCCAATTGTCTGCGTCTGCTATGGTGATGTGTACAAGGTACTGGGATACCTGTCATGGCCGCCGCCGTCAGGCTAGCTACCCTCATTGAGCTGTATCAAGTATCATGTGTCTGAATAGACTAAACATCATGAAAGGCAGCCAATCAGTTCACATTATGCTCTGACTTGTTCCTTACAAGCCTTCAATGGTAATGTCAATTTGCTGTGACTATTGTGTGGCACAACCCCAGAGACCTGAGGAGGGGCTAGCGTGCTAGACTGGCTCCGTATGTAGTTTGGCTGAACTGCAGTATAGGTCAATGCTCGTCCGCTACCTTGATTATTCTCCAAACACAGCACACAAGAGCTTGAAGGGTTGTCGTAGTTACCTCTCTGTGCATGTAGGATGGCTCAGTCATTGATGCAAAACCTTCTTTCCTGGCCCCATAAGGAACACCCTCTCTAGTTGGATCAGTGTCCCCCCTAACTTCCATACTGTTGAAAATTGAAATTGAAATTAGCAGACACAAGGTGTGGGTGAGGGTATGCTACAGGCCAGGCACACTCAGTGCCACTTGTAGGAGAGGTGCATGCGGCCTACACTCTGGTAGAGCTGTGTCAACCAACACGGTGCAGTATTTTGTGGGTACACCCGACACCTTGTAGTTCTTCCACCCGTGACATTAATGATGTACCCTTAGCTGCACGCAGACATGAGCGGACACGCTAGGCACTGCTCTCACGGTGACACATGCATGCACACTGATATATAGTACTTGCACACATACTCAGGCTACACACCAGACACGCAACACTCACACTACACGGAACACACACTGTGAGACACACAACACTCACACTACACGGAACACACACAGTGAGACACACAACACTCACACTACACAGAACACACACAGTGAGACACACAACACTCACACTACACAGAACACACACAGTGAGACACGTAACACACACACTACACAGAACACACACAGTGAGACACGTAACACACACTACACAGAACACACACAGTGAGACACACAACACTCACACTACACAGAACACACACAGTGAGACACGCAACACTCACACTACACAGAACACACACAGTGAGACACACAACACTCACACTACACAGAACACACACAGTGAGACACGTAACACACACACTACACAGAACACACACAGTGAGACACGCAACACTCACACTACACAGAACACACACAGTGAGACACACAACACTCACACTACACAGAACACACACAGTGAGACACGCAACACTCACACTACACAGAACACACACAGTGAGACACACAACACTCACACTACACAGAACACACACAGTGAGACACGCAACACACAGTACATACAGAGAGGCACACTGGTGCAAACATGCATGCACACAACTCTCACAATACACACAATACACATAGAGAGACATACAGGCGCACACATGCATGTACCCATTAGCACACACACACACACACACACCTACAGGTGTACATTCAAGGAAGTCCCTCAGTGTAGCTAAGCCTGCAGCAGACCTTGCAAGTGAATGAGCTATAATCACATTTGGGGCAGCTCTAGTGAGGGTCAATGAATAGACAAGGCCTTTCCCAGGATGAGGTAGACAATGCATGTGTAGACAGAGGCAGCAGTAATGACTGTGATGGGAAATCGCTACCGTGTGACACACAGACAGCGTACACCCAGTGAGGGAGACAGCCCAGGGCAGTCTGAAGTGAACATTGGGAGACAGGGGCACTCACTAAAAGGGTGCATTCTGCTGGTGGCATCTAGTGTGTGTGTGTGTGTGTGTGTGTGTGTGTGTGTGTGTGTGTGTGTGTGTGTGTGTGTGTGTGTGTGTGTGTGTGTGTGTGTGTGTGTGATCTCCTGTGCTGTTGTGCAGTGCAGTAGGGGAGGTATGTAGCTGTTGACATGCTTGAGGGAAGTAATGTGAGGCAATGAAGTGTAATTAATGCCATTAGGAGCACATACCAACAATATTAATCCATCCTCCCTCACCCTCCTAGTGCTTCTATGGACACACACCAACCAGGCAACAAGGCACCATGGGGAGATGGTCACTCCGTACCACACTCAGCACATGTTTGCATGTTGCAATCCTTTAGCTACATGTTGCAATACGTATCTCTGTACTTAGGGTGTCTGCTTATGACAGACAGACAGACACAGTATGACAAGGGGGGGGCAAATTCTTGAGTGTATAAAAACGAGCAATCTTGCCTTGACGTGGTAACGAATTTCTATTCTATCAGACAAACACAGTACTCATGTTAACAAGACATGACTGCTAGCGTACTAGTGGAGCGTGACAGAACAAATGGAGCACAAGCACGCTTAGTTTGGGGCGCAGCGGTTTGTCACGTCCAAGGCCAGAGGACACTCCACTCCAATTTCAGCAACTAATGCACTCCACGCCAATATTAACTACAGGCGGCTAGTTCCAGTCAGCGCTGGACATTGACTGTTCACAGGTACAAGTCAGGTACATGAATGGTCTAACAAAATGAAAAGGGAGCCAAATCAGACTAAAGTTACTGAAAGGACACTGATACACAGACACATGCAGACAAACGCAGACACACACACATACATGCACACACTTCAGGGGAGTTATTGCATACTATACACATAGGTGATCTGAAAAAACTCAAAGTCAATCACATACATCGGACAAAAAGGGAACACAGAAGTAACTCATGGTACAGTGACACACAAGTGTGCATTGGTAAAAAATGAAAATAGCAGTACAAATGGTTGCATCAGAATGGTACATACGTTCGTCATGTGTCAAGGGCTTACATGATACCACGGGATGCTAACATTGCCAACTGGCACTGAACTAAACACTGGTCTGAGACCAAGTGGGCGTGGTTGGGGTGGACGGTGTAGTGATTTGATGAGAGTCTGACTTGGATAAACACTTAAACATTGCTTTCCATCCATTAAGAACAGCTCTCGGATTTAGCCATAAAAACAGAAGACAACCCATGAGCAGTTCCACGGACAGTTTCCACATGAACACACCGAACAAGGGCCTCACAGCAGTTCCGCTACACACACCGCATCTGTCACAGGCAATGTGGTACCGTTCCCATTCAGGAAGAGACCTGAAATGATACATGTTTACAGAGGAACTCACAGTCATTTGCACCAGAAACACGACACAGAATACGTCTGCCTTAATCAGATCAACCAGCGACCCCTCCTTGTTGTTTTGATTCTGCTGCTGCTGCTGCTGCTGCTGCTGGTGCTGAGGTGGTGGTGAGGTATGCTTGGACCTCTTGCTACTGTCGGCAGAAATTAGCATTTTCAGGTGACCAAACAGAAGCAGAACCATGCACACAGCTACGGCCAACAGCTGCGGCACCACAATGAACCCATACTGAGCTCCACTATGGTGGACAGATATCTGACAGAGTCGTGTAATACTGTTTGCTCCATAGGATTGGGTAGCCGTGGCAAGGACCGTCAGCACCAACGGCACACCCCATGATAGTACGTGATACAGGACCTGGAGTCCCTTTCTATTGGTGCTGCTTCCCTGGAACTTCAACGGTGCCTGCAGGAACCACGTCACGGCAATGACGATCCACCAACACCAGCTGGCTACGGTGAAGAAGTAACCAGTGAAGAACGTAAAAGTGCACAGTCCACCAGAGAACTTCCCGTCTGCTACACTACTAACATTAGCGCCTCCAGTGCCATCAGGAAAGTAGCATATTGACTGCTTCCCTGTCGCAAGGGCAAGCACGTAAGTGAGGGCGAGGGCAGCGTAGCATATGGCAATGTGCAGAACGGGGGTTAGGGGGTAGTGGTAGGAGCGGTAGCTGATGACCCAGCAGACAATGGTGGCTACAGAGAAGAGGAGACACAGGGCGGACCAGACAGACAGCCAAGCTGTAGCAAACTCGTTTTCTTTGCTGCTGGTGAGAACGCCAGGGCACGGTTCAGTGCAGTTGGGGATGTCTGCAAACACTGACCCTGTTCTCTGGACAAAGCCGTCCGTGCAGGCGCGTGGAGATTTGCACAGCTGACCGCTGTTGGTCGTCGTAGGCTCGGACCCGCCTGTATCCGACTCTGTGGTTGTTGTTGGCAACCTTGTCGGTTCGTCCACATGCACCACACACCGTCCGTTCACCTCTTGAAACGTAGCTAAATCTGTGCAGTTCACCACCGGTAAAGGCAGATTCGGGTACTTCTTCTGTAAAATTTCCACTTCGTCCCTGCATTCGCTTTCCACCTTCTCGCATAGTTCGCGACATGGCAACAGCAGCTGGCAGTCGCCGTCGCCCGCGGAGCCCGCCCTACAATGCGGGAAGAACAGCGCGCAGAGAAACCAGTCCACGTATTCGGAACAGCCGCTGAGCGAATGGGTCATGTGCAGACCGTACTGACTGAAGGTTTGCATGGCTCTACCCAGACTGTGCTCGTTAAAGAAGTTGGGTAATACGACAAAGCGTCCCGTTCCGTTAGTGAGTTCGGAGCAAAAGTGGTCTGCGCCCAAATCCTTACACGGGCATTGGTGACTAAAAGGGACAATCACTCCGAGTATCAGTGTCACCAGGAACAACAGCCGTGGAACTCTTCGGACATCCATTCTCCCACGGCTCGTTGAAAAGGGTCCCATTACATAAGAATTTAGGCGATAAATAGCCGCTCAACAACCCAAAGCTGGTGTCGGATATGCCACAAAACAACTTGTGCCGGCTAGCGCTTTTCACGGCCCACCGTGAACTCTCTTCTAGTCCTCGACCGACACTGAAACCACTATATCTGTCTCATCGTGGTCGAACTCCTATATTCGGTCGCGACCCTCCGACATGAACGGAAGACTACGGAATTCATTAGTACAAACAACTTTAACAATATTCATTGAACCCAGCGTCCACCTCTGCACTGACCTAGATTAGCATGCGCCCGCAGTACTAAATGGCTTCCGAAGTGCTGTAGATTTGGGAGGTGCGATCGACGCTACTACAGCGATCCTGGTTCCAATGGTTACAGCCTTTCTTGGTTTATAGAGACTGTGGCGTTGGCGCGGCGGTGCAGTGTGCTATTAATCCGAGGTAGGTGACAGCGACAACACGTGTGTGTTTGTTTGTAATACCTCTGTGTGTGTGTTGGTTTTTCTACATGGGGCTCACTGATACCGCCACCTCGACTCATTACCTTTCCGGGACCCGTTCTGTTTGGCGTGCATGGGAGACGGCGTGGGAAGGTGCAGTCAGGGGGAGTGACTGCGCGCAGCCAAGCTGGCTGTAGGAACCACTTGACCATTGTCTTGTCGTGGCGAAAGGGGTCGGGGCTGTCCCGCACTTGTGAATGGAAATGTTTGTGTGTAGTGCGGAAATTTCGTGACCCCCATTCGTCTACGATGCGCGCTTAGCGGAACTGGCTACGACTGAGTACTACAAGTGATCCATCCCTACTGCGCGCGAACTCAGTAGGAACACAAATATACGGCATGGCACTTAAAAATGCCACCAAACGTTCAGCACAGATTTGTAACTTAGTGTACAATTTCTATTTATGGTGCAATTGAGTGTAGAACACCCGCTACCCGTGTGCTCTGTGTATATGTGTGAAGGGAGAGATTCGTGGGCCCTTAGCAACAAGGATCAGGTATGGTACTTGACTGGTCTCTTGCCATACTGTGAGTGGCTGTGACGATAAGACTTAGGTATTCCAGGTGCCCTGTGCATGCCAGCCAAAGGAAGCCCTCCCCTTACGGTGTAGTGTATATGCCTCTATATAGGGTTACAGTTGGTTGGTTAGTTTAGGAAGTTGACATAGCTGGTAAGGGAATGAGGAACGGACCCCTGATAAAGAAGGTAATGTGCTTGTGGAAGAATTGTGTGACAATCGCTTGCCACTGGCATGGAAGTGCTTTGGAGAGATGTGCAAAGCATGCTAATGCTATAACATGCATGTGGGTTTGTGACTGTAAACAGTTTAGGTGACAAATCACCCTGGTTTTCACTGTTGGTGACAATTGGTTCATGCTGTTACAAAGGGGGGGGGGGGTAGACATATGTAGTCAGCTGCAGCTAATTCCCGTGACCTTATTGTGACATCCAAGTACGAGTGCTGTGCGACTTCAGCTGGACAGTTCATTTGGTGGACCTTATTCTGGCGTGCTATCCCATACTTTCTGTCTGTCACACTAATTCGTACAATGCACAACGGGGGCAGGAAGTACAGGATAGCATGTCAGCCAGACTGGGATGACCTTAACTGTGGGGCGTGGACTCCACTGCTGCAGTTTGTCTAGGTAAGTGAAATTAGAAGCATAGCAGATACATTGTGTAACATCCTTAGATGTGACTTCAGGGTGAACTGGGGAAGTATATATATGGATGATATTGTGGGGGTAATGAATGCCAGGTATACCATTGGTAGGGTGTCACCAGGAAGTGCATGTAGGACGCATTACCAGACAAAATTTGTCATACCGTGAGATTAATGGAGCTGTGATTGTTAATATGAGAAAGTGTAGTAACATGTGTATCAAAGGGTAGTGTTGAGGTGAGATACACTCTTCTCATTGGTGGTTATACAAGAAGATGCAGTATTGCATATATTGTTGTGTTGAGGCCACCTCATGCCTTTGCTGGCACATAATGTGTCCCTATGACTACTTTCACTGATCGCTGTTGCAACAGCTTTTCTTTCAGCATAACTTTAAGTTGATGTGTATCACATCTATCACCCTGCGGCCTTGTATCAGTGGGACCCGTGCATCTTCACTGCTTATCCAGGCGATACTAATGCCGACAGCATCCAGTGCATGATAAGGGGCAGGCAGTGAGGTTAGGTTGATATGTTGTGCGGGCATACTTGTGTGTGCCTCTACAGTGAACCATGGGAGGGGTCTATGGACTTGAGTTCTCCTGTAGTTGCAACAGAACAACACCCTAAGTTACAATAGCATAGTGAACTGTGGCTATTGAGGGCCCACAAATGTGCTTCTTGCTGTAGGCATTTGCTGCATGCACATACATGCGTGTGTACCATATATACGCACACTTGTGCATACACACGCGCACAGGCGCGCTCACACATGAGTGTGCACATGCATGCATACATACTCATACACAAGTGCATATGCCCAAAGAGCACGTAACAAGTAATGTGTTACTTTCCCATTGTGCAAATACATTTCCTGATACTTGTAATTCAATATTTGAGATATTGTCTCAGCCTAATGCCAAGGTGGGCAGGATCATGACTCCTGAATGTAATCCATTCAAGTGGGTAGACCACAACTTGCTTTACTGTGTCTTACTTAATAGCCACAACCACCACCACTGACTAGGCCACTGTAACATGACTTCTGAAAAGGATTGCTGTTTGCCTCCAACATCTTGTATAGCTCCGACACCGATTTAGAAAATGCATGTAGATTGGTCAGAATATTGTGTTTCTAAGCTAGGCTTGAGGGAATGTGTGGAGGCTCAGGACCAGTCCTCCTTCCTTCTAGGTGCACGTGCATGTGTGTAGCTGCCTTCGATGATATACGACGTTATCTGTCTCAAGAGCCACTTGTGCACTTGGCTATCACAAAAATTATTAATGAATTGAGCTGTTGAGAAGTAATAGCACTCACCGTGCAGACAGTAGGCAGTTGGCAGGAAGGCAAGTGTCAACATGTGCATACGTACCTAGGTATGTGCATACGTACACACATACATACGCATACCTGTGCATCTGAGAGGTGGTAGGGGTGACTGTGTGGGTGGCACAGCCACCAGAGGGGTGGTACAGAACAGTTCAGCCCTGTCCCAGGGTGTTATTCCCAAAGGTGCAGACTGTTTTGTCTATATTAGGGAAGATATAGGGGGTCAGTGGGTGGTAGTAAGTTGGAGCTTGCTGGAGCAAGTGATGTCACGCAACCTCATTCCCTTACTCTGATTCATTTATCTCACCTCAGTCTGCACCTCACAGTGAACAATGTCTCACTGGTACTGTCCCTGGGCAAATGAATGCAATTTGTGTGCCCTGTAGCCCTTTAGGTGTAAGGCTGTAAGGCTATGTATGGAGGAATACAGAAAGTGATCCCATGCGTGGGTGGAGCGGTGATCACTGGTCACCTCAGCCTACACACACACACACACATATACACACACACACACACACACACACACACACACACACACACACACACACACACACACACACACACACACACAGTGCTCAGCTGTCAGGGAGGTTAGTGTGTGTCTTAGGCGCCTCTCGGTGTTATCACCAGTGAAGCTATATGTGTTTTTATACTTCTTCCCTTCCCTGTCCACTGCAGATCCAATCTGTCATCTCGTGTACGTGTCCGCAACTCCTTCTGATGTGCTGAACGTGTGTCTGCTGTGACCCATTCTGTACATATTATTCTTGCCCAGTCTCCCTGAGCGCCATAGCGCCATAACCCAGCAACAATCTGTAATTAATCATGTCTTCCCTATCGAGAGCCCCCGTTCCAGCTCCAAAACCAAAACCAAAACCAAGAGTGCCTCAGAAGCCAGAGTCAGAAGATGCTCTCAAGTGAGTCACCCTTTATCATTTCCTCTGCCAGCCTATGTTTGTATGTATGTACAATGTACCAAGGCTCACCATGCAGGTGTATGTGAGTGGTGACATACGTACAGAGTGGGTACTTGCATGTTACGTAGGTGGGGATTTGTACACATTGCCCAGTGTAGGGGATTTGTGACAAGTGGTAGTAATCACTGGATATTACGCCAACCTGACCTGGTCAGTAAAACTGAAACCTTGGCCTGGGGGACTGGGGAGGTGATCACTGGTTGCCGCAATTAGGACCTCAGTCATCCCTGGCCATGGTTTCAGTTTTACTTACTTACATGCTGTATGCACATATGTGTACGTATGTATGTATGTACGTATGTGTGTGGATATTGAGGTACTTTTGTGTGCAGAGACAAGAGCATTTCTGAGCAGAATGGGCTGCCTAGTCCCGAACCCCCAGACTCTGCTGTGGTCCCAGACCCCAGGCCAAGGACAGCCACACATGTTGTTCCCAGTTCAGCTTCAACTCAGGATGGTGGTTTGGCTCCACAAGTCCGTCCTCGTGTGGGAACCAACCCAGTAACCATGCAGGAAAGGTCCCCCCCACACCACCGCAGAAGTGCCAGTGATGCTAAGAGAGAAGATGAAGTTGATGCCATCCACGATTCACCTTGGGGCAAAAAACTGCGGCCGGCTATCTCAAAGAAGCCAACAGTGCCGCCACCTGCGAGCAGTCTGGTGTCCCACAGGTCATCGGCGTCCAGTGGGGAGACGTCACCAAATACCCCCGGCCCCTTAAAGGAGAGGGTACAGTCCCATAGTGCAAACAATTCCCCATCCCATCTCCATGCCAGCTCAAGCCATCGCCGACCGACGTCTACTACAGAAATAGAAGGAACTGACCTGGAGAGTGGTGTGGTGAATGGGTCTCAGCTTGTGTCACCCAGGAAATCACCCCCAGCCCCACCCCCAGCCCCACCTCGTCCTGAAGTGAGCAGTCCAAGTGTAAACCAGCCATTGACAGAAGAGGACCACACCAAAGAGAGCAGTCAAGGTGGAGAAGCAGTTGTGAAGAAGCCACGTCCTCCCCGCCCTCCCCCTTATGCAGCTTCAAAGCAATCACTGCCTGAAAAGGAGAGGAACGGTGTGTGTGTGTGTGTGCATGTGGGCGGCATGTGTGCACAACATACATATGTACAGCTGTAACTGACTCACTTATGTGCGTGCGTGTCTACCAGTGACGGATATGTACGTACCTACACACATACATATGTGGCATGTACACACATGTGCTGCACTGCGGGTATCTGTTGTACCAGGTGATGAGGTGGGAGGAGAAGAGGGAAAGGATTCAGTGCACAAGAGTGGAGATGTGCAGCCACCTGTGGCAGGCACTCATGACACCGCTCAAGGGGAGAGGCCAACAACCATCACGCCCTTTAGCCCAACAGCAAAGCAGACCGCAGTGGAACCTACAAAATTGCTAAAAAGTCCAAAGCGTTAGTCCTCAATGCATGGGGTGTGGGAGCGTATGGGGTGTGTGCATGCATGCAGAGTAATTTACATGCATACATTCATTCATAAACACATATGTACCAACATGCATGATACATTCATTGGTAAACATGTACAAATTTGTGATGTGCTGGAGTGCTGCAAAGTACCTACGTACGAATGTATGTATGTAATTTGTGATGGCTCTGTCTTATGGTGCATTGCAGACCCCACCCCTCCGCCCCGCCCACATCCTGCCCCACCCACCAAGTACACTGCAGAGAAGGTTGCAGCAGATATGGAATTCTTCACAATGGAGCTGCTGAAAGGTGAGTTTATTGACCACAACCACCTGCGTAACTAACAGGGTAACACCTCGTGTTGTACGTACATACATGGCTGGGTCCACTAGAGAAGACTCCTGGTACGTAGTGTAGTGTTCTGTTCTCCACCTCTCTCCACTTCCCTCCACCTCCCTTCACCTCCCTCCACCTTTCTCCACCTCCCTCCACCTCCCTCCACCTCCCCACCTCCCTCCACCTCTCTCCACCTCTCCCCACTCCCCTCCACCTCTCCCCACCTCCCTCCACCTCTCCCCACCTCCCTCCACCTCTCTCCACCTCTCCCCACCTCCCTCCACCTCTCCCCACCTCCCTCCACCTCCCTCCACCTCTCCCCACCTCCCTCCACCTCTCCCCACCTCCCTCCACCTCCCTCCACCTCCCTCCACCTTTCTCCTCTCCCCACCTCCCTCCACCTCTCTCCACCTCCCTCCACCTCCCTCCACCTCCCTTCACCTCCCTCCACCTCCCTCTGCCTCCCTCTACCTCCCTTCACCTACTTCTCTCCCTCACTCCATCTCCTTATACCCTCTACCTCCCTTCATCTCCCCACACCCATCTCTCTCCCCCTCCATCCCCCTCCACCTCTCTCCACCCGCAACTCCTCTACACCCTCTCCCTCTACCTCCCTCTCCCCCCCCACCTTCTTTCCAGAAGCGGGCAGCAGTGCTCCAGTAGGGATGGTTGTCAAGGTGAAGCCCATCTCTACTCTCCCAGAGGTCAAGGGTCAGGTCACTGGTCCCTTCATTGAGAAGGTACTGCCCATGGGAGCGGCCGACAGGGACGGCAGGTATGGAGCATGAGGCTACAGGCAGCATCTTTGGAGTCTGTGCGCGCGCGCGTGTGCATGCGTGCGTGTGTATGTGTGAATTTGCCTGTACATGTATGCTTGTGTTATAAGGTAGTTTTCAATTGCTGTTGGATGAACACATACATATGTACTGGAGTGCACATACATACGTACATGCAGAGCTTGTCGTGAGCCTGGCGCTGCAGTCTGTAGCAGCTCCTCCACCTCCTCCAGCTCAGCGCTTACCTGCCTCCACTGTGATGGTGAACTGGAGCCCATTGCCCCCTCCCCCTCCCTCCACCCTCCACAGAGCACAAGCTGGTGATCTGGTAGCCGAAGCCAACGGGCACTCGCTCCTCGGCTGCTCACAGCAGGAGGCCTCACAAAGGATCAATGAACCGGGAAAGTCCGTACGCCTTAAGCTCGGCCGTTCACTGGCCGCAGGGTCCCAACTCAATGGGCCGAAACCAATCATGGAGGACCTTACAGTGGTCAGTAGCTGGGAGACAATGTTGGCTGGTCTTGTGTTACGTACGAACATACGTACGTACTTGTGACACAGTGGCGCGGTGTTAGCTGGCTCATACAGTCTGCTCCTGTTTGCATCAGGGAGTGATGTGGTGGAGAGTCTTGCAATTGCACGGTCTCTCCTAGTATGTGTGTATGGGGTGGTCTTGCTGCCATATTGTGTTGTCATGACAACCTCCACTTGCACAGGTTGCAGATGTGGGTCACGTACCAAAGCCTGACGTGTCTCACTCGGGAGATGAGGTTAGTGGTCCACCACCTGGGGGCGCAGGGGTGAGGCAGAGAGCAGCACTAGGGTGTGCATGTGTGAAGTCATCGTTGAGAAGGGGCTGAAGTCAGGTCCGTTCATGGGTCCAACTATGTGCATGCGTAGGTGGTCTGTACAGGGTGTGCCGTCCCATTCCCAAACTGAGTAGCATTTGGGCTGGCACTGCCCATGCTACCTGTGTGTTGGGTGCATACAAGTCTTCATGTCACCATGACAACTGGTGAACCTGGTTGGTACAGACATGTTCCAAATGTGACTGTGTGTAAACAGTTCTGTTTGTGAACAGCTCTAGGATGGGTAGCCATTTCCTTTAAAGGGTGGTGGGACTGTAACCTGTTCTTTCAGCTGAGGCACCTGAGGAAGCCTGTGGTGGGTGCTTGAGGTGCTATCAGAACTGACAACCTGGGTGTGGCACTGCTGCTAAAGGCCTTCACTCCTCTCACAACAATGGAGTCATTTCTAATGTTGGGTAGGAAGTGTCTTTAGTGGCTTCTGTAGTAGCAGATGGCTCTTGACGTCAATGCATTACACCCTGATGCAGGATTGGTGTTGCGTTAAATGGATTTATCAGTCTGTGTGAGGTTGTTTGTGCTAAAGAGAGCACTGGGGTAATAGCACAGACATTGGCACAAATGGCTGCAGTACATTACACAGTGGTCGGCCGACCCAATGGTGTGAGTTGGGGCCAAGTTGTTGAAGTGTTGGGGTTCACTTTGGGAGGTGTGTTTGTACGTAATTCGTGTAAGAGGCAGTTGTTGTGTGTGGAAAGCTGGTATGGTGAGGGAAGTGGAGGAATTGGTCTCTCTAGAGAACTGGTCTGTACAGAGGTGGTCTGTAACAGAGGTGGTCTGTACAGAGGTGGTCTGTAACAGAACTGGTCTGTACAGAGGTGGTCTGTAACAGAACTGGTCTGTACAGAGGTGGTCTGTAACAGAGGTGGTCTGTACAGAGGTGGTCTGTAACAGAGGTGGTCTGTAACAGAGGTGGTCTGTAACAGAGGTGGTCTGTAACAGAGGTGGTCTGTAACAGAGGTGGTCTGTACGGAGGTGGTCTGTAACAGAGATGGTCTGTACAGAAGTGGTCTGTAACAGAGGTGGTCTGTACGGAGGTGGTCTGTAACAGAGGTGGTCTGTACAGAAGTGGTCTGTAACAGAGGTGGTCTGTAACAGAGGTGGTCTGTACGGAGGTGGTCTGTAACAGAGGTGGTCTGTAACAGAGGTGGTCTGTACAGAGGTGGTCTGTAACAGAGGTGGTCTGTAACTGAGGTGGTCTGTAACAGAGGTGGTCTGTACAGAGGTGGTCTGTAACAGAGGTGGTCTGTAACAGAGGTGGTCTGTACAGAGGTGGTCTGTAACAGAGGTGGTCTGTAACAGAGGTGGTCTGTAACAGAGGTGGTCTGTACAGAAGTGGTCTGTAACAGAGGTGGTCTGTACGGAGGTGGTCTGTAACAGAGGTGGTCTGTAACAGAGGTGGTCTGTACAGAGGTGGCGGGGCTGGTCTCTGTAGAGAGGTGGTCTGGTGTTGAAGGTGGCGGGGCTGGTCTCTGTAGAGAGGTGGTCTGGTGTTGGAGGTGGCAGGGCTAGTCTCTGTAGAGAGGTGGTCTTGTGTTGGAGGTGGCGGGGCTGGTCTCTGTAGAGAGGTGGTCTTGTAGGCTTAGCTCACAGCTGCCATGTTTCCCTGTCTGGCTGCAGGCGTCAGCGGCCAAGATTGAGAACCTTCTAATGGAGAAGTCAAGGTTGGAAGGAGAAAGAGACCACGCAATGGACCAGCTGGCTCTGTTCAAGAAAGAGGTGTGTACCTGTTTGCAGGGAGTCACATGCCCTGCTGTAGTGGCCCTGCTGTAGTGGCCCTGCTGTAGTGGCCCTGCTGTGGTGGCCCTGCTGTAGTGGCCCTGCTGTAGTGGCCCTGCTGTAGTGGCCCTGCTGTAGTGGCACTGCTGTAGTGGCCCTGCTGTAGTGACCCTGCTGTAGTGGCCCTGCTGTAGTGGCCCTGCTGTAGTGGCACTGCTGTAGTGGCCCTGCTGTAGTGACCCTGCTGTAGTGGCCCTGCTGTAGTGGCCCTGCTGTAGTGGCCCTGCTGTAGTGGCCCTGCTGTAGTGGCCCTGCTGTGTTACACCTTGTATGCTCTCCTGTTCGTGAGACCTCAGACGGCTTTTTTTCTGTTCACAGATGCAGGCAATCATTGACGAAAAAGAACAAGCCACAGGTGAAGCTCTTAGCAAGGTACGTATGAACGCAATCAAGGCTGTGCTCTGCCAGTGTGTATATTCCTATCTTTACGCCTCTCTTCTTGCTCCACTCCTCCCACCAACACAGTCCGCTGCTGCTCAGGAGAAGCTAAGTACAGAGGTGGATGCACTCAAAAAGCAGATGGCAAGCATCACTCGTGAGAAAGAAGAGGAGAACGAGAGGGTTGCTAAGTCAGTGGAAGACAAGGTGTGTGGTGTGGGGACCACTGTTACTAGCATCGGGCTATACCTACCAGCCTGGGGGCTACTAAACTGCAGTTGTTACATCATTATGCTTACTTACGCATGTAAATGTGTCAATGGTAATGTCATTATCCGGTTGGTTACCGGCCTTATATGTCACAACTCTACTGTAGCGGTGGGATTTGTATGATAGTGTTAACACTGCCTGTTCCCACATGCACTTTCTTGATTGGAGGCATTCAGAGTTCCTCATTCAACAAATAACATTAACTGATAAGCAGCTTCCTAGCCTGCACACTTGAGTGGGTTATCTTGCCAGTGCCGCATATACCTAGTACCTCACCACAGCTGGGCTCAGTTTGTAGGGGAGAGAATAGCGCTAGCCGGCATAAGTACAAGTTAGCTGTAAGCAGTGCTCTTCACCAGTCAGTGATAGCCAGAATAGGGCCTAACTGCCTCAGTTTGGGCCTCTGGGGGACAGAGTGAGAGTTTGTAGGAGGTTGACAACCTTCAGGGCAGGGAGTAGTTGGACTGGTTTAGTCCAGTGCTCACCGGTTTGTAGCAATGGCTGCTGTGTTGATGCAGGTGCGTTTGTGTGTCAGTCCTCACGCTGAACAGCATAACCGAAGTGCCCAGGGCACTGTACGTATGTAGACCCACGGTGGGGGAGGAGGGCTAGGTTGACGCGTATGTAGCTGAGCTTTGTGAACCCTTCCTCTGGGCTCCTTGGGCACTTACAGAATATGGAGATTGCTTCACTATCCTCACAAGTAGCTGCCCTTCATGAGCAGTTGGATGAGCAGAGGGCCCAAGTCCAGCTTGGTGACACTGCAGCAGGTTCCCAAGGAAACCAGGAGACAGCGGAGGAGAAAGGGGAAGTTTCATCGAGTAAAGAGCTGGAGCATCAACTGCAGAAGCTGCAAGCAGAGATGGCAGCAGTGAATACTCAGAGTGCTGAGAAAGACAAGCGCATAGCAGATCTGAAGGGTGGTTTGTCAGAGGCTCTTCCTAAGCTGCAGGAAGCCGAGAAGCATATCACCTCTCTCAAGGAAGACATCAAGGTGAAGGCTGAGAGAATCATCTCACTTGAGTCAGAAGTGAAGCTGAGGAAAGAGTCGGAGGTGGCACTGGAACAGGCAAAGGAGGAGGCAGAGAGGAAATGGGAGGAGGACGAGAGGGAAAGGTGTGTATGGAACTCTCTGTTTTGGCTAAGTGTTTGCTGGCCAGGGTCTGGTGATTGGTGCTGCCAGAGTGAGGCAGCTCATTCTCTCTTGTTGCACTGATTGTTAGAGATCAAGTTATGAGAGACTGTCCAGTGTACGTACATAGGTACATAGGTGTATAGCAGTGTTGTTTGACTCCTATGTCCACTCCGGTGTTCTGCGTGGTGTGTGACAAGCAATCTGCTGGTCTCTGTGTAGAATCCAATCGCTTGAGGTCCCAGCCAAGGATGAGCAGAGGGTGGAGGAGCTGCAGAAGAAGGCGAGCACTGCACCACATGTGACATGCATGTTGTCACAACCTCACCCTGGCTGCAGCCTTTAACTTTTGTACATTCACAACATGACACCTGATTGTCTCATGTTGGCCCATGCCCTACACCACACCATACAGCCGCTGAGCCACTAGTCAACAAGTAGTTATCACTTCATGTCAAGTGTAGAGAGGAGCCGTAGATTAGATCGCTACACATGGGATATGCATGGGACGGGTGGCACTAATGGGACATGTAAGAATATACAAATGAGTTGTGACAGATGACTCACTGTGTAACATGTTGCTACAGCGTTGACCGTCCGTCGACCTTCAAGTCACTTGCCTGCCTGTGATGTGCCTATGTTCATATGTGTGTATGCAGGTTGAGGAATTGCAGAAAGAGCTAGAATCCTCAAGAACACATGCCACTGAGGTGGAAGAGCGGTGCCGCCAGCTTGAGGAGACAGTCGCCACTTTGAAGGAGGCACAGCAGGAGAAGGAGGCTATAAATGAGGATGAGGACCAGATGGCGAGCACTAAGCCCGGGTCCCCTGTTGCTAAGCCTCGCATTGCCCGCCAGGATAGCAAGCCGCTTGATGGGGAAGAGGAGGAGAGTGAAACCGGTGAGAAGTTGCCACCCAAACCAACCCCGAAGCCCCGCCCCCGCAAGAAGATGCAGGTGGAGCCATCTGCAACAGAGGAGGGAAAGAGCGAGGAGGATGAGATTGGCTCAAGGGTGGACCAGGACAGGGAGGGGGAGGGGAATGTGAAAGCAGCGGTGGAAGATAGTGAAGAGTGGGTGGTTGTGGAGGGAGAGGAGAAGGACGGGGAGGTGGAGGAGGAGGTGGTGCCTAACTTTGATGGTGAGTTTGCATTTGAAGAGTGAGGAGTGAAAGTGAGAGAGTGAGGACAGTAGGGGATGGGAGTGAGAGCAGGGTAGTGTCCGACAGACAAGTCTGTGTTTCCATTGTCACTGTACTGTAAAAGGATCAGTTGACTCCCCCCAGTGACTTATGGTCATACTGTAGTATGTATTCCAGCTGCATTCTGTTGTGTCATTGTCCAGACTTTGATGCTGTGTCAGAGCACACCTCCCGTGTCTCATCAAATGTCCTGAAGGAGAGAGTACGTGTTGGAAGAAACCGTCCGAGGAAGGCACCATCAAGGGAGCATTTGATGAAGATCTCTCTTGGAGACATTGGGGAAGACTTACCCTTGGTGCAGCTCAAAGTTCTGGAGGATGATGAGGTGAGGGACCAGGGTAGAGAGGTGAGGGATGGGGTAGAGAGGTGAGGGACCAGGGTAGAGAGGTGAGGGACCAGGGTAGAGAGGTGAGGGACAGGGGTAGAGAGGTGAGGGACCAGGGTAGAGAGGTGAGGGACCAGGGTAGAGAGGTGAGGGACAGGGTAGAGAGGTGAGGGATGGGGTAGAGAGGTGAGGGACCAGGGTAGAGAGGTGAGGAATGGCACTCAGGTTGGTGCCTAAGTACCCTGCGTCTGTGGGTAAAGATTTTCTTTGGTGTTTTGGGCATTGGCTGCGATCACCTCTGCCAAAGGGTCTTAGCAGTCCGCAGTCTGTTAGTCTTACGTTTTCTTTGCTATCCTCCTCCAGCACGAAACAAGGCACTCTCGGCAGTTGTCAAGCAGTGCATTGGGCCCTGCCCCTGCCCCTCCCATCGTCATGCCCAAGCCTGTACGAGAGGTGAAGCGAGCCAAGTCAGCCGACAACCTGCTTGGTGATGGGGGAGGTGGCAGTGTCCCTAACACTCCCCACCGGGTGCCTGGAGGAGTGCAGCTGGTGCCGGTCTTCCCCGGCAGGCCTCCCCTCAAGAAGTCTCTCTCAGGTAACTCTCTGGACCTTGACACAGATGGAAGCCATCATCAACTAGCAGAGGCGCCGGTGGAACAGACAGATGGAACTGGAAGTGGAAAATCTAGCCCAAGCAAGCCTGGACTGGGGTCGCGGCCAGGTTCAGCTAGAGGTAAGCATGTGACTGTCATGTGACCACCGCCATCAGTCTCATTCCGAGCTCACTTTGGGTAGCCATTTTGTTTTGATCTGACAGATGGTCAGGTGACTATCTGCAATTACCCTGGTAGCTGTTCAGTGGTCTGCACACATCAAACAGATGGCACACAATGAGATAGTCGTGTACAATCACCTGTGAGCACAAGTCAGCACAGAGTTTGCAGCAAAGTGAATTAAGTGCTGCAGGTTGATGGTACTTGTAGGGAGATAGAGGTCATGTGACCATCATATGATCACATCACATGACTGTCTTCTGTGTGTATAGGTGCCTTTGGTTCTGTTGATTCGTTGGACAAGTTGGGTGGAGAAGTGTGGTCTGGTTCAGGAATTTCCTTGCTGACTGCTCCGGAGTGGTCGTCTGAGCAGGTTGCACACTGGCTGCAGCGAGTGGGTCTAGGGAAGCACTCGGACGGAGCTACAGAGAAGGGCTTCAGTGGAAAGCAACTGATGGAGCTAGATTCAGGGAAAATCAAGGTGAGGTGTATTTCCCTGTTGAGAGTGTAGTGGGGGGGGGAGGAGGGGAGAGGGAGTGGGAGTGTATAGCGAGATAGGAAGCAGACAAAAGAGAGATTGGCAAATGGAAGAGAACATATTAGAAGGTAGAACAGTGAGGGTGAGGTAGTGGGAGAACAGGCAGAACTGTTCGTTAGTACTTCATGCCCCCAGCGCATGACCAAACTGACTACGTGTGTGCGTTTAACCCCCGCTTATGCCTCAGGCCCTTGGCATGACCAAAGAGGAGGTGTCCTTGCTCAAGAAAGAAGTTAAGCTTCTAAAGAGGCTGCATGAGAAAGCAAAGAAGGATGAGAAGAAGAGAGTGGAAGCAGAAAAGAAAGAGGCAAAAAAGAAGAAGAAGTGATATTAATAAACAGTGGTCAAAACTGCTTGGTAATTGTACACAGTGCAACTTTTTGTTTTCATACTCTTATGCGACTGCAACTGCATGTCACTGAATCGCATCACGTACACATTAAATTACGGATTCTGCATGGGAATTCCCCAGCAACACATTCCAGGTCTTTTGTAATCCCCCCCGCTAGACCAATGATGTCCAGCACAGCACCTACCCGACACGCCCGAGTGAGGTGCTGTGTCATGCTGCACCTTGCACACAGCCAAACTTGTTCTACGGAGTTTCTACTGTGGCTTCTGTGCGTTGTTCTACTGAATTCCTACTGGGGCGATCTGTGCGTACACCGCCCTCCACATAGCAGTCTTGCGTGTGCGGATATATATTCTGAGCGAGCAATGTCTTATCCTCCACCTCAAGGGTATCCTCCACCGTATCCTCCTGCACAAAGCTATCCTCCTGCCCAGGCCTACCCGCCTCCACAAGCCAGTTCCAACGACCCTCAGCCCTACCCAGCTGAGCCACCCTACCAGCACAAGGACTACCAGCACCATTACCCGCAAGCAGAAGGCTATAACGTCACCACAGTTGTCACCACCCAACCAGTGGCCACCACAACTACAGTCACTCCCAAAGGCGAGGAGTACAATGGGATCGCTATTGCTGCAATGGTCCTCTCAATCGTCACCCTTATCTGCTGTGGGTGGAGTTTCCTCTTGCTGATGTGCATTCTTCCTGCCCTGTGCCTTGGGATTTTTGCTGTAGTGGATCAGGGAACCCAGAAGAAGCAATTTGCCACCATCAGCCTGGCCCTCAGCGTCACTGCCATAGTGTGCTGTGTGGTCCTGCTCGTCATTGTAGTAGCAGTAAGTGTGACCACGGCATCAAGTACATCAGGTTGCGTTAGCTACTACAACCGTCAGTATCAGGTGAATTGCATCGCCACTAGGTATTCAAGTGGTAGATGCTACCACACTGGCCGTGGCTGTTGATTGTGTGGTCGGCTGCTGGCAAAGGACCCACATAAGAAGGGTGTGGTCTACACATTAACGTCTGTCATTTCCTACTCAGAGTTGACATACAGCATACGCCATATATCTTGTGTTGTTGCTGGAACTGTATAATATCTAATGTTTCTTTATATAGCGTTAGCATATAAATGGCTGCTCTGTTTGTATCTAACTACACACATCATGTGGTTATTGAATCAGAAGCGAAGTGATAGGACAAATGATACGGCTCCTATAGCTGCACCTGAATTGAGCATCCGTGCAGCAGAAATGAACAAAAGTAAAGAAGCAGTCATTCTGGCTAACTAAGAGACTAGTGCATTCACAGACCGCTGTAATTAATGGAGTCTTTGAATATTAAAGCATTTCTACGTAGGTCACTGTCCCGTACGTCTATATATGTTGAAAGTGATGAGTGAGTTCTAAAAATAGTACAAATCGCATGTATATAAACTCAGTCGACCCACATGCTACCCTAGACTGGCTAGTTGAGAAGTTCAGTGTCACATTCGGCTTTGAGTCATGGCGGAGCTCGCTGCAGACGGCATGATGGAGGAGCTGAAGATCTGGGATGTCGAGTATACAAAGACAGAGCTTGGACGAGGATCCTACGCCACTGTGCTAGAAGCCCGGTGGGCAGGGCGTCCTTGTGCAGTCAAAGAGCTGCACAGCGTCCTCGATTCGGAGCTGAGCAGAGCAGACTTCAGAAAGGAATGCATTTTGTGGAGTCAGTTTAGACATTCGTGCGTCGTTAAACTGCTAGGGTTCCACTTCAAGGGGCTGGGACGCGACAAACCAGTGCCTAAGGAAGCTGTTCCTAATCTTGTCATGGAAAGAATGGGTCCAAGTTTGCGCGTTTATCTCGATAAACATGACAAAAACGAATTCACTCTGGCCCAGAAGGCGAGGGTTTTGCTTGAAGTTGCTCAGGGACTGGAATACCTCCACGGGCACCACCCTCCTTATGTGCATCGCGATCTCACCACCAACAATGTACTCTTGACAGAAGGACACCTCACTGCCAAGATTACTGACTTTGGGACGTCTCGGGCCATTTCACAATCAGGTATGATGACAAAACTCACTGAGGGTCACCTCGGAACTCTGCACTTCATGCCACCTGAAGCATTTAGTCAGCCTCTGAAGTTCAACGAAAAGCTGGATGTGTTCTCATTTGGTAACATTGTATTGCACACTGTAACTCATGAGTGGCCGGAGCCACTGAATGCGACCCAGTATCAATCATTGAGGCATGACGGGCATAGTGGTTTGATTGCCTTAGATGAATTTCAGCGCCGTGAGCACTTCATTGAGCTGTTCTCAGAGGAAGAAAAATGCATCTTTCTAGGCTTGATAAAGGACTGCTTGCAGTACAAACCTGAATGGCGACCCAGCAGTTTAGACCTTGTTGAGAAGTTAAGGCGAATCACGGCAGAGAAAACCCAGACGCAACAGGTGATTAGTGTGCATGGCCTTAAATTGTGAGGGTTGTGCTTGCTATTTCGTACATGTGGTGTAGGAGATATTGCATACTTTGGTTATCCTGTAGTGGACCTGACAATGGTTTGTGTCAAACCCTGAAAGCAAAACTGTCAGCTGTGTATCCATAAAGTGTCTTTGATAATTTTAGTTTCAGGACGCACATGCATGCATAGGGTGACTACACATGCAATAGAATACATATAGTACTCCAATGGAGCTATACAATATAACTTGTATTATCTGCAGCAGTGACTCTTGCAAGTGCTACGTACCTCATGCATGATGTCCTTATTATATTGCAGGTCACTCAACAGCCGTCCCCATTGTCTCAAGTGTGTAAAACTGTCTCAAGGGGTATTTTGTCATTGGGTAAGACAATGCAGAAGTCCCAGGACTTTGGAAGGGACCTCCTCCAGTCTGCTCAGGACATGCTAGATGCCTATGGACAGCTTGTACAGGCAGTGACTGAGGCACAGGAGAGCAGCATGCAGTGTTATGCTGCTGCAGCTGAAGCCCAGACCAGAGAACTGGTACTGGAGGTTCAGTTGGGCAGTGCTCAGGAGAATCAGCAACATGTAGAGAGCGAGTTCGCTCACTCGCAGCAGCTAGTGCAGCACACACAGCAGCAAGTTGATGACCACAAACATTTTCTCCAGGAGAAGCAGAAGGAGGTTATGACAATAGAATCTGAACTGGAGCAACAGCGGCTGCATAGTGAAGAAGCAGTGCAGCAGAGTGAATTAGCTGAGAAGAGGACTATAGAAGCCAAGGACCGGCTGGATCAGTGCACGTTGGAGGCAAAACGAGCAAAACAGATAGAGAAAAGAGCTAAGGAAGCTGCAGACATGGAATCCATACAAGAGGCAAACCTGGAGAGAGCTGGATGGATAGCCAAGGAAGAAGAGGTTCAATTGGACGAAGCCCAGAAACAGGTCCAGTTAGCATTAGCCAGAGCTGATGAAGCAAAGCATCTAGTCAAAGAAGCAGAGGATGCTAAGAATGAGAAAGAGAGACGCTTGGAAGAAGCCCAGAATCGTCTTAAAGAGGCTAAAGCTCAGTTTTTGCAGGTCAAACAGAGAGGCTCAGACTCTGATAAGGAGCTGCAAGAAGCAAGTGTTGCCATTCAGGAGGCTTTTTCATCTACACGACTTGACCGTACCAAGGTGGAAGAAGCTCATCGTGCTGTGGAGGAAGCACAAATGAAGTTTCAGGTATCGGGACAACGCATGCAACTTGAGCAGCAACAAGTTGACGAGACCTCTCAGCAACTACAGGACGCCCAGCAAGCTTATCAAAGAATTAGCCAGCGCTTGGGAGAAGAAAGGAGAACAGAGGACAGAACCTCTTCAATGGCTGTGGTTCCAATACAAGTTAAATGGATGACAACAAAGTCAAATCTCTTAGCCCAGCAAGCACTTAAAAGGGAGCAAGAGGCGGCTCAGAAACAACTGCTTCGTGCAACTGTTCGACAGGAACAGGCAAAATGGAGGCTGGACGAAGAGCAGAAGAGGGCAGCCAAAGATAAGGAGAACCTACAGTTGGCCACGGACCACTATGAGCTGGTCCAGGAGCAATCCAAAGAAACATGGATGCAAGCTACAAAAGCAAACCAAAAAGTGCAAGATGCTCATGTGAGGCACACTCAGATAAGTTTGCAAATGCAAGAGCAGCACAAAGGAGTTGAAGATGCCAAGAGACAAGTGCACGAGGCCTCCATGGCATTTGATGAGGCCCACTGGACGTTGCAGCAGAGGCGCATAACAGCAGAGGAGAAGTTCCTGTTTGTCAAGATTGCCCAAGAAAAAGTGCAGTTGTTAGAGGCAGAGGCTAAGCCAGAAGACAGTGACACTGTGCTCCAGCCTGTCAGCACTGCAGTGCAGGAGCACCTGAAGGAAGCCACACAGCAAGCTAAGAAGGCAAGCAGTGATCTGTCAGAAGCCGACTCCGAGCTGTGCTTGGCTGAGAAGGCACTGGTTACTACACAGCTGGCTGCGCTAATGGCTCGCCACAAAGTCAGAGAGAGCGAGAACAAATTGGACCAGGTCAAGCAGATTGTTGCAATTCTTCAGAAAGTAGTGGATGCAGCTGTGCACCGTCTGGAGGTGTACCAGGAACAGCTAGAAAGGAAAAGACAGCAAGTGGAGCATGGCCGCCAGGAGACAGATACAATATCCAAGAGTTTACATGAAAGTGGGGAGGAGGCTAAGAAAGCAAAGCATCAAAGAGACCAGTTGGTTTCTGAACGGGTTGACCAACGTGAGCAGAAAAGGCAGGCAACCATTGAAGCAACTGAACGACTGCAAAGTGTTGTGATGGAAGTTAGAAATTCGAATCAGTTGCTAGAGGAAGATTGGGCACAAGTCATTAAAGCCACAAAGCAGATGGATGCCATGCTGCCCCACCAGAGTAGCTAAACAACTGAACCTCTGTCATAAAAATTCTGCAGTAGATGATGTGTGCTTGTGAAATATGCTTGCGCAAACAATTGGTGGTATTGCTCAACAGGTTGCATGCTAAAATGGCTACCCAAGGAGAAGCAGTGCAGGAATGCTCTACGCTGGAGAAGAAGATCATCAGACAGGTTGAGGTGAGTAAGAGTGCAGAATATGTATAGACGCACGCAGCTACGTGTCAACGTGGAATGCGTTTGCGATTAAGTCATAGTGCTATGTGGTATTCGTTTATGGTTGCCCTCTGACCCGATCGCGTACGTAGTTCTACTTTGGAGACAAAAACCTCCCTCGAGACAAGTTCCTGCAGGAGCAAGTCAAGAAAGATGAGGAGGGCTGTATCCTTATCCTGTGCACGACCGCACCCTCACCTTGTGCATCTGCGACGGAGTGCCTGCATCTCGTGCGAGTGTGCGGTTAAACATGTGGTGTGCTCGTGCACACCTGGCGAGCATGCACACACACCCATACTGCATTCCATCCCAAGAGTGTCTGCGACCTTAACAACGCTGGTAGGGGTGGCCATAACTGTTCTTACCACCTTCAATCGGCTCAAGGTAGAGCACAGCACAGCACAACACAGCACAGCACACACACTCTATATTCTTCTGGTTTACTCTCTCGTGCCAACCAGCCGGGCTGTCACTCAGCTGCAAGCATAGGTTCCTCCTGCTTGTGGTTGCAGAACAGTCTGACCTACAAGACCAACGTTGCACACAACTGTTGTCAACCATAGTGTGATAGTCCAGAGCTCAAAGGTCACATGTGTATGTAGTACTTCTCCCGCTGTTTGTGTGTCTAGCAACTGTCATCAGATGTGCAGATCATCGCAGATGCCCTGAAGAAATCGACAAGTGGCCTCCTTGAGGTGAGTGCTGTCTGCAGCTACCTGTCAGTGGCAGGTGTGATCTGGTGCGGGGTTGGACCGTGTTTTGGGTGGGGTCAAGCAGACCTTCCCCTCCTCCTGTGCTGTGTGCAGTGCCCCAAGGTACTGGAGACAGATCTACTGACCTGTGATGTGTGCTGTGCGCCCTAACCACCACTCACCCCTTCTAGCAGGTGTGTGTGTGAGCAGACCACGTTGCTCCCTTCCCAGGTCAGCGAGGACAACACCAAGGTGCGCCGCAGCCCGTTGCAACCTCTGAAGCTGAAAGAGGAGATGTCCAGCGAAGAGGAGGACTCAAGGACAGTGTATGTGGTGAGTGCTGGTGTGGGTGTGGGCCACACCATCTATCCACAGACTCATGCACGCTCACAGAGTGCACTCCTCTAGCCTTGACCTTGCGGCCATTTACATGTACTGTGTGCTTAGCGTGCACTTGTCCCATCTCTTCAGAAGGGCTTCCCAGAAGGCACTACTCTTGATGACCTGGAGGAGTTCTTTGACCCTTTCGGACAGGTCTGACGGCAGTACACACACACACACACACACACACACACACACACACACACACACACACACACACACACACACACACACACACACACAAACACACACACAGAATCAAACACACACACACACACACACACACACACACACACACACACACAAACACACACACACACACACACACAAACACACACACACACACAAACACACACACACACACACACACACACAGAATCAAACACACACACACACACACACACAAACACACACACGCACACACACACACACAAGCACACACATGTACACACACACACACAAGCACACACATGTACACAAGCACACACAATAAGTCCTTCCGTGGACCATCGTGTTCCTGTGCCACTACAGGTGCTGCTGATCAAAAGAAAGTCTAAAGGTGTGAACAAGTTTATGGTACGCCACACACGTCAACACAGCACTGCTGTGTTTAATCGTCCCCTCCTGTTTTACCGTACACAAACTTTACCTGTAGATGTTGGCACAAGTGTGGGTACGGTCATATCTCAGTCTACCTGTGTTGTGCCATGATGCTGCCCTCATGTCTGTTGCTAGGGCTCTGTGTTTGTTGAATTCAAAGTCAGAGGAGACGCAGAGAAGCTTTTTCAAGCACAAGACCTCAAGTATAAGGACAGAGATATTGTCAGGGAGTGGAAGTGAGCATGCTCTCAACACCTCTGTGTCACATGACATGTCACATGACACTACATGTGTCTGTGTTACATGGCATTACGCCACATGTGTGTGTCACACAACACCACATGTGTGTGTCACACAACACCACATGTGTGTGTCACACAACATGACACCACGGGTGTGTTTGGCTTGTGTTTGCCTCATGTGATGCGACACCCCATGTGTGTTGTGTAGGAAGGACTACACGGAGCGGAAGGAGAAGGAGAAGAAAGCAGGGAAGTCTCCAGTTGCTGCTAGCAAGTGAGCTAGAACTGTATGTCCGTGTGTGTCCAGCTGTACAATACTGGGTGGAATGTGTTCTCTATCGAGATATTGGGTGGTGGTATTTGCTTGTTGTGTGAGAAGTCACCGTCTCACCTTCCCTTCTATAGAGGGAAGCAGGTGCCGGAGGATGACAAGGAGACTGACGAGGATCTAAAGAAGGTATGCACTTGCTCACAGATTCCCCTTACACCTGTGCACATGTACTGCACTCACTGTGCCCGTCTGCCACACTCCACAGCCACTCTTCCCAAGTGGTGCCATAGTAAAGTTCCAAGGCTGTGGTCCAGATGCCTCTGTGACAAAGATCAAGGTGTGTTGTTCCCTTCTCTTCAGCTGTGTACACGTGACGGTAATCTCACCTGTCTCCTTGACTTTCTCAGGAGTTCTTCCAGGAATATGCTGCAGTGGCTTATGTGGAGTACACCAATGGCGACACCAAGGTGTGTGTGAATGAATGTGTGTGCCATTGTGTATGTGAAGTGTGAAGAATGTGCATCATGTGCAAGGGTGAAGATGTAGAGTAAGGTGTTTTAAATGATAAGCTGGCACCTCCCCCAACCCAGGGCTTTGTTAGGTTTCAAGCTGTAGAGGAGGCTAAAGCTGCCATTGAAGGAGTCAAAGCTGCAGCTGAGGGTGGCAAGGTGCTGATCTGTGGAGCAGAGTCGGAGCTGACTGTATTAGAAGGTGACACTAGTGTGTATGCGTTGACTGAGTGCTCTGCAGTAGCACCCATGTGTGCAGATGACTGTGCATCGAAACCTGTTCACTGACGGTTGTGCTTCTTGGTACAGGAGACGAAGAGAAAGAGTACCAGAGACGTGCCGCTGAAGCTGCGAGACAGAAGAAAGCTAAAGGTTCAGAAATGGCATTGAGGCATGAGGAGGTGAGGAAGTGGAGAGTGATGTGAAGGTGTTTACTACTTTTTTGCAGCCAAACATCATAAGTTTGGAAAGGCCAAGCAGTATGGTCGAAAAAGGGGCGCAAAGTCCTCCACTGATGAAGGCAAGGGGGAGGATGGGCCTCCCAGCAGCAAACAGGGCAAGGAAGACTAGGAGCAAGGACATGCTTTAGTAGAGAGACACTTTGCGATTTGGCATGACAGTTTTAAGTTTGTATGATTGATGAAAGACAACAGTCACACCCAGCCCACATAAATAGTCGAGCATGATGTTACAGTTTGAGGACTATAAGGAAGAGTGTGTGGTAAAGAAGCAAGTGATCAATGGGTGCATGCATGCATGTGTCTTTTCACCATATTTTGTCTCTGTACATACATGGAAGCTTGCAGTATTAGGGGTTGTGTTGCGTTGAATAGTGAGGATGTGATGAGAGGTGCACATGAGTGTGTTTGTGCCACTGCATGCGTACGTATGTGTGTGAGTCTCCTGTGTGTGAGCGGATCTGCAGCAGTTTGAATGGGTTTATACGTGCACTACAGGGCCATGCACAAGTGAGACTTTGGTGACAGATCGACCCTATGTAGGATATATTATTCTATAATTATCAGCCTGCTGTGTGCAGGAAGGACTACGAACATAATACTAGCACTGTATCAGGACTGGTACATACAAACTTAGTGTTTTATATATTTTTATACGTACTTTATACCAGTATATAACACCTTGCTTAACTTATGTGGTTAAGCATCGCCATGATGTCATACCATGGTGATGATCAGAATGGTTTTAAGCAAAAAATCATGGAATTGTAGGATCAGTGCAGTTAGTCAATACCACCGTACACATGGGTTACAAAATATGCATACCGAATACAGTATATATACATGGGTTACAAAATATGTATACCGAATTCTGACATGATATAGGCAGCTACAAACCGGAATTTGAAGCGTTCGTGTCACAGAAGTATTTGCAAAAGAAAGCAAATGGCAGCATTGTGGTGACCAAAGACAGGACAGAAGAGGGGAGAAGGCAGGACAAAACCCACTGGGTGAAACAAAGAACATTTCAACTAATGAACTATCCTGCTCTTGGCCTAAGCAACGTCCTTTGCATTCCAGCCCAAGGGACAGGAGCCAGTACTGGCAGCTCTAAGGAAGGAGAGGAAGACGCGACCAATCATGTGAGTCCTTACCCAAAAACAAATCCGTTTCAGACATACTAATTACACTGCTACACAACATCCAGGGAAACCACTGACATATGCATGAAGTCTGTAAGCAAATGACACATACATGCATGAGCGTCATCCACCGGTACGGATGGTTAGAGGAATATTCCTTAAACATACAGATTGCAATAGTTTCTACAACTACCTTGACAAAAGCTACTGCTCCATGATGCCTTCTCTCTGCTGCCTTGCCTTAGTCTCGCGTAGCCAGACCGCTTTCGCCAGGAGGGAAAGGGTCTGGTATAAGCCTAAGCGCGGCTTGTGCAGACCCCCCCCCGAGAACTGGGAGATCAATAATGGCCCATACTATCGTCACCAGGCAACCGCCCGCATACAACCGTTCTCTCATGGCGAAAGCGGTCTGGCTACGCGAGACTAGCCTTGCCTCAAGTATGAGCTAAAACCGTGCCTGATATCGGAGGATTCCGGCTTCTAGAGCTTTGCCCAAAATGGTTAGAGCTTTGTGCAAGAAACGGTTAGAGCTTCCTGCCTGTTCTCTGCTGTTCTGCCCCAACGATGAGACGGTAAGAGGTACGTTTGCGCAAGGTCAGAGTTTGCGCGCGTAACAGCTATGGTACAGTGACACATAGATAGTCGAGCGTGACATCCTGCTGGCAGTTAGCACGTGACTAACTGTGCTTCCTGGGGAGCGATACGCTGGCCATAGATCTGTCTTACTGTGGTCTGGTGATCACTCGCACTATGAAGCTAGCTCTGCTTGCAGCCATACTCGTGTCTGTGCTGTTCTGCGGATGGTCCGGCCCGATTAACGTCGACAACGCCCTCCGCCCCGCCCTCTCCCACGATCAGCTGAAGGGAATCGGGCGCCTGCTGCGCGTAGACTCGACCGTCGCTGTTACCGACTGGGAGTGCTCGACATGCAAGATTGTCATGGCGGCGTTGCAGGACCTCTTCCTGAAGAACGCCACGGAGGATGAAGTTGTGGCTATTGTCACTGCCTACTGCATCGACATGAAGATTGAAGACGAGCTCGTATGCACTGCAGTCGTCCTCGAGTTCAAGGTACTAGTGCATGTCGGCGGCATTGTGCGACGCTGACATATTATCTATGGACACTCACCCCAGCCCAGCTTGCACTGCATATGGAACTGCACCACATATGTGCCATTAACGTTTGTGCTGCATGAATGTTAAGCTATTCTCAGCTAAATAGCCACACCCTGCACATTCGGTGAAGGGTCTGCCCTTGCTTGCCAGCCCCTTGCATGTACCACCCAACCTTGGCTGTCCACAGGATGAAGTGCTGAGTGTAGCAGCCGAGGTGGCCCTTGGTCCCAATGAGGTGTGTGGCATTTTACTGGGTCCCTCTTGTGGGGACCCCTACAACCCCTGGAACCAGACGTGGACAGTGAAGCTGCCCCCCACCCCAAAGCCACCAGTGGTGCCAGTCCCCCCTCCAAAGGTACATACTCACATGCATACATCGACTACGTGTGTGGGAATGCGGTCCAATCACTGAGGGAGGATCCAAGGCTGCAAGAGCCGATTCACGTGCTGCCCATTCTCTGCAGCCTGGCTCTCCAGTGAGCAAGGTGCTCTACCTCTCTGACATCCACTTTGACAAGAACTACACTGCGGGGCTCAATGCGGAGTGCGGAGAGCCTCTGTGCTGCAGACCGCCTAACGGGCCACCACGTGAGTCTCTCTGCCTCTACACATGCCGCAACTCTTGTACCAGTTGTGACCAAATTCCCCCTCTCTTTGCCCCCGCCCTGGTGTTGCTGCAGCTCCTGGCAAGCGTGCCGCCGGCCCCTGGGGCGACTACAACTGCGACTGTCCCCTGCAGACCTTGGAGAACCTGCTGCAGCACGTCGGCAACATGAGCAGCGAGGTGTGCCACCGACTGCTCGGTGTGTGTCCACGCAGTTTCACTTCTGTTTGTCATGTGTCTTGTGGTGCAGTTTGACTGGGTGTACATCACAGGGGACCTGCCTCCTCACAATGTGTGGAACCAAACTCGTGAGGACCAGGTGAGGGACACTTGCAGGATATAGAGGGGATGGCTGGGATCTGTGCAGTTATTTATTTGTTCATTGCTTTCTTTATCGTGAGATGGCCTGATTTGCTAGGTATTTCCCTAAAGCAGTTTTTATCTCTTTCCTCCTCCCCTCCCCTCCTCTGCCCAGCTTTATGTTCTAGAAGTCATCACAAGACTGCTAAAGACCTACCTTCCTGGCAAGACAGTGTATCCAGCAGTGGGCAACCATGAGGGTGTTCCAGTGAACAGGTACTCTTTCCACACGCCACCATCCACTTCTCCTAGCACTGTTGCTGCTACTATGGCGGGATCACCTGGTCATGTGTGTGGAGTGGATACTTGTGTGCAATGCTCGTGGTCTAAGTAGTGTCTTCATGGGTCAGGTGCATTACTATTTTTAAGTTTGAATGTGTGGGGGGGATGGAGAGAAGGAGTATATATGTATCTGCATGCCCCCTCCCCTCCCCTTCCCTCCCCTCCCCTCCCCTCCCGCCGTCCCCTCCCTCCCGTAGCTTCCCACCTTCGTTTGTGACTGGTCCCAACTCAGGCCAATGGCTGAGGGATGCACTGGCAAAGGCTTGGAGTGATTGGTTGCCAAGTGATGCCTTGGATACCATTAAGAAGTGGGTAGATGCATACCCATGCACAAACCAGGAAAGGGGCAGCCTGTGCGCCTGCCTCTAATTGTAAAGACGTGCACTGCTTTGCTATGTATATATCTTTGCTCTGCAATGTAGCATATAAGGAATGTGGTGAAGGTTACCACACACGTGTACCACACTGTACAGATGTGGTCCTGATTCTTGTCCCTGCTAGGGGAGGGTTCTACACAACTCTGATCCACAAGGGCCTCAGAGTGGTCTCCCTAAACATGAATTACTGCAACAATCAAAACTGGTGAGTGAAGGGAAGAGGGCTGCAAACGCAACACCACTAGCAGCAAACAACACCAGCTCTGCACGAGCTGGGCTTCAGTGTAGAAGGGTATCAATGATGTTGAAACACTTCTTTTCACTGCATTATAGGGTGTACTGAATTTGTTCAGTTTCAGTAACTAAAACATGTACCACTGCTGCAGGTGGCTGCTCATCAACGACACAGACCCTGCACAGCAGCTGGAGTGGTTTGTGGATGTGCTGCAGAAGGCAGAGGACGCAGGGGAGAAGGTGAGGTCGTTGCAACATTTTTGAAGAGATTTTGTGCAACATTGCTGTCTTGTTTGCTAACCTTGTGGGTAAAGTGCAACATTTATTTTATAGGTTGGTGTGGAACTTGTAGCACTTTTGACTTATACAGACATTTTTGGGTTGATTGTCCCAGACCAGGTAACAATAAAACGAGTAGTGACATCAGTCTGGCGGGCAACGTTTGCGGTGGAACGAGTGCACTGTTAGGTACAATTAATCATTTGCTAGTACCACAGCAGGTCAGGATAACCACTCCAACTGTACACATGATAATGGAACATCTCAAGCCAGGCACGCCCCATTAATTAGCTGTACACATGTGCAGGTCCACGTTATCGGTCACATTCCATCTGGAAGCGGGGACTGCCTCAAGACATGGTCCTGGCAGTACTACAAGATCATCAACAGGTGAGCAGGTCCGTGTGCATGAGAGAGAGAGTGTGTGTAGAGGGGGGCATTGTGTGTCTCTGCTTGTCTATGAGTACAGTGCAATTGGCTAGCCTTCATTGCCTGTTCTTTGCCATCACCGCCTCTCCTGCAGGTATGAGAGCACCATTGTCAACCAGTTCTTTGGCCACTCCCACACTGACCATTTTGAGGTGTTCTTTGATTTGGAGAACAAGACAAGAGCCACAAAGTGAGGGCGTTGAGTGTGTAATGAACTGGTAACTCGGTTTGACTCACTGCATGTGTTCTCTGCATGCTGCAGCTCCATGTTCATTGGGCCCAGTGTCACCACCTACACAGGGCTGAACCCAGGGTTCAGGATATACACCGTCGATGGGGACTATGACAAGTCTTCACACGTAAGCACCCAAACAGCACTACTGCAATGCTGCAGTGTCTTAGGCGAGTGGACCACCGCAGGTTTCACTCCTGATGTTTTATTTGCAGTTGCTCTCCTCAGTCCAAATGTCGCAATATACATCTGACTGTATTTGCTTTTATGATGCGATAATGTGAATTGAGAACAGCAATATAAATTAGCTGCTGTCTTTAACTGGAATGTTACATATGATCGCATTTACATAGTTTTGTGCTTGCTCGCCCCAAATTACTTATCTGGGAGTATATGATTGCAGAATACAGGTTTGACAATCACGTGGTCTGTGGGTACAGTAAGTGTGACCTCCCTCTCCCTGCCGACAGGTGGTTCTGGACCACGAGACATACTATGTCAACTTGACTGAGGCAAATGAGAAGAACAAGCTGGAATGGTTGTTAGAATATAGTGCAAAGGTGTGCAGTGTGTGTGTGTGTGTGTGTGTGTGTGTGTGTGTGTGTGTGTGTGTGTGTGTGTGTGTGTGTGTGTGTGTGTGTGTGTGTGTGTGTGTGTGTGTGTGTGTGTGTGTGTGTGTGTGTGTGTGTGTAGTGTTGGGCCTGAGCAAGAAGTACACATTGAAACATCCAGTTCAATACAATTTGTCCTTGTCAGAAATCCTACGGCATGTCTGCCCTGAGGCCATCTGATTGGAGCGATCTGATTGATCGATTTGAGAAGGACGATCAGCTGTTTGACAAGTTCTACCAGTGAGTGGGTGCTGGTGGACAGTGTTTGTGAACGTTGTGTCACTCATTAACTGTCTGTGCTAGCACGTGAAGGGGACCAGGGAGTACCTTGCCAGCTGCGTTTGCATTGCAGAGGAACACTGATGTTGTATGTGCACTGCTATTATATAGAAACATGCTCTGATGTAAGGCCATATTGGTCTTGAACATGTACGCTGCAGAATCAGTAGCAAATTGATTATGGGCCGGAGGTCTTTGTTGGTTGAAAACACAACTGTTGATTGCTAGTCCTCTTGTCATCCAACGGTCACGTCATCACCCCTCTCTCCTCTCTCCTTCTAGCTTCTACTCCAAAATGCATGTCACTCAGCCTTGTGATGCCGCCTGCAAAGCTGGGTTCCTGTGTGGGTTGAAGTCAGCCAGGTCACATGACCACACCTTCTGTGCCACGCCCCCAGGAGTGACGTACAAAGAGATGCAAGTGTACATGAAACAAATGGACCAGTGCTAGAGATAGTGCCTTGTCACTCCCTAACTAACTACCAGCCGCAGTGTGTCTACGTAGCTACTATATCACTGTGTACTGTACACCTGAGGGTGTTTGTTTCCCCAAAATAGTCAAAATGACCTAGCACGATATGTAGCTACGTATCTTATATGGTAGGCTGAACATTCACTGTGAGGTCATAAGGAGCCTTCTGTGAAGCTACCGTCCAGGGAAGACACATATCTAATGGCCGCGTACAGTAGCCACATAGTGTGATACGACTACCCAGCGCGGTGGCCATGGGCAACCGCGAATAACTGCTCAAATAGACCAAACATCATACGAGGGCAGTTGCTGCGCTGCCTGGGTGTTCCGTACATGAACGCGGTGAACACGATGTTGCACGCGTACTGGTGTGCGGCGCCCGTCAGGTCCAAGTCACGTGCGACTGGACAGGAATCCTTCAGTGTGTGATGTGATGAGAGGTCAGTCTTGGATCACTCGCACTATGAAGCTAGCTCTGCTTGCAGCCATACTCGCGTCTGCGCTGTTCTGCGGATGGTCCGGCCCGATTGACGTCGACAACGCCCTCCGCCCCGCCCTCTCCCACGATCAGCTGAAGGGAATCGGGCGCCTGCTGCGCGTAGATCCTGCCGTTGCTGTTACCGACTGGGAGTGCTCGACATGCAAGATACTATTCACAGAGTTACAGAACCTGTTCCTGAAGAACGCCACGGATGAAAAAATTATGGCTCATATCACTGAGTACTGCATTAGACTCAAGATTGAAGACAAGCTCGTCTGCACTGCAATCGTCATCGAGTTCAAGGTGATTTATGTTGTGTTGTGTGTCCACAGGTATTTCATCCATCATGACTTTATTACTGACCCCTCACTTGCAGTGGCGGTGAAAGTAGTAGTGCTTGTATGCCCCCCCTTTCCACCCCTTCCCCTCCCTTCTCTCCCCCTTCTCATCTTCTACAGGATGAAGTCCTGAGTATCTTTGACCAAGTGGCCCTCGGTCCCAATGAGGTGTGTGGCATTTTACTGGGTCCCTCTTGTGGGGACCCCTACAACCCCTGGAACCAGACGTGGATAGTAAAGCTGCCCCCTACCCCAAAGCCACCAGTGGTGCCAGTCCCCCCTCCAAAGGTACATACTCACATGCATACATCGACTACGTGTGTGGGAATGCGGTCCAATCACTGAGGGAGGATCCAAGGCTGCAAGAGCCGATTCACGTGCTGCCCATTCTCTGCAGCCTGGCTCTCCAGTGAGCAAGGTGCTCTACCTCTCTGACATCCACTTTGACAAGAACTACACTGCGGGGCTCAATGCGGAGTGCGGTGAGCCTCTGTGCTGCAGACCGCCTAACGGGCCACCACGTGAGTCTATCTGCCTCTACACATGCCGCAACTCTTGTACCAGTTGTGACCAAATTCTCCCTCTCTTTGCCCCCGCCCTGGTGTTGCTGCAGCTCCTGGCAAGCGTGCAGCTGGCCCCTGGGGCGACTACAACTGCGACTGTCCCCTGCAGACCTTGGAGAACCTGCTGCAGCATGTCGGCAACATGAGCAGCGAGGTGTGCCAGGGACTGTTCAGTGTGTGTCCACGCAGTTTCACTTCTGTTTGTCATGTGTCTTGTGATGCAGTTTGACTGGGTGTACATCACAGGGGACCTGCCTCCCCACAATGTGTGGAACCAAACTCGTGAGGACCAGGTGAGGGAAACTTGCAGGATATAGAGGGGATGGCTGGGATCTGTGCAGTCATTCAGTCCTTCATTACGATATAATGCGTCCTTCATTAGCTGTCACTATCCCAACTCCTCTTCCTCTCCTTCTCCCCTCCATCTCTTTCTCCCGTTCTCCCCTTCACGTCTCCTTCCCTCTTCTCTACCATCCCCTCCCTCCCTCCTCTTCCGTCCCTCTCCCCCTCTCGCCTCAGCTCTATGTGCTGGAATTTGTAACAAGCTTGATCAAGACCTATCTTCCTGGCAAGATGATTTTCCCAGCGGTGGGCAACCACGAGTCAGCTCCTGTTAACAGGTGATCGATCCTTCTACACCCGCCACTGCTGCTGCTCATGACCACTCACATGTGCTGTTGTCAGTCCGAGATGTGTGTGTAGAGATGCGTAGAGATGCGTAGAGATGTGTAGAGATGTGTAGAGATGTGTAAAGATGTGTGGGGATGTGTAGACATGTGTAGAGATGTGTAGAGATGTGTAGAGATGTGTAAAGATGTGTGGGGATGTGTAGAGATGTGTGGGGATGTGTAGAGATGTGTAGAGATGTGTAGAGATGCGTAGAGATGTGTGGGGATGTGTAGAGATGTGTGGGGATGTGTAGAGATGTGTAAGTTGCATGAAATTGTGTATGTGCACAGTTTTAAGACGAAAGTTTTGCGTGATTTTTAATGTATCAGCCTACATGTATAATGTACATATGCGGAGTGTTACTGTATGTGAGTGTGTACACATTTGGGAGGGAAAATGAATAATTATATGTGCATTGGGAGGTGAGTATGCATTACATAATTTCCCTCCTCTCCCCTCCCCTTTGCTCTTCTCCCCTCCCCTCCCCTCCTCTCCCCTCCCCTCCCCTCCCCTCCCCTCCCGCCGTCCCCTCCCTCCCCTAGCTTCCCACCTCCGTTTGTGACTGGGCCCAACTCAGGCCAATGGCTGAGGGATGCACTGGCAAAGGCTTGGAGTGATTGGTTGCCAAGTGACACCTTGGATACCATTAAGAAGTGGGTATCCCCCTACCATTTAGCTAATGATGTTTACCTAGTTGGCTTACATGCTTAAGGTGTCTGTTTGTTTTGTTGTGTGTGCACTGCTTTGTGCCTTTATGCAATGCCATACAGGCTACGCGTACCACCTGCACAGGCGTGCTTTTTATTATGTAAAGTTAGTGCATCTTTGTATGTGGTCCTGGCTCTTGTCCCTGCTAGGGGAGGGTTCTACACAACTCTGATCCACAAGGGCCTCAGAGTGGTCTCCCTAAACATGAACTACTGCTATGACCTAAATTGGTGAGTGAAGGGAAGTGTGGCTTATGGCAGTATCTACTGAGCCCCTAGCAGTGTGGACGGTACTGGAGTGATCGATGTTTAGGGTGCAAGAGATGAGAGGGTGGGAGGGTGCTGGCTTCAGTGGTGATGGTGACCAGGTCTCTTGGTGTGTGTTGCTGCAGGTGGCTGCTCATCAACGACACAGACCCTGCACAGCAGCTGCAGTGGTTTGTGAATGTGCTGCAGAAGGCAGAGGACGCAGGGGAGAAGGTGAGATCGTTGCAACATTTTTGAAGAGATTGCAACATTGCCGAGTCTTTGCTGACCTTGATGGTGAAGTGCAACATTTAGGTTGTTGTGAAACTAAGAGGTGATACTGTAGCTAGAATCTAGCAGCCGGACACAACCACATAGAATACAGTACAGGCGATGATGCTTATGTGCAGGTCCACGTTATCGGTCACGTTCCATCTGGAAGCGGGGACTGCCTCAAGACATGGTCCTGGCAGTACTACAAGATCGTCAACAGGTGAGTAGGTCCGTGTGCATGAGAGAGAGAGTGTGTGTAGAGGCGGGCATTGTGTGTCTCTGTTTGTCTATGAGTACAGTGCAATTGGCTAGCCTTCACTGCCTGATCACTGCCGTCACCCCCTCTCCTGCAGGTATGAGAGCACCATTGTCAACCAGTTCTTTGGCCACTCCCATCCAGATCACTTTCGGGTGTTCTTTGATTTGGAGAACAAGACAAGAGCCACAAAGTGAGGGCGTTGAGTGTGTAATGAACTGGTAACTCGGTTTGACTCACTGCATGTGTTCTCTGCATGCTGCAGCTCCATGTTCATTGGGCCCAGTGTCACCACCTACACAGGGCTGAACCCAGGGTTCAGGATATACACCGTCGATGGGGACTATGACAAGTCTTCACAGGTAAGCACCCAAACAGCACTACTGCAATGCTGCAGTGTCTTAGGCGAGTGGACCACCGCAGGTTTCACTCCTGATGTTTTGTTTGCAGTCTACTTGACAATTGTGAGGCAGCAAACTAGTCGCTCTCCTGTATTTGCTGTATTACCATAGCACAGTACCAACGCTAGCACAGTACCAACGCTAGCACAGTACCAACGCTAGCACAGTACCAACGCTAGCACAGTACCAACGCTAGCACAGTACCAACGCTAGTACAGTACCAACGCTAGCACAGTACCAACGCTAGCACAGTACCAACGCTAGCACAGTACCAACGCTAGCACAGTACCAACCCTAGCACAGTACCAACGCTAGCACAGTACCAACGCTAGCACAGTACCAACGCTAGCACAGTACCAACGCTAGCACAGTACCAACGCTAGCACAGTACCAACGCTAGCACAGTACCAACGCTAGCACAGTACCAACGCTAGCACAGTACCAACGCTAGTACAGTACCAACGCTAGCACAGTACCAACGCTAGCACAGTACCAACGCTAGCACAGTACCAACGCTAGCACAGTACCAACGCTAGCACAGTACCAACGCTAGTAGAGTAGAGTGGGTACTATTGTCCTGTAAGATGACAAGTTGTATGGTCTGGGGAGAGTGTTGGGCTACACTGTATGCTTTACAGCACAACATATGGATTTTAGTTAGGTGGTGCCACCTGTTGGGAGCAGCCCAGTGTCTTTGAGCAGTTCAAGCCCACGTCTGACAGAATTGGCACATGCACTTTGATCATTATCGGTTTTATTGTCTACATTATGGGAGATCTGGAGCCAGCTGCAACTGTTTCCAGACGTAGACATCAGGCAGACATACAGAACAAAGGAGTGGCTGGCCCAATCAATGGCATATTGTATATAAGATAATGGCTATGACTTACAAGATGTGAAAGCGAGAATTCATAGTGTATACCCAATCTCTTGGTATGTTTGTGTTCTCCCCCTCCCTGCTGACAGGTGGTTCTGGACCATGAGACATACTATGTCAACTTGACTGAGGCAAATGAGAAGAACAAGCTGGAATGGTTGTTAGAATACAGTGCAAAGGTGTGTAGTGTGTGTGTGTGTGTGTGTGTGTGTGTGTGTGTGTGTGTGTGTGTGTGTGTGTGTGTGTGTGTGTGTGTGTGTGTGTGTGTGTGTGTGTGTGTGTGTGTGTGTGTGTGTGTGTGTGTGTGTGCACGCGCATGAGTGTGTGTGTGTGTGTGTGTGTGTGTGCGCGCATGAGTGTGTGTGTGTGTGTGTGCGCGCATGAGTGTGTGTGTGTGTGTGTGTGTGTGTGTGTGTGGTGTGAGGCCTGAGCAAGAAGTACGCGTTGAAACATCTAGTTCAATACAATTTGTCCTGTCAGAAATCCTACGGCATGTCTGCCCTGAGGCCATCTGATTGGAGCGATCTGATTGATCGATTTGAGAAGGACGATCAGCTGTTTGACAAGTTCTACCAGTGAGTGGGTGCTGGTTGACAATGAACATTGACAGTGAACATTGTGTAGTGCTTGTAAGCTGTCTGTGGTAGCACCTGAAGTAGGACCGTACGCCACCTGCACTCTGCACTTCTACGTACCTCTTGCTGTAAGCTGGAGGAGCTGTTTCTGCTGTATATAAATCATAGTGCTATACGGGGTGAACACCCTGGTGTTTAAATTATTGTGTATGAACACGATGTGCACTTAAGCAAGTATGAATTATGAATTATGAATTATACATGTAAAGAGAGTTAAGCGTGTGGTAGGTGTGAGGTAGATGAAGCTGTTGCTGTCCATACTATCACATCATTTATAACTCCTCTCTCCTTCTAGCTACTACCACAAAATGCATGTCACTCAGCCTTGTGATGCCGCCTGCAAAGCTGGGTTCCTGTGTGGGTTGAAGTCAGCCAGGTCACATGACCACACCTTCTGTGCCACGCCCCCAGGAGTGACGTACAAAGAGATGCAAGTGTACATGAAACAAATGGACCAGTGCTAGAGATAGAGTATTTCTTTGTAACCCCCTCTCAACATACTGTACGAATATCTGATTAATTATATATGATTATCTGACACTGTACTGTGTGCACACATTTGTCATTCACAGTAGGCCCCTTTTCATGCTCAAACATGCGGTGTCAAAGCGTGGTGCAGGGCGTTGCCCTGCTCCATACAGCAGCAGCTGGCGAAATTAGCCTTGTAAAGAGTGTTTTGGCTCCGATTGTAATTATGTAAATTGTGCAGGTGAGCCGAGGACACGTGAATGGGTGGTGTCCGTGTATGAATATCGTCACAGACACTGGCTTCTCTTTAAAGAGGCGTTAAGTTGTCCCATCAAGATATCACCACGCATGAGCGATCATAGAATACTCTACTTGCAACAGTGAGAGACGTGCCTCGCTAGGAAACGTTCACAGCAGCTTTCATGTGAGTCGAATGGCTACTGATGCTCGCGCTAGTTTGTCATTGACCTCCGCTGGTGCTTCACTGATGGTCTTCTCCTCCGCAGATAGTTGCGCGGCTAGAGCAACACCTTGCGTTTGCTTGCACTAGCTCGCTGAACACAAACCAGCTAGTGTGTGATTGGTTGTACAAATGACCGCTAGAATGCCGCCAAAGTTTGCACTGTTGTTATTTCTTGTCAAAACCGCCGTTCTGATGGTGACTGCTACTCCCAGCAGCTCCTGTCCCTCCAGAGGTGAGTCGTCGTCTTGCTGTCAAGGCATCTGCTAACAGTGCTCGCTAACCCACACACTCGCACCCGCTCACCCTCCCTCCCCTTCATTCTCCAGCTTTGTGTGTGGTCCAGCCCGCCCTCTTGCCCACATCCTCTTTGCTAGCTCTGCAAACTCTCCAGCAGTCACTGTGTGGGTGCACCACCATTGACGGCAGCATCGCCATCGACCTCAGCACTGTTCCAGCCACTCCTGACTCCACCAGTGCACAACTCACTGCCAGCAACTTCTCATTTTTGGAGCAAGTCCAGGAGGTCACAGGGTACCTGGAATTGAAAGGTGTCAGAGTTGCTGACAAATTGTCTCTGCCGTCCTTGACAGTAATTCATGGGCGTGAGCTTAAGAATGGCCGTGCACTTGTGATTGACTCAGTGGTAGCCCCAGCAGGTGTGACCTTCCCAACATTATCTGAAATTGTGACTGGAGATGCATACTTCAGCGGTGTTTCAGGAGTGTGCGGTTACGCCAATGTGAACTGGAGTGATATTTTGAGCAATGGAACTCTGCAGGAGGGTAACACATCAGCCTGTGTGCAAGGTGTGTGTGGGTGGAGGTAGGGAGTGGAATGGGGTGTGTGTGTTAGGGTGTTAGGCGTGATGTGGTGTGGGGTGTGGTGTGGTGTGATGTGGTGTGGGGTGTGGTGTGGTGTGGTGTGTGGCCAGCTATGAATGAGGTGTGGGTGGCATGTGATATCATGTCCAGGTGTTTGTGTTTACTATATATGCTGTGTGTCTGTGACAGAGTCTGTTTGTGCAAGCAATGCTGGTGGTGTGCCTTATTAGACTCTTAATTGCCTCATATCCTGTGTCTATGCATTATTCATGACAGTGAACTGGGACACCTCAGAGCTAGCATATGAATATACATGCTGGGCCTTGCTGAAGATGTGAACTGGTAGCCGAGCTCTACTGTGTGTGTAGAGTGCTTGTTTCATGTGTGTCCATTCTCATCTCTTCCTTCCCCTCTCAGTGTCGGGTGACTGCTCCGCATGCCAGAGTGCCCACTGCTGGAGCCCAGGCAGCAGTGAGGGAGGGAGCGCTTGCCAGACATGTGAGTCTGGGCACACACAGTGCATGTGTGCCCCCAATGCTTCAGTGGTAGACTACCTATCTGTGTCTACCTGGAGTACTGTTAGGGCTTCAGTTGTGCACACAGGTCTGGCCACTTCTGTGAAAGTGGGCAGTGCCTGTTGTGTCTTCATTCAGTCCAGTCATGCTCTTTCCCCTCACTAGTCCCTCATAACTGTAAGCCCCCTTGTGGTTGTGGCTCAGAAACTTCCTGTCCAGGATGCTGTATGGGTTGAGGCAGCAAAGCCATCCAACCCTCCAGGCAGTTCGCCATTTTCTGTGTATCCTGGCAGTACACATACGCACTTGCTGTGTGGGTGTGTTTGGGTCCTTGAATGGTGGCTTCTCTGAAAGCTCCTAACTGTCCATGATGTCACCTGACATTACATGATGTAACATGGAACCTGCTTGGGGCATGTGTGCTTCAATTGTGTACTAACATTTGCTCATCATGCGTGAGTGAGCCACACCATGCATGACCTGTCTCTCCAACAACAATAGGCTTTCCTTTAATGTTGGCCATTAGCCTTCAACACTTTCACCAGGTTAATTTAAACACCATGTATGCTGTGTATTGGCTGGCATCTTAGTTTGGATGGTTGGTGAATAGTGGGTGTGTGGCATGAAGCAGCAAAGGAGAGACTCATACAGGAGGGGTTCCAAGAAAGGGTGTAAATGGACATGAAATGGGAAATGAATGGTCAATGCTATCAGAGCCCCACCCTGTACCTTATGGCATGGTGCAGCGTATGCAGTGTGGGTGTTAGTTGGAGGGCACCACTACGTACCTCTGAGCCTGGACAGGGTGCTGTGTTGGCCAAGGGAATGGGTGGGAGCATCACTGTAGACATGTGCTTGGGGAGTAGAGGGGAGTGATAGAGTGTGGGATGGGCGTCGGTAGTGTGCACAAGGTGACAGACCCACTCCTTCCCACGCTGCTTTGGACGAGGTGGGAACACCTTGATAACCATTTCAATATCGACCTCCTGCTAGTGGGTCCCCTGTGGGGAAGTACTGTAGCAGCAGCTACAAGTGGCAATGACACCCTCAAGACATACTTGGCGTGTGTGTGTGCATGACAAGTGTCACAGTGTAAGCTGACAGGATGGCATGTTTCCTGTACTTGTTTGTCAGCTCTTACTTTACCATATTACCACATTGTGAACGGGGTGAGTTTGAACAGCGACAGCTGTGGCTGCCTGGCTGGCTGCATTCCCTGTGGAGTGTGTGTAGCTACACATGAGAACATTGTGCAGAACCCGTTTTGGATTCCTTTCTTTATCATGGATGAATATGGCTTGCATAACATAACATAGTAATTATTAGTTTGACTATGGTGATTGTGAACACCTGCTTCTCGTTACATGCCACAGTAACCCGTACTGTCTGCCCTGCAAGTTGTGGTGGAAACCGCTGCTTTCTCACTGCTGACAATGCCACCCTGGAGTGTTGCGACCCCCGCTGTGTGGGGGGGTGCAGTGGAGTGACAGCAAGAGACTGCTTTGTGAGTGCACGCACACAACAGGCTAGCATGGCTGTGCATCTTGGGTTTGTATGCACTGTCTGTTCTCTTTGGAGCAAGGGTGTGTGTCTGTCCGTCGCTGTACTCTGTGTGATCAGGGTGTGTGTCTGTCCGTCGCTGTACTCTGTGTGATCAGGGTGTGTGTCTGTTCCTTGCTCTACTCTGTGTGATCAGTGTGTGTGTCTGTTCGTCGCTGTACTCTGTGTGATCAGGGTGTGTGTCTGTTCGTCACTGTACTCTGTGTGATCAGGGTGTGTGTCTGTTCGTCGCTGTACTCTGTGTGATCAGGGTGTGTGTCTGTTCGTCACTGTACTCTGTGTGATCAGGGTGTGTGTCTGTTCCTTGCTCTACTCTGTGTGATCAGGGTGTGTGTCTGTTCGTCGCTGTACTCTGTGTGATCAGGGTGTGTGTCTGTTCGTCACTGTACTCTGTGTGATCAGGGTGTGTGTCTGTTCGTCGCTGTACTCTGTGTGATCAGGGTGTGTGTCTGTTCGTCACTGTACTCTGTGTGATCAGGGTGTGTGTCTGTTCGTCGCTGTACTCTGTGTGATCAGGGTGTGTGTCTGTCCGTCGCTGTACTCTGTGTGATCAGGGTGTGTGTCTGTCCGTCGCTGTACTCTGTGTGATCAGGGTGTGTGTCTGTCCGTCGCTGTACTCTGTGTGATCAGGGTGTGTGTCTGTTCGTCACTGTACTCTGTGTGATCAGGGTGTGTGTCTGTCCGTCGCTGTGCTCTGTGTGATCAGGGTGTGTCTGTCCGTCGCTGTACTCTGTGTGATCAGGAAGTGTGTCTGTCCGTCGCTGTACTCTGTGTGATCAGGGTGTGTGTCTGTCCGTCGCTGTGCTCTGTGTGATCAGGGTGTGTCTGTCCGTCGCTGTACTCTGTGTGATCAGGGTGTGTGTCTGTCCGTCGCTGTGCTCTGTGTGATCAGGGTGTGATTGTCCGTCGCTGTGCTCTGTGTGATCAGGGTGTGTGTCTGTCCGTCGCTGTGCTCTGTGTGATCAGGGTGTGTGTCTGTTCGTCGCTGTGCTCTGTGTGATCAGGGTGTGATTGTCCGTCGCTGTACTCTGTGTGATCAGGGTGTGTGTCTGTTCGTCGCTGTGCTCTGTGTGATCAGGATGTGATTGTCCGTCGCTGTACTCTGTGTGATCAGGGTGTGTGTCTGTCCGTCGCTGTACTCTGTGTGATCAGGGTGTGTGTCTGTCCGTCGCTGTGCTCTGTGTGATCAGGGTGTGTGTCTGTTCGTCGCTGTACTCTGTGTGATCAGGGTGTGTGTCTGTCCGTCGCTGTGCTCTGTGTGATCAGGGTGTGTGTCTGTCCGTCGCTGTACTCTGTGTGATCAGGGTGTGTGTCTGTCCGTCGCTGTGCTCTGTGTGATCAGGGTGTGTGTCTGTCTGTCGCTGTACTCTGTGTGATCAGGGTGTGTGTCTGTCCGTCGCTGTACTCTGTGTGATCAGGGTGTGTGTCTGTTCGTCGCTGTACTCTGTGTGATCAGGGTGTGTGTCTGTTCGTCGCTGTGCTCTGTGTGTGCAGGCCTGTAGCTCCTTCAGTGATGGCGGGGGGTGTGTGAGGGCATGTTCTAATGAATATGTCTACAACAGTGAGGATCGCTCTGTGACTCTGAACACAGAGCATAAGCTAAGAACAGGATACTTCTGTGTGAACACTTGTCCAGGTGGGTGTGCGTATGCACGCTGTGTGAATAGGTGTGTGAATGTATGCTTGAATTATGTGGCATGTGTGGGTGTCACAGTGATAGGTGAGTTGTGCTCATGTATCTAGTGATAGGTGAGTTGTGCTCATATATCTAGCTGTATGATGCTATCTGGGTGTGGTGGTGTGTGCATGGATAGCCATGTGAGGTTCTTTGAAGACGTGCTGCTTCAATATTTCCCTGCTGTGACTGACTTCCACTTGTAGCTGGTCTGTATGCAAAGGATGGCGTGTGTGTGGCCGACTGTGGAGACGGGTTCAATGTGACATCGGAGGGGGAGTGTGTACCCCGCGCCGACCAACCCAAGGGTTAGTTCTCTCCTGCACTATTTAGTTTGTGAGGTAGTACAGTAGGGAGTGTGGGCAGACATTCGGTGGCATGGTGCAATATGTCTGGGTGCCAGTTTAACCGGCCATTGCATCATCATGAAACCAGCTTTATCCCATAATTAATTGAGCCAATTGACTGGACATGATCTTGCAGCATATGCCATGCAGTCTGTAGTGAAACTGTACTATGCTATGTGCCACCCATTGGTTTACAGTGAAACTGTACTATGCTATGTGCCATCCATTTGGTTACAGTGAAAATGCTATGTGCCACCCATTGGTTATCTAATCTCTGACTACTACTAGCATTGCTTTGTTGATGTGTTAGTGGTCTTCATTTTTCTGTAATTGCTAGCATCAGTGGCAATGGTGTTGGTGGTCTTCACCATTCCCGTCTTCCTCCCACTCAGTGTGCCCAGGTATGAATTTGGCTGCCATGGAACACCTATCTAAAGACAATGTGGACTTGTTTTCTGGCTGCACTGCCATTGACGGTCACTTTGCCATCACTGCTCTCACCAGTGAAGCTATATTACGCGGGTAGGCATTTCAGCGGATTTTGTTAAATGAATCTGCTCTTGGAAGCTAATGTGTGTATCTGGGGATTAATTAGCAGCGCTATTATATGGAAGCATGCATGGATGTATATGTGTGTGTATGTACTGTATGTATGTATGTATGTATGTATGCATGGATGTATGCATGTATGCTATGTACACAGATCATTTATGCTGCTGGCTGTCTTGTTGCTCGAGTACATGACTCCCACAAGTTGACAACTGTCTCTTGCTTTCTCCTGTGCTGTGCAGTCAGTTAAGTGAAGATCAGCTGAATGGACTTCTCTCCATAAAAGAGATCCGAGGCTCTTTGGTAATCTTTAATTATGGTAGAATGCAGTTGTCGTTCCTCCAGAATGTGGAGGTAATTGGATCGCACAGCATCACTCCATTCAATCCTCGTGACTTTGTTGGTGGCCCTTCGAGGAATGTAAGCCTCTACATCGGATCAAATCAGAGATTGCTGAGCATTGACATGCCCAGACTGCGACAGATAGTGTCAGGTGGGCTGATGAGAGTTAGTGTCAGGTCGGCTGATGGGAGTTAGTGTCAGGTAGGCTGATGAGAGTTAGTGTCAGGTAGGCTGATGGGAGTTAGTGTACATGTCAGGTAGGCTGATGGGAGTTAGTGTCAGGTAGGCTGATGGGAGTTAGTGTACATGTCAGGTAGGCTGATGAGAGTTAGTGTCAGATAGGCTGATGGAAGTTAGTGTCAGATAGGCTGATGAGAGTTAGTGTCAGGTAGGCTGATGGGAGTTAGTGTCAGATAGGCTGATGGGAGTTAGTGTCAGATAGGCTGATGGGAGTTAGTGTCAGGTAGGCTGATGAGAGTTAGTGTCAAGTAGGCTGATGAGAGTTAGTGTCCGGTAGGCTGATGAGAGTTAGGTGAGTGACATTCCCCTCTGTCAGCTCTCTTCTATTCCTGCCCTAATCCCAGGTGATGTGTACCTTAGCACAAATGACGGATTATGCTATGTCCCGAACTTCTCCCTCTTCTTCAACGGCTCACATGGCCAGCAGTATGTTCCTGACACCGATGGTGCCTACAGGAGGGACCCAGCTGCATGTGGTATGTAAAGTGTAACACATACACACATGCGCACTTGTTTACTTATTCCCACCAAAACTTAACCATCCACACAAATCATGGTGTTGTCTTCCTCGTTTACTGCGTAGCTCTTGATGGTCTTGTGTGCCATGCTCAGTGTGACCCCAGTGGGGGGTGCTCAGGTTCCACGGCGGGCCACTGTGTCCGGTGTGCTGGCTACAGGGACACGACCTCTAATCAGTGTGTGAGCTCATGCTCTGAAATCCAGTGAGCCGAAATTCACACACACACACACAACACACACACACACACACACACACACACACACACACACACACACACACACACACACACACACACACACACACACACACACACACACACACACACACACACACACACACACACACACACACACAGACACACACACACACACACACACACACACACACACACACACACACACACATACACACACACACACTCACGCGTACACACACTGCACACCTTTGCACTGTATGTTAATGGCATGTGTGCATTTATCATCTCACTGATTTCACTGTCTTCTCAATGCCCTACACCTGATGTAGGGTATGTGTGTGTGTGAGTGGGCATTGACATGCTATTGCCCTATGTTGCTGCATGGATTACTCTCTCCTGCTTGCCTGTTGCTGCAGAGGGGTGTACAGCAATGAATCCAGTCGCACATGTGAGCCCTGCCACGAAGAGTGCACTGCCTGCAGTGGTCCGGTGAGGAAGGCAGATGCTGCACTCAGTTGACCTGATGTGGGGTGGTTGGTGCGACACTGAAGGTCTTGTGCATGGTGTGATTCAGTCTGCACACGGTACCAGCCACAAGACCACCTGCAGAAGTAAACTGGAGTAGAAGTAGATGTGTCACTCTTCTTTCTCTTCTCCTCTCCTACCTGCTAGCTCACTTGTAGCTCCTGTCTTGTGTGCACATAGTCTGTACTCTCCCTCCCACTGCAGTCCCAGTACAACTGTACATCCTGCAAGAACCTGGAGGTTGCCCCCTCTGTCTCCTCTTCCCTCAGCCACCGCCTGTGCGTGGCGCAATGCCCAGTGGGACTGGGCGTCAGTGGGAGGAGCTGTGAGCCCTGCAGTGAGCACTGCAAGGTGGAGGAGGGCTGCACTGGGTCCACTGCGATGGTGGGCAGTGGTGGCTGCTTCAGCTGTGACACTGTGCTCTTTCAAGACTCGGTGATTCAAGTGAGTAAGCAATGTCATACAACCCTTGGTGTCCGCTGGTGGTGTGAGAGACACTGCTGGCATAGTCCTGCATTGAGTACTGTGCAGTTACTTCCTTAAGCTCCTTGGCCACTCCATGTGGTGCATCCTTCCTATAGGTAGTCTGTTGCTTATGACATTTCTCTTTGTTCCATTCTCTTCCACTATGTGCCACCCTCACACGTGCACACTCTGCATGCAGTGTGTAAGTTCCTGCTCACCACAGTATTACAGGGATGTCCTCACATCAGCCTCAGGCCCGATAGTGGTGGGCACGGGAGTATGCCGGCCCTGCAGTAGAGGCTGTACCAGCTGCAGTGGGCCTTTGCCCTCACAGTGCTCCCAGTGTGCTGGGGTGGGGCTGAGACATGCCAACGGGTCCCTTGAGTGTGTGAACACATGCCCCAATGGGACCTACATGGATCCATCGACCATGATGTGTGAGGCTTGTGACACTGTTTGCGACTGCTGCGCCAGCCCGCTCACTGACTACTGCAATGCCTGCATGGGCCTACAAAGCGAGAGCTGTGTATCAGGTTGCGTGACCACTGGCGAAATGAATGACAGTGGCAATGGTGAGTGTTGGCAGCAGCTAATGGTGTACTTAAATAATTCACCACTTACATACATATCCTGTATACCTTGTTAGTACATATGTACGTATATTACCTATAATGTCCCTTGGCTTCTCCTGCTTTCCAGGAACTGAAAGTACCACTGCCACTCCCCCTCCATTGTAAGTTGTTAGATACTGTTGTGCCTGGTGCATGCGTGCATGTACTGTGTATGGTGGGGAGCCTGCTGAACTTCATAGCTGCTCTATGGTGTCAAAGGATGAAGTATTTACTCTCGATCATCCCAACGTTTCTCTCTCTCTTTTTTGATTTGTAGTGAGTACTCCGCAATAGTTGAGATTTTGGTCCCATGTGTCACAGCAGTCCTGTTAGGGACACTGATGGTGACCCTTGTGTGCTGCCTCTGGTGCTGCTGCAAGCGGAGTGCCAGCAAAGAACAGACATACCGTCTTCATGTGAGTCTTCTCTGGTGCACAGCATTGGGCCACTGAGGGAGTGCCCTGTATTACCTCTGTTCACCTTCTCTCTCATAGCACCCTGAGCTAGCCTCTGATGTTCCACACTGCTTTGCCAACAAATGCTGTGTATTTAACATGGTGAGTGGAGATCAATGTATATCTGGAGTTCTGTTTGCAGTTGTGAGAATGTACATTATGCAATAGTTACCACTAGTTATGAAATTGTTAGTTGTCACGGTAACCCTTATTGTCTGATGCAGCCCATGAGATGGACAATTCCAGGGTCAAAAATTGACAAGCAGCAGAAGTTGGTGGACGGCCCACATGCATCCGTGTACAAGGTCAGATCCACCAGCCTGTGCTCTAACATCAGAAGTTCTGAGGTGTTGACGGCAGTGTGCGGTGTGCTGGTGTCCATCCATGTACAGGGTACATTGTTCCAGGATGACGGCTCAAATAAAGAGGTAGCTATCAAGGAGTTGAAGGCCTCTTTGGATGTCAACCTGGAACACAGCAGTGTGGCGGTGAGCCCTGTAGTCACACTCTGCTTCACCTGTTTTAGGCGATGCGTAGAAACTAGTGCGATCTGCTTTCCAAATTGGTAACTACTACTCTCAACCAATTGAGAGTTGAAATGTACAACTGTCGATTAAAAAACGTAACAATGCACCACACATCAGTACACCCGCTGTCACTCGTGGTGGTGCCGACTAAGAGTTCGTTGATGTACGCAGCCATCACGAAGGGAACAACTGTTAGCTGTGTATCTTACAAAGGATATGAACATGCATTGCAGAGGAGCTAAGGCGATTTGATACAAGTGGTTAAACTCTACACAATCTATTCCCTACACATGCACATATACGTATCAGGTATAGACATGTATGTTCCTCTGTGTTCTCTGCAAGTTAGGGCTCATTGGCAATGACTGAGTTGGGGGGAAGGGGAGACAGAGCAGTACATGACTCAAATATGTACGTATGCTATATGACTACAGCTCAGAAGTGGCACAAGACAATACTGTAGCTCAGTGTGTCCTGGTAGATACCAGGTATGTAGGCGTTCTGTACCTGTGGCACTTTTATAGTCAAGTTCCCTAAATGAAAGGGAGAAGAAGTGATTGCTACTGACTGCAACCGCCAGCATATGCAATATACAGTATACAGTTCATGCTGGAATGCAAAGTATTGTCGATACACATGGGTGTATATATATATTTCATTGGTTAGCAAGTTGCAGCACACATTCGTTGGTAAAGTGTGGTGCTGTAATGCTGTGTAGGAGCAATGTGCTGTTTGCCTCATGCACTTACGAGATGAGGGTCTTCTTCTTCTTGGATGCACATTTGACAACGACGATGACCGTAATGCCTCCTGCTACCAGCACCACCACCGCTGCTGGGGGTATGACGGCAGCGTAGATGAGGTTGCGGTTGCAAGCAATGTCCCACTCAGGGCAGATGGTACCGTCATCCACCGCAGCTGTCACTGGACTGGAGAAGTTGGTCTCTCCGATGGAGCTGTTACAGATGATCATGAACTGGTACACTCCCGGTTCACCAATGACAATGAGTGTCTGGGTCTCGTTGTATGGGAGGCTCACTCTCTGTGAAGAGTACAGGAAGTGGGTGGGATGTATGCACAGTGGCAGGAGGAAGGAGGCAACCTCTGCCACTCACCATTTGAGACTCGGTGGTCTGAGTCACTCCTCCAACGTCCACCCTCTGGTACACTGCATCACACTCTCGAATCACGTTCTGCGGGTAGTTCCAAGTCAACATCACATGGGTACTGTTGACGGCAGTGACAGTGACATTGTCTGGAGGAGTGGGGGCTGAACGGAGAGACACAAGAAGAACTCAGTCAAGCTAACAATGAAGCCCTCTGTGTGTGCAGGTTGTCAGACCTAGGCACTGTGGTGTGGAGCCAGTCCAGTTGCCGTCCAGCTGACACGTGCGTTGTCGGTGTCCCAGCAGCTCGTGGCCGGGGTCACATGACACAGTCACATTGGACATGTAGACAGTGCCACTGGTGAACTCTGAGCTCCCATTGGCTACATCACCCGGAGAGCCACAGTCAACAACTGCAGGGATAAAGAAGAGAGAATGAATGGTGTATCACTGCTTACTGATTGGGTGCAGAATGACTTACTCTGGCAGCTCTGTGGCGGATGTTGGTGATAAAAACCATAATGGCTATCCCTATAGCGCCACTGGAGACTGGCTTGGCAGGTCAGTTCACTCGGTCCCCTGAGGTTGTATCCGATGTCGCAGGAGTAGTTGGCTGTGGACAGGTATGTGGTGGTTGTGTAGCTCAGCTGTCCGTTGGAGAGGGCTGGAGGAGCGCCGCAGTCACGGACTGAAGGAAGAAGAGGGAGTTGAGCAGTGTGGGCCATGCAGCGGAGAGCAGTAACAGGCAGTTTGCACAATGTTTCCTCCCTCACTTCTGCAGAAGGGGTCGGGTCCACTCCATGTTCTGTTGTCCTGGCAGGACCGTAATTCCGGGCCAATAAGGTCAAACCCTCTGTCACAGGTGTATATAGCCAACCCTTTGTAAGTCGTTGCTCTGGTGTGCGCTACACTTCCATTAAACACTCCGCTCGGTGGGCCACAGTCAACCACTGCAAAGTTGGGGCATACGTAGATATGTACGTACGTATGTGTGTACTCTATGCTGTCGGGGGCCAGCTACATGTGTACTATGCAATTGGGTCGATGACTGAGCGTCATGTGTTCACCTCTGCATATGGGGCGTTCTCCATCCCAGTCTCCACTTGCCAAGCAGACTGACACATTCCCAACCAGTTCATAGCCCGTGTGGCAGGTGACCTCAGCCACTGACCCATAGGTCGTGCTATTAATGAATACAATATCTCCATTTATGATTGCCCGCAGACCACGGCAGTCAACATCTGAATGGATAGACATGATTGTGTTAATGGCACTGTGCTGTTGTTGTGCATTATATTATGTATAGATACGTACTTTCACATGTTGGCTCCTCTCCGCTCCATCTCCCATCTGCTCGGCACTCCCTTGTGCCATTCCCAACCAGCCTGTACCCGGTGTTGCATGAGTAGCTTGCTGTAGCTCCATACCGAGTCCCCTGGGGAGTGCTGACTGCTCCGTCTGGGATATTGTACAACGTACCACAGTCCACCACTGGAGGAGGGAGGGTGGGGGAGGAGGGGAGTGACAGTTGATTTAGGAAGTGGCATCCTCAGACTTCTACCGAGCAGTGGTCATGTGGTGTGGTATGCCTGCCAAGTGCTGGCTCCAGGCCTAGCTGAGTGGTCCACTCACGAGCACAGGTTGGTGTGGGCCCACTCCAGGTCCCATTCTCCAGACAGGCAGTGATGGCCTGTCCTTGCAGTGTGTAGCCTTCATCACATTGGTACACAGCCACTGACTGGTATGTGGTACTTCTGCCGGTGTCAACACTGCCACTGGCTAGGACCGGTGGGTCCATGCAGTCAACAGCTGCAGTGAGAAGGCAGTCAACACTACCATTTCTCATCTGAGTGTGAGCTATGCTGTCTGCTGGCACTCACTGGCACAGACTGGGACCACTCCAGACCATGTCCCGTTAGCTTGACATTGCCTCACAGCACCCCCCACCAGTGTGTAGCCTGTGTCGCAAGAGTAGCTAGCCGATGACTGGTAGGTGGTGCCAGCAGAGTAGCTCACGTAGCCGTTTTGAACAGAGTCTGGTACGTCACAGTCGACAACTGTAGGTGATGGAGCAAGGGGAGTGTAGGGGCATGTGCACATAGTGCATTGGAGTGTGCGTGAGGGCTCACGGTCTGCCACACAGTTGGTGTGGCAAGGGAGCACAGCACACTGTGCTACTCTCAGTGCATACCTTTGCAAATTGGCTCTCTGGAGCTCCAGGTCCCATCTGTCTTACACCGCCTTACTCCTGGACCTCTGAGGACGTGCCCTGCCTCACAAGTGTATGTGGCGTTGTCTCCCACCATTGTTCCTTGCATGTTTACTGTACCATTCGATATGTTGCTCAAGGGCCCACAGTCAATGACTATGCATGTGTGTGTATGTGGTGTGTGTGTGTGATGAGGAAAAGTAGATTAGAAGTAGAAGCATCCTCAGACTTTTAATGATGATAATAAATACTAAGCTTTTAGACAGTGTGGTAATATGCCGTGTGCCAAGTGCTGGCTCTAGGCCTAGCTGAGTGGTCCACTCACGAGCACAGGTTGGTGTGGGCCCACTCCAGGTCCCATTCTCCAGACAGGCAGTGATGGCCTGTCCTTGCAGTGTGTAGCCTTCATCACATTGGTACACAGCCACTGACTGGTATGTGGTACCTCTGCTGGTGTCAACACTGCCACTGGCTAGGGCCGGTGGGTCCATGCAGTCAACAACTGCAGTGAGAAGAGATAGGTTTGCGAGACAAGCAACAGTGTGTTCAGCACACAAGTCTGCATGTCCTGTGGTATCCTTACTTGTGCACTGAGCCTCCGCACCACTCCACTCTCCATCCATGCCACAAGTTCTCGTGTTGTTGATGGAGACTGTGTGTCCAGGGTAGCACCTGTAGGTGGCTACCGAGCCAACATCCACTCCACTGCTGTACTCCACATAGCCACCCGCTATGGAGCTCAACTGGTCACAGACTGTGCTCACATCTATGCACAAAACAAGACCACTGGTGTACATCTATTTTGTCTGTGTGGTGCTGTGAGCAATGATGGGGTGTTTGCAATCACTTGACTACACTTGCTGTTTACGGCGTGTTTAGACAGTCGATGCTCTCAAGGTGGCGCTACTCACTCAAGCACAGTGGTTGTGCCTCACTCCAGTGCCCGTCAGACCGACATGTTCTTGTCCGTGAGCCAATTAGCTGGTAGCCGTCGTCACACTGGTAGATGAGTGTGGCCATGAACTCAGTTGTGCCGGAGTCCAGTGTGAAGTTCCCATTGGGGATGTCTGCTGGCACATTACACTCAATGGCTACAGGAGAGTGGCGGGGAAGTACGCACATTACATGCCTATAAGAACACATATGTACAGTACATGCATGCAAACTCCTGATGCAGTGAGTATGAGAGACTGAGTACTGTAATGCTGTTACAGCCTTTGTGCTGAATGTAATGACATTACAACTTGCACCAGGATGCTAAGTTACAGTGGGTCACAGTGAAGAGGGTTGTTCATGTACAGTACTATATGTTGGTGGCCTCCCGACCAAACTGCCTGCAGTGGTACCTGAGAGTGGTACTGTGTGTGGGTGGCTGGTTACTCACGCGTGCAGGTTGGCTCCGATGCAGTCCAGTTTCCATCGGACTGACACGTTCGTTGCAAGACGGTGCCCAAAGTATACCCCCTGTCACAGATGTGTATGGCAACACTGGTGTACTCCTTGCCCCGAGACAGTTGTATGCTGCCGTTTCCAAGGCTACCCAGAGGTGGGCATGTGACAACTAAATGGGGAATTGTTGGACACACCTCAAGCTATGAATAACATTGTGTGCACAATCTCATGTGTTATACGTATCTACAGGACACGGTTGTACGTATGTGAATAGTGTGTTTGGTAGCGCTTAACTCACTCTGACAGAAGGTGGGTGGTGCACTCCACTTTCCTGGGAATTGACAAACCGCATTAGCAGGCAAGTCCCCCGCAAGTGTGTATCCCGTATCACACATGAATTCTGCCATCTCACTGATTGATGCCCCGCCCACATATGACACGTAGCCGTTTGCTGCTGACCCTAGTACTCTGCAGTCCACAACTATGCATGAACATATATGGAAGATTGCAGAGACGACCAATCATTAGATTCCTTCCTCAACGAATGTACGGTATTTAGCTGTATGTACGTATGTGTGTGTATGTACTTTCACAGAAAGGTTCTCTGCCGCTCCAATTTCCATCTGCTTCACATATCCGCATAGTGTTCCCACGAAGAATGTAACCAGCCTCACAGCTGTACTGGGCTGTTGATAGGTATGTGGTGGTGGGTGAGCTGACAAACCCTCCAGTGATGTTGCTCAAGTGTCCACAGTCGATAACTAGGAGAAAGAGGGTGATTCAGCAGCATCAGTGCTTGTGTGTGTGGCACTGCGTGTCTGTGTGGGGTGCATGGATGTGCGTGCCACTGTGTGTGTGCTTGTGAGTGGTGCCAACTGCTTGTGGAGTGAGTTTATGTTGATGCATCTAACTCACTGTTGCACTTTGGCTCAGCCTCACTCCAGAGCCCGTCTGCTAGACAGGTCCTCGTCTGCACTCCACTAAGGACGTACCCTCGTACGCAGGTATACACGGCAATGTGCTGGTAGGTCGTACCACTGGATGTGTCCACTGCTCCATTGTTGATGCTGTTCAGGTTACCACAATCAACAGCTGGAGGGAGGCGTGGTGCAGAGACAAGTAACGTGTTGTGCATGTACTGCACAGTGGAGGAAGGGAGCCCACACTTGGTAGCAGCATACTGCTAGTGTTTAAGCCTATGGTACTGTACCGTACTGTTGCTAGCTGAGTGCACATGGTCTAGTCACAAATGTCCTAGGAGGAAGTCTCTAATGACGTTGCTGTAGTGCTTTCACGCTCACGGTTGCATGCGGCAGCAATGCCATCCCACATCCCACCATCCTGGCACAGTCTGCTGGCGTTTGCAGGTGGTTGATACCCTGTGTTGCACTCGTACGTTGCCTGTGACTGGAAGGTGGTGCCATCCGTGTAGGTCACGTAGCCATTTGCAATGCCGTCCAGCACGTCACAGTCATACTCTGCAGAAAAGTAGTTAGGAAGCTTATTTTATACTTAGACTGTCCGGTGTGCGCTGTGACACTACGTAGTGTATACAGAGGGGCATGTTGTATCTACTGTAGTAATGCAGCAGCCAAGTCCCTGTTATCTAACATGCCACCACGGAGTTTGTGTATGTACGTGTCTACTGTACCGATGCAGAATGGCACTCCATTGGACCACTGTCCGTCTGCACCGCAGGTGCGCGCTGCCAGCCCCACCAGTCTGTGGCCCGGGTCACAAGAGTAGGTCACTGTAGAGCCAAAGGTTGTCGATGGCACTACTACCATTCCATCTGTAATATCTTCTGGTTGGCCACAATCCACAACTGCACAGGGAGAGAGCACCACATGTGTACCACCATGCACGTGCAGTTGAGTGAGCATGATTTTCAGCAGTTCAGCTGTTAACTCAGCTCTTAGCTGTTATCAAGTGGTAGGTTATATCGTGTTGGTGTGGCTATGGTTGGATGTATAACTGACTGTTGCAGGTAGGTTCGTTGTTGGTCCAGTTGCCTCCAGCTGCACACCTCCTGACATGCACTCCGTTGAGGGTGTAGCCCGTATTGCACATGTACACTGCACGACACTTGAAGGTGGTGCCACCATCAGTGCTAACTTGCCCATTAGCAGGATTGCTCAGGCCTCCACAGTCATCAGCTGTAAGTGCACAAGTGAAGTCCTTCCGTTATTGCCCTGTGCACACACGCTGACCCATGCAGGGGGATACTGAGACCCACGGTCATTGACGGATGTAGCGGAGTATGGCAGAGCCCGTCAATGTGGCCGTACAGTGCTTCTCTCTCTCTCACACACACTCACACATACTTGCACCCCCTCTCAGCTGAGTACTCCCCACACACCTTCACATGTTGCTGCACTCCCATTCCACTGTCCGTTGGCTCCACAGGTCCGGACCACTGGAGTAGTCAATGTGTAGCCGATGTCACAAATGTAAGAGACGGTAGATCCAAACGTAGTTGGTGGGTCACTGTCATAGACTACGTGGCCATCTTTTATGTCACCCAAGATTCCACAGTCAACGACTGAGCAGGGGGAGGGGCAGCAGACGAGGCAGTACACATGCGCACATGCATTCATACATACTTCATACCAGTTTGTGTGTGTGTGCAGCAGTGTGTCTAGCTCTTTTGATGGAGTGCACACATTCACATGCGTACTGTAATATGTTCAAACTGCACTACAGCTGTTGCCTTAGTCATAGATTGGTAATATTGCTCAACTACCGTGGAAGGACTGTTAGAGCAGTGGTAAGTGCCACTCTGTGTGTGCCACAGTGCAATACGTACTGTACATACCTAGGTGCACGTCTGCAACAACACTCAGGGGTCTTACTTTCACAGAATGGGTCCACTTCACTCCAACTGCTGTCTGCCTGGCAGGATATTCTGTCTGGTCCTCTTAGTCTGTATCCAGTGTCACATGAAAAGTTTACCTCACTTCTAAACTGCACACCGTTAATAGCTCTCATTCCATTCTCAAAGGTTGGTGGCGGTGGAGGGCCACACTCAACAACTACCAAGAAGACACATTTGACTCTTTAGTGTACTTCATCTCGTGTTCAGTGCACACAACATTTTGTACATACACGGCACCTCTGTACAGTGTCATTGCAGTACAAACTCATTTTAGTATACACCAAATTCCTTTTTATCACAATTTATATACATTTGTACATATGGTTGTATATACTGTGTCTCCACATGCAGTGATGTGGTACATACCGTATGTGAGCCAATGGCATGTGAAGCATGTTCAGTAGGTGTGACGACCACGTGTCGAGAGTGGATTAGCACTCTTGTGACTGAACTAGCCCCAGTTGCTGTTTCATACAGTTATCCTTGACACATGCCTCAGGCCTCCCTGCCTGATGACAGGGGGTAGTGTGTGTGTGTAGGCGTGTAGTCTGTGCAGTAGGCGTGTAGTCTGTGCAGTAGGCGTGTAGTCTGTGCAGTAGGCGTGTAGTCTGTGCAGTAGGCGTGTAGTCTGTGCAGTGGGCGTGTAGTCTGTGCAGTGGGCGTGTAGTCTGTGCAGTAGGCGTGTAGTCTGTGCGGTAGGCGTGTAGTCTGTGCGGTAGGCGTGTAGTCTGTGCGGTAGGCGTGTAGTCTGTGCGGTAGGCGTGTAGTCTGTGCGGTAGGCGGTAGTCTGTGCGGTAGGCGTGTAGTCTGTGCAGTAGGCGTGTAGTCTGTGCAGTAGGCGTGTAGTCTGTGCAGTAGGCGTGTAGTCTGTGCAGTAGGCGTGTAGTCTGTGCAGTAGGCGTGTAGTCTGTGCAGTAGGCGTGTAGTCTGTGCAGTAGGCGTGTAGTCTGTGCAGTAGGCGTGTAGTCTGTGCAGTAGGCGTGTAGTCTGTGCAGTAGGGGTGTAGTCTGTGCAGTAGGCGTGTAGTCTGTGCAGTAGGCGTGTAGTCTGTGCAGTAGCATACTGTTCGCGTGTGTAGGGTAGTGTAGGGCAGCTCTTGGTGCCGTGGTGTGATGGTGGCGGTGGTGTGCTGAAAGCTTGAGCCTACCTTCACAAGTGGGCACAGCCGCATTCCATCCGTCGCTTAAGCAGGTTGCTACCCTGTCCTCACTCAGTGTGAAACCAAAGTGGCAGACGAATGAAGCAATCGAGCCGACACTGGTGCCGTCACTGTACTGGACGGTCCCATTCCCAATGCTCAGCAGTCCGCAGTCGTAGACTAGGAAGATCGATCAGGAGAAGGCCAGTGAAACAGCAAACCTACAGTACATGTCTGGCCTTGTGTAGACAAAATGTGCACACTTACTGCAGTTAAGGATGTCCTCGACCAAATCCTCTGCACCAATTCCTGTTGTCAGCGTGCTGAATACCTCCATTTTAGGCATTAAATCAGGGTGAAGGGTGGCCACGAACGTACAGACGTTAATATGGCATGCAGGGGCATTTCTTTTCCTTTTGACGCATGTTAAAGGCGTGGGGGTGACTACAATGATGCGCAGAATGATGTTGGCATCCATTGCTCGGCGCAGTGCCCGCACGTAGTCATCACAGCTGGTGAGGCCCTTGGTGAGTAGAAGCCCAACGTGAGGAGCAAAGCTGCGAGCACCAAAGTCACCTGCAAAGGCATCCACCATGCGGTCCACCGCAGCACCCAAGTAGCCATCAGAGCCGGTAGGGTCATAAGGTATTGCGTCTACTCCAGCCATTGCATCGACTACATCAAAGTGGGTGTCCAGTTCAAATCGGTCGATGGTGGTAGTTGGTAAATGGCCGTATGTAATCACGCCTACTCGAACGGCACCCACTCTGCCAATGGAGTTAATCCCTATAACCTGATTGGTGAATTCTTTCAGCACCTCAAACTCAGTCTCATTCACATCCACTGTGTTGTCCAGCAGGAAGATGATGTCTAAAGGGTTGGTGGCTATGGCAGCAACACTTGGAGTCTCTCCTACAAGAAGTGCACAGGTAGCAGCACATAAATGTATTGAGCTCCTAGCCTCTTTGTTCTCCTCTTCCCTTCTCTTCCCCCTCCCCCATCTTCCTACACCGCTTCCCTATTTGCCCTCCCCCTCCCTCCGCTCTCCCCACTCCTCTGCTGCCCTCTCACCCTTGGTTGTGGTCCAGTGGAGGCTGACGGCCCCCAGTAGCAACAGCCAGCAGCCTGCCAACCTCATGGTGTGCTCCTGTCTGTGTAGCCGGTGTGGTCCACTGCTCTCAGCACACTAGCCTCACAGCCTCTCACTACTGCCAGCACTGGGAGGTCTGAGGGCTTACTAGCACCTGTAACTAGATTCATGGGCCGGTGCTGTGTGAATGGTAATGAGATGTGCTTCTGGTGAGGCTTCAGGAGGCAGTCTATCCCCACCCCTCCCCCATGGAATGGTAGGTCACTTCCTGCAATCTGATAAGAGACCCTCTACCCCACCCCATGCCCCTGGTACGCTAAAAGAGAAGGAATTGACACTTATTCACTGTCTGCATTCTTCTGCAGAAACAGTCACAACAGTAGCTAGTGATGCTCCACTGCAATGATGCTGCTGCTATGACTGTCAAATGCCACACTTGTCTTCCATTCCCCTGTCAGCTCCCTTTCCTTTCTCTTATGGCCTCTCAGCATGTCTGCTAGAATGCAATCAGTTGCTAATTACTCCTTGGCATGCCAGCCATGGCAACTCCTTCACCTCTTCAGCTATCAGCTCTCAGCTCATTAGCACCTCCTCCTATGGCCTCCTCCCAGCATAGGTGCCCTGTGGTTGCTAGGCTAGAGTAAGCCTCACCAGAAGCACAGCTCCTCTCATCAAGTGTCAGCAGAGGTGATGAATTCCTGTGATGCCACAGCTGCTATGTATGTATCCCAGCACAAGCAGACACCCGTAGTGCACTGATACAGGGTTGTGCTCCAAGCTACATGTGTGCTGTGTGTGAAGATAGATCACTGTGATGAGCGTCTGTAGTGTATCATGATGTAATCACCTGTATCGGTAGCTGTGCTGGTGTCCTTTTCCTGTTGCACATCACCTCCCCAGCTGTCTAATCCTCCTCCCATGCTAGGTATAGTACATGAGTGAAGCAGTGGCAGATGAAACGGCTCCCTCTGGGTGTAGGTGGTCGGGTCTTGTCACGCCTGCCTTGTCACTATGATGGCCCTACTTACAGGGGCACCATTGTCATTCGACGGCAGTGCTGGCACAACGTTGCTGGCCAATTTTAAGTTTTAATATGGGGTGTAGCTTGTGTATAGAAGTATGAATTGCTTGCAAGCTCATGCAATATGGAGTGTACAGTAGGTTGTGTATTAACTGTAGGTTGTGCATGGGAGGATGAATTGCTTGCAAGCTCATGCATATGGCAAGACATAGTACTGTCAGTGATGCAGAACAAACATGGTTGTGCATATATGTGTGTGTGTACGTGTGCATGTATATGCTCCATAGCTTATTCGCACATTGGTGATCCATACGTACATTCATACTGTCTAGTATCAGTGCACAGCCACATATTGGCTATATACCACGATGGTTGCAGTTGGTATTCATGCTCCTATCAAACACTACAGTGAAGAGCTGTCACTTTGGTGTGTGTGTATGTACACTGCTTGGTGTATGCATCTTGTGTGTAGCTACGTTGCTGCATCACCCCTGCAGTGGGTAGAAGGGGAGGAGGAGAGCTGAGTAAGTCATGTCCAGCATGTAAACAGTGATGCTGGCACGCACGCACACTCATCAGGTGGACTTCTTCCGTGTGACTGCCTTCACAACGATGAATATCACAGCAACCACCGCAGCAATGCCCGCCAGCCCAGCTATGGGGACAATGATGGCATAGATGTAGTTTGGGTTGCACTCCAATCCACTACCAGTGCATTCGTTTGTCTCCTGCACTTGGGCTGTCACTGGGCTGGAGAAGTTGGTCTCTCCGATGGAGCTGTTACAGATGATCATGAGCTGGTACACTCCCGGTTCACCAACGTCAATGAGTGTCTGGGTCTCGTTGTATGGGAGACTCACACTCTGTGAAGAGTACGGGCAGTGGGTGGGATGTATGCACAGTGGCAGGAGGAAGGAGGCACCCTCTGCCACTCACCATTTGAGACTCGGTCGTCTGAGTCACTCCTTCAACGTCCACCCTCTGGTAGACTGCGTCACACTCTCGAATCACGTTCTGCGGGTAGTTCCAAGTCAACATCACATGGGTGCTGTTGACGGCAGTGACAGTGACATTGTCTGGAGGAGTGGGGGCTGAACAGAGAGACACAAGAAGAACTCAGTCAAGGTAACGTTGAAGCCCTCTGTGTGTGCAGGTTGTCAGACCTAGGCACTGTGGTGTGGAGCCAGTCCAGTTGCCGTCCAGCTGACACATGCGTTGTTGGTGTCCCAGCAGCTCGTGGCCGGGGTCACATGACACAGTCACATTGGACATGTATACAGTGCCACTGGTGAACTCTGAGCTACCATTGGCTACATCACCCGGAGAGCCACAGTCAACAACTGCAGGGATATGTAATGACAGGAATGTAGTAAGAATCAATTACCTCCTCTGATGCTGTTACATCTTGGCATTCTGGCTGCGAATGGACATACTTTGGCAGATTGTCGTGTTGTGGTAATATCTGTCAGCGTGGCGTGTAGGTGTCCACATTTCATCAGCTTCACAAGTCAGTTCACTTGGTCCCCTGAGGTTGTATCCAATGTCGCAGGAGTAGTTGGCTGTGGACAGGTATGTTGTGGTTGTGTAGCTCAGCTGTCCGTTGGAGAGGGCTGGAGGAGAGCCGCAGTCACGGACTGAAGGAGGAAGGGGAAGTTGAACAGTGTGGGCCATGCAGTGGAGAGCAGTAACAAGCAGTTTGCACAATGTTTCCTCCCTCACTTCTGCAGAAGGGGTCAAGTCCACTCCACGTTCTGTTGTCCTGGCATGATCGTACTTCAGGTCCTATGAGGTCGTATCCTGCGTCACAGATGTAGATGGCTACTCCGCGGAAGGTGTACTTTGTGTGGACTACCCTGCCATTCTGCACTCCACTAGGCGAGCTGCAGATCTTAGCTGCATTCGAGAGCAGCGAAGAGAGTGACACCATGTCGGCTTTTGATACAGGAAGGTGCAATCTTACCTCTGCAGATGGGTGGGTTCCCTGCCCACTCCCCGTTGTCCAGGCACACTCTGACAGAGCTCCCAACCAGTTCATAGCCTTCGTGGCAGGTGACCTGTGCCACAGATGTGTAGGTGGTGCCCGTGCTGAATATGATGTCACCGTTCCTCACTGCATTCAAGCCTCTGCAATCCACAACTGCACAAGGATACAGTGGCAGGCGGTAACAGTTGAGACTCATGGTCAAGTGCACCTCTCCTCCTGAATGTGTGGGTGTTTGTCATCTGTATCTATCATGGTGCTGTTGCTCAACTCACTTCCACAGTAAGGTGGCTCCTCTCCACTCCATCTCCCGTCTGCTCGGCACTCCCTTGTGCCATTCCCAACAAGCCTGTACCCGGTGTTGCATGAGTAGCTTGCTGTAGCTCCATACAGAGTCCCCTGGGGAGTGCTGACTGCTCCGTCAGGGATGTCATCGAGGATGCCACAGTCCACCACTAGATGAGGAGGGAGAGGGAGGAGGGGAATCGCAGTTGTTGTAATGTAAGAGAGTGGCATCCTCGAACTTCTACTGAGCAGTGGTCATGTGGGGTGGGATGCCTGCCAAGTGCTGGCTCTAGGCCTAGCTGAGTGGTCCACTCACGAGCACAGGTTGGTGTGGGCCCACTCCAGGTCCCATTCTCCAGACAGGCAGTGATGGCCTGTCCTTCCAGTGTGTAGCCTTCATCACATTGGTACACAGCCACTGACTGGTATGTGGTACCTCTGCTGGTGTCAACACTGCCACTGGCTAGGGCTGGTGGGTCCATGCAGTCAACAACTGCAGTGAGAAGGCAGTCACAATACCATTTCTCGTCTGGGTGTGAGCTATGCTGTCTGCTGGCACTCACTGGCACAGATTGGGACCACTCCAGACCATGTCCCGTTAGCTTGACATTGCCTCACAGCACCCCCCACCAGTGTGTAGCCTGTGTCGCAAGAGTAGCTAGCCGATGACTGGTAGGTGGTGCCGGCAGAGTAGCTCACGTAGCCACTGCTGGGGCCTTCCACAACGTCACAGTCAACAACTGTATAAGGCAATTGGCTAGCTGTTAGGAAGTGCACCCGACAACAGTTACATAACGTGCAGGCTTGTACTGTACCTTTGCATAACGGTTCTGACCCACTCCATCTCCCGTCTGCTCGGCACTCCCTTGTGCCATTCCCAACCAGCCTGTACCCGGTGTTGCATGAGTAGCTTGCTGTAGCTCCATACAGAGTCCCCTGGGGAGTGCTGACTGCTCCGTCAGGGATGTCATCGAGAATGCCACAGTCCACCACTGGAAGAGGGAGGGAGAGAGAGGAGGGAAATTGTGGTTGATTTAGGAAGTGGCATCCTTGAACTTCTACTGAGCAGTGGTCATGTGGGGTGGGATGCCTGCCAAGTGCTGGCTCTAGGCCTAGCTGAGTGGTCCACTCACGAGCACAGGTTGGTGTGGGCCCACTCCAGGTCCCATTCTCCAGACAGGCAGTGATGGTCTGTCCTTGCAGTGTGTAGCCTTCATCACATTGGTACACAGCCACTGACTGGTATGTGGTACCTCTGCTGGTGTCAACACTGCCACTGGCTAGGGCCGGTGGGTCCATGCAGTCAGCAACTGCAGTGTAGAGGTGCAGTAAGTGTGCATGGTCTTGTTTGCCTGCTGCATGGCTGCGGATCATTTTGTGCCGCAGTGAGTGGCCTACCTTGTGTGCAGTTGGCTGTGCCTGCACTCCACTCCCCGTCAAACTGGCACTCCCGGGTAGTGGGAGCAGAGAGAGTGTAGCCGCGTTGGCAATTGTATCTGGCCACAGAGCCACGGTTTGTTCCATTGGTGTAGGTGAGGTAGCCGTTTTCAATGGAGCTCAAGGGGCCGCAGTTCTCAGCAAAGACAACTGTACGGGGAGTGGTTGTACTGGAGCAATGAACTGTGTAACTAGTGTCAGGGGGGCATTGGGAGTTTGTGTGGAGAATTTGTCTGTGCATGTCTGTCTCACACTGGCAGACTGGTTCTGTTTCACTCCACTCTCCATCTGCCTGGCAGTAGCGGGTCATAGGCCCCAACAGGTCGTACCCTGGCTCACAAGTGTACGTCACAGTGTCAAGGTAGGATGTGGTGGCCTGACCGAGGATGAATGAGCCTCGCTCAATGCTCAAGGGCATTCCACAGTCAACAGCTACGCAAAACAGCGAAGATGTACTTCACTAACATATAGCCAACATTTCAATTTTACATAATTATGTACATATAGTTAGATGTATTGCTAAACTTTTTGGGATGGTCATACCAATTTTAACCAGTTGTGTAGCACACATCATACCATCTGCAATGTTGCATAATGCACATATCATGTTGTGCAATGCACATGCCATGTTGTGCAATGTGTGGAACAGTACACAGACCTGTGCAGGTGGGGTCAGTGCCACTCCAAGTTGCGTTAGCCAGACACGCTCTTATGGGAAGGCCTTGCAGTTTGAACCCACTGTCACAGATGTACACGGCTAGCCTAGTGTAGGTGCGGCCTCCACTGAGGTCCACTGTTCCATTAGATGGGTCAGGTGGTTCAGGACACACAACAGCTAATAGAGAGAGAACACATGCCCGTTCATTTTCTGTACTGGTATCTGCAACAGCAATGTGATGTGTGGCATGTCTCAGTTGAGACAGACACTACGTTCATGAAACACAATGTGTTGCATGGTATGAGAGGAGGACACAGTGTGTTTGTGGTGTGAGTGAAGGACACATAGTGTGTTTGTGGTGTGAGTGCAGTGCTTGCCTTCACAGGTGGGTGGTGAAGACAGGTTCCACTGTCCAGTCGAGTCACACACCACATTCGGTGGTGCAGTGAGGATGTACCCTTGGTCGCACCCATAAGTGGCCTCGGATCTGAAAGTGGTGCCATTGTTGTATTGTATGTAGCCATTAACGGGGTCGCTCAAAATGCCACAGTCCAGCACTGTGCACAAGGGAGTCACAGGCACACAGTGATGCCAGCCAGCTGTAAGGGAGGCAGCACTGCGCCACCACTTGAACGGGCCATATCATTACTTACGTGAGCATATCGGTTCTGCTCCACTCCACAGTCCATCTGCTGCACACACTCTGTCTGCAGGACCTCTGCGCTCATACCCAGCCAGACATTCAGCAGTGGCAGTGCTGCCAAAGGTGTCATTTGTGAAGACTGTCCGTCCATTTTGAGGCATGGGTGGTGGTCCACATCTGATCACTGCACAGATACACATGGGAAGTGCATAATATGTGTGACCTCCACCTACGTACTGTGTGTGGCCTCCTGCAGGACCCCTGCAGACCACTTCCAACCACTTTGCTCCTACATACGTATGTACATACAGCAGTGATGATCAATGCACGTACGTACTGAATTACACTGCCTCCCCCTCCCCCTCCCTCTCCCTCTCCCCCTCCCACTCCTTCCAGTGGGGAAAGGGACTTACGTAGGGAGTTGCAATGTGAAGCAGCTCCCACCTCAGATACAGACAAGGCGCTACATTCCTGTGTTGCCTGCCCTAGAGCTGCAGCTCATGGCAGTGTGTGTGGTGTAGTGTGGTGCGGTGGGGCACTAGCATGCTTACTTAATGATGGTCTGCGCCATCAAGACAGGCACGTGGGTCCTGCAGCTCACCACTGGTAGTATTGCATACCTACACGTGTGTAGCCTGTGCGTGTCACCTTGTACCATCCCAACACACACACTGAGCAGAAGAAGGCTAGTACAAGAGATGCACACTGGGGCTGGGCTATGTGCACATGTGCACACGGTATACACAGTACTTACCTTCACAGGTGGGCATTATGCCACTCCACTGCTGGCTGGCCAAACACCTTCTTATCTGTGCTCCATTTAGCCTGTAGCCAGCGCTGCACTCATAGTAGGCCACTTTCAGGTATGTTGATCCATTGATAGCAACTCCTGTGCCATCACCAGGCTGAGGGGGTTCCCCACAGTCCACAGCTGTAGAGACAGAGCTAGCAGCTGCTACCGCTGCACTACACAGCATGTGTGTGTGTGTGTGTGTGTGTGTGTGACAGTGTGTGTGTGTGTGTGTGGGTGGGTGGGTGTATGTGTGTGTGTGTGTGTGTTGCAACCTATATACGTACGAGCACACTCTGGTTCAGTGCCACTCCACATTCCACTGCTTTCACACTCTCTGGAACTTGAACCACTCACAAACATATACCCTGTGTTGCAAGCATATGTGGCCAAGGACCCAAATTTGGTTCCTGCTGAATACATGACATGGCCGTGGTCTATGGCATCCAGAATGTCACAATCTTGGACTGAAAGAGGAGGAGGTACTATGGTTCAGTATCACGTTCTACCAATGAAGTTGCAATGGCCACCTACGTTCACAAGCAGGTGCAGCATTGCTCCACGATCCATCTGCTTCGCACACCCTCTCCTCCAGACCGACCAGCACATACCCAGAATCACACGTGTACGTGGCGTAACTGGCGTACACGGTGCTGTTGAAAGTGACCATGCCATTACTTATTTGCTCTGGCATCCCACAGTCAACATCTTGCAAGGGAAAGGGACAATATTGGTCAATGTTTATAGCACTAGTCACTCTGTGTGTGTTCTCTGGGGTGGTATACATACTGTACGTATATGCGTATGTTGCATGCAGTCTTGTCAGGAGTGTGGGTGAACAGATTGGGACAGCAGTAGAGGTCCAAACACACGTTTCGCCCTCAATCCTAGGGTCCTCATCAGTGATCACAGTTTTAATCATTAGTATTTAGTAATCACTGATAAGGACCCCTGGATTGGGGTCGAAACGTCTGTTTGGACCTCTACAGTACATCTGACCCAGTTCAATCAGCTAAAATAGTTTCCAGAGGAAGTGTATTGGCTACGATGATTCCTAGCCACTCAGAAGTCTTCAAGTGTGGGTGAATGACACTACTTCAGTGTTGCTTGCTCAGTGCAGGCACCACACTCACCAGAGCAGTTTGGAGTGCTGCCTGACCAGCCGCTGGTAGTGCATGTTCTTCCCCGTGCCCCGTTGAGCACAAACCCAACGTCACAGGCGTACACGGCTACACACTTGTAGAAGGTTCCTCCAGACACATCCACCCAGCCATTGAGTGGAACTTCTGGCTGTCCACAGTCGATGGCTGTAGAAACAAGGATGGTTGATTGGTGACACACACTGCTTCATTGTGTGTTGTGTACGTACGTGTTTACGTACATACCTTGACAGACTGGACTAGAGCCAGTCCAGTCATCACCTCCACTTATTCCGCATTGCCTGTCAGTGGGAGCAGGTTGGTGGCCTGTGTCACAATCAATGGTTGCCACTGACTGGTAGTTAGTACCAGAGCTGTAACTTATGTAGCCGTTGTCCACATTGTCAAGAGGGTCACATCGCACCACTGCATATAGGAATGTGTTACAATGAGCTAGTACAGTTTATGGTATGTATAAGTACATATGTGTGTGGTGCCACTGATCTGCTGTGGTACTTACGAATGCAGTTGGGAGGCCGCTCGCTCCAGGTGCCGTCTGCCTGGCACACAACCCTCTCTGGCCCCACTAGGTCATAGCCTGGGCTGCAGCTGTAGTTTGCTGTCTCCCGAAAGGTTGTTGGTCCAAAACTGACGGTACCATTACTTGCTGGCTCATCTGGTGCTCCACAGTCCACCACTGTTGTATGCGTGTAGTGAGAAGGGAGTGTCACAGTCCACCACTGTTATATGCGTGTAGTGAGAAGGGAGTGTCACAGTCCACCACTGTTGTATGCGTGTAGTGAGAAGGGAGTGTTACAGTCCACCACTGTTGTATGCGTGTAGTGAGAAGGGAGTGTCACAGTCCACCACTGTTATATGCGTGTAGTGAGAAGGGAGTGTCACAGTCCACCACTGTTGTATGCGTGTAGTGAGAAGGGAGTGTTACAGTCCACCACTGTTATATGCGTGTAGTGAGAAGGGAGTGTTACAGTCCACCACTGTTGTATGCGTGTAGTGAGAAGGGAGTGTTACAGTCCACCACTGTTATATGCGTGTAGTGAGAAGGGAGTGTTACAGTCCACCACTGTTGTATGCGTGTAGTGAGAAGGGAGTGTTACAGTCCACCACTGTTGTATGCGTGTAGTGAGAAGGGAGTGTCACAGTCCACCACTGTTATATGCGTGTAGTGAGAAGGGAGTGTTACAGTCCACCACTGTTGTATGCATGTAGTGAGAAGGGAGTGTCACAGTCCACCACTGTTGTATGCGTGTAGTGAGAAGGGAGTGTTACAGTCCACCACTGTTATATGCGTGTAGTGAGAAGGGAGTGTTACAGTCCACCACTGTTGTATGCGTGTAGTGAGAAGGGAGTGTTACAGTCCACCACTGTTATATGCGTGTAGTGAGAAGGGAGTGTTACAGTCCACCACTGTTGTATGCGTGTAGTGAGAAGGGAGTGTTACAGTCCACCACTGTTGTATGCGTGTAGTGAGAAGGGAGTGTCACAGTCCACCACTGTTATATGCGTGTAGTGAGAAGGGAGTGTCACAGTCCACCACTGTTGTATGCGTGTAGTGAGAAGGGAGTGTTACAGTCCACCACTGTTGTATGCGTGTAGTGAGAAGGGAGTGTTACAGTCCACCACTGTTGTATGCGTGTAGTGAGAAGGGAGTGTCACAGTCCACCACTGTTATATGCGTGTAGTGAGAAGGGAGTGTTACAGTCCACCACTGTTGTATGCATGTAGTGAGAAGGGAGTGTCACAGTCCACCACTGTTGTATGCGTGTAGTGAGAAGGGAGTGTTACAGTCCACCACTGTTGTATGCGTGTAGTGAGAAGGGAGTGTCACAGTCCACCACTGTTGTATGCGTGTAGTGAGAAGGGAGTGTTACAGTCCACCACTGTTGTATGCATGTAGTGAGAAGGGAGTGTCACAGTCCACCACTGTTGTATGCGTGTAGTGAGAAGGGAGTGTTACAGTCCACCACTGTTGTATGCGTGTAGTGAGAAGGGAGTGTTACAGTCCACCACTGTTATATGCGTGTAGTGAGAAGGGAGTGTCACAGTCCACCACTGTTGTATGCGTGTAGTGAGAAGGGAGTGTTACAGTCCACCACTGTTATATGCGTGTAGTGAGAAGGGAGTGTTACAGTCCACCACTGTTGTATGCGTGTAGTGAGAAGGGAGTGTTACAGTCCACCACTGTTGTATGCGTGTAGTGAGAAGGGAGTGTCACAGTCCACCACTGTTATATGCGTGTAGTGAGAAGGGAGTGTCACAGTCCACCACTGTTGTATGCGTGTAGTGAGAAGGGAGTGTTACAGTCCACCACTGTTATATGCGTGTAGTGAGAAGGGAGTGTTACAGTCCACCACTGTTGTATGCGTGTAGTGAGAAGGGAGTGTCACAGTCCACCACTGTTATATGCGTGTAGTGAGAAGGGAGTGTTACAGTCCACCACTGTTGTATGCATGTAGTGAGAAGGGAGTGTCACAGTCCACCACTGTTGTATGCGTGTAGTGAGAAGGGAGTGTTACAGTCCACCACTGTTATATGCGTGTAGTGAGAAGGGAGTGTTACAGTCCACCACTGTTGTATGCGTGTAGTGAGAAGGGAGTGTTACAGTCCACCACTGTTATATGCGTGTAGTGAGAAGGGAGTGTTACAGTCCACCACTGTTGTATGCGTGTAGTGAGAAGGGAGTGTTACAGTCCACTACTGTTGTATGCGTGTAGTGAGAAGGGAGTGTTACAGTCCACCACTGTTGTATGCGTGTAGTGAGAAGGGAGTGTCACAGTCCACCACTGTTGTATGCGTGTAGTGAGAAGGGAGTGTTACAGTCCACCACTGTTGTATGCGTGTAGTGAGAAGGGAGTGTTACAGTCCACCACTGTTGTATGCGTGTAGTGAGAAGGGAGTGTTACAGTCCACCACTGTTGTATGCGTGTAGTGAGAAGGGAGTGTTACAGTCCACCACTGTTGTATGCGTGTAGTGAGAAGGGAGTGTCACAGTCCACCACTGTTGTATGCGTGTAGTGAGAAGGGAGTGTCACAGTCCACCACTGTTGTATGCGTGTAGTGAGAAGGGAGTGTTACAGTCCACCACTGTTGTATGCGTGTAGTGAGAAGGGAGTGTTACAGACAGGTCTGGGTTGTCTAGCATAGCCTAACGCCTGTCTACTGATAGCATACTGTGTGCACCTTTCCTGTGGGTGGGCGTGGGTGGGTGGGCGTGGGCGTGTTACTTTGGAGTGATGTGTTTCTGTGCCGGTGTGACTCACGGTTGCAAGTGGGTTGGGATCCAGTCCACCCTCTCACAGCGAAAGAGCAGATTCTTATTGAAGTGCTAGACAGCTCATAGCCATATTCACAGAAGAAGGTGGCCGTTGACCCCTGCCGCGTCCCTGCCGTAAATTCCACGTCACCGTCCATGAGGGTCAGTAGCTCACACTCCCATACTACGTACATAAAAGGAACAGTGTTGTGTCTGACTGTGGTGGCATGTGTGACATGTGGCATGTATAACTTACTGCGCTGCAGAATGCTTGTGACAATATCAGAAGCAATTGTGGTTGTTGCCAGTCCGGTGAAGGTTGATCTCCTGACATCAAAATCACCATTGTCAGAGAGGCTTTGCAAGGTCTCCTCCAGCCCAGCTGGGATAGTCCCACCGTGGACTCCAATGGCATAGCCGACAATGTTTGCATCTCTTGTGCGGCCAGCAGGAAGAGACAGGTCATCGCTGCTCACACCATCCACAAGCACAATGACAATGTGGGAGGAATAGGTGCGAGCACCAAAATCACCCTCAAAAGCGTCAGTTACTCGAACCAGTGCGGCTCCCAGTGGGCTGCTCAGGGCGCCTTGTGCACCATATATAATCGAGTCCACGGCATCGAGTAGGTCCGTTCGGTCAAGTAAGGGATTCAACATGACCCTGTCTCTGATGAACGGCTCTGCTGCATGTCCCCATGTGATGACGCCAATTCTAACATCATCACCACCTATGGACAACCTAGTGTCACTTTTGACTGCCTGAATGAAGGCCTTCATCGCGTCGAATTCACTAGGGTTAATGCTGCCAGTTTTGTCAAGCAAGAAGATTATGTCCAGTGGATTAGTTGCCACTGCCACATCACTAGGGCTCTCTCCTGCAGGGAAGAGGTAGACCTTGTGTGCAGTGGATTTGCATCAATCTCTCCTGGCTGAATTGCAGCAACTACACACATTCGTAGCAGTATTGCACCCGAGAGGGCTGTCCTGTTTCATAGTGGTGGCACCCTAAAGGGCTGTCCTGTCTGGTGGCAGGCTGCCTCATCCCTCACTTCATGTTCACTAAAAGCAGCATACATGCATTAGTGTGATCTCCCTCACCCTGCTCTCTCCCAGTCTCCCTCTTCATTCTCCATCTTTCTTGCCTGCCCTCCTCCCCCTCCCTCCACTCTCCACCTCCCCCCGCTGCCCTCTCACCCTTGATTGTGGTCCAGCGGAGGCTGACGGCCCCCAGTAGCAACAGCCAGCAGCCTGCCAACCTCATGGTGTGCTCCTGTCTGTGTAGCCGGTGTGGTCCACTGCTCTCAGCACACTAGCCTCACAGCCTCTCACTACTGCCAGCACTGGGAGGTCTGAGGGCTTACTAGCACCTGTAACTAGATTCATGGGCCGGTGCTGTGTGAATGTTAATGAGATGTGCTTCTGGTGAGGCTTCAGGAGGCAGCCTATCCCCACCCCTCCCCTGTGGAATGGTAGGTCACTTCCTGATAAAATAATGAGATCCTCTCTACCCCACCCCATGCCCATGGTACCAATCAGGTTAAGACATTCACATCCTTGAGGCAGGGCTCTCTAAGTGAAGAACAGAATGTCTGCTATGTGCCACCAATTGGAGAGAGTGGGCTTCTTCAGCCTATCTGGTCTGCAGTAGAATGTTGGCATCTCAGACCTCTCCACACCTCATGGCAACATGCATACCAGGGCATTTGCTGAATAGGCAGCAAGCAATTTCTCCTCGGGGCATGCCAGATGGCTACTCCTTCACCTCTTCAGCATATCAGCTCTCATTAATTACCACCTCCTCCTAAGGCCTCCTCTCAGCATGTACTACATTCAATCAACTTGCTATAACAAGCACCTCTCAGCAGAGATGATGAATTCCTGTGATGACACAGCTGCTATGGCATGGATAGCACAGACACTACTTCTTCTGCATGCATGTGCGAGTGGATAACAGGCCTCCTTGGCATTTCCTGCAGTGCAGTATGGTGGCTGTGAAGGTGACCTGTTCAGGTGTGCCTAGATACATGTCATGAGCCGCACATGCCAAGGGGTGTCACACTGCTCCAAGATTGAGTCAGGTGTGCAGCGCTGCGTGCATGCGTGAGGTGGTGTTGCTAGTTGCCCAGCTGTGCTGTGCATGGCTGGGAGGAAGGGCCAGTAGGCAGTGGACCATCGCATCCTCCTGACTGCCGACGGAATGTGCTCCTGGAATTCAGTTGCTGTGGGTGGGGTGCATTGCTTGCCTTAAGGCACTGAGTGTGTTGGTATTCCAGTGTCTGGATAATACCTATTCTAGCAGTTTAAGGTGGTGCCTCACGTTCCACGGCATGTTGTAGAAAGAGAAAATGTGGTGGAGCTTGAAGGTTGTGTAGTGTGGCTGACTGCTGGTGCTGGAGCCAGTGTCACTGCCATTGCATCTCAACACTGGGAATCCACAAAATTTAACATCCGCGTAATCTATGTGGCATGCCACTCAGTCGCATGAATTAAAGAGGCACGTTTGTACGAATATTACGTATATACGTATACGTATTAAGTATTAAGTACTACGTATGTATACAACAGTTGCTGTTATCTGTCGTGATACTGCTGGGCTGGTTGCCGCTACTCTTGTCCTCATCACTGGTGCTCGCTATGTAGCTCATCTGCACAACACACGTGACTTCGCACCAGTGTTCTCTACGTAGCTCATCTACACAACACACGTGACTTCGCACAGCCAGCCAGTATGACTGAGGTTTACAACTCGTGAAGTATGTATGTGAAACAACCTTGCTGTACATTTGTGGTGCATGTGCACAAGTCAATGCGGGTCTATGTACTATATATACATAATATACATACATACAACGTACATATATGCAGGCAGTTCAGGAATGAGTTAGGTACAGGGTCTACAGTGTGTGCACTACTTCTGGATGCTTTCTCTTTCCTTGCATTACCTATATATGGGCGGATGAGACCACAAGTGTAAAATGCACGATTGAAGTGGGTGCAATATCAACGTACAACCTCATTGTGTGGGTGGGGCACACCTCCCAGAAGTGCCCGCACTACGTACCTACACTTTTTCGGCTCTGCAGCACAAGACAAGGGAGAGTTAAGTGTCATAGGAATGCAGGTGGTAGTGAGTGTTGTGCATTTGTGATGTACAACTCACGGGGGTAGGGAAGCCTTCTTGGTTGCTACCTTGACAATGATGAAGATCGCGACTCCTACAATGACAATTCCTACCAGAGCAGCCGCAGGGAAGACTATAGCGTAGATGTAGTTTGGGTTGCACTCAAGGTCGCTGCCGACACAGGCACTGCGGGCCTCCACTGCAGCCAGGGCTGGGGTGGAGAAGTTGGTCTGCCCAATAGAGCTATTGCAGATGACCTGTGTGGAGCAGGAGTGTGCAGATGAACAGGTGCAGAGAGTGCCCTGAACGTGTGGCTGCAACTGGGTTTTAGTGAATGAACCTACCCTGAACTCATACGTTCCGGGTTCACCAACGTCAATGAGTGTCTGGGTCTCATTGTATGGGAGACTCACTCTCTGTGAAGAGTACGGGCAGTGGGTGGGATGTATGTACAGTGGCAGGAGGAAGGAGGCACCCTCTGCCACTCACCATTTGAGACTCGGTGGTCTGAGTCACTCCTCCAACATCCACCCTCTGGTAGACTGCGTCACACTCTCGAATCACGTTCTGTGGGTAGTTCCAAGTCAACATCACATGGGTACTGTTGATGGCAGTGACAGTGACATTGTCTGGAGGAGTGGGGGCTGAACGGAGAGACACAAGAAGAACTCAAGTCAAGCTAACGTTGAAGCCCTCTGTGTGTGCAGGTTGTCAGACCTAGGCACTGTGGTGTGGAGCCAGTCCAGTTACCGTCCAGCTGACAAGTGCGTTGTCGGTGTCCCAGCAGCTCATGGCCGGGGTCACATGACACAGTCACATTGGACATGTATACAGTGCCACTGGTGAACTCTGAGCTCCCATTGGCTACATCACCCGGAGAGCCACAGTCTACAACTGCAGGGATACGTAAACAAGATAACAGTAATGGTAATTCTGTATCAACATGCTATAGAGTCTGTATTGTCTTCATACTTTGGCATTCTGGTATGGGCTGTGGATAGAGGTAGCGATATCTGAATTCAGTAGGTGTCCACATTTCATCAGCTTCACAAGTCAGTTCACTTGGTCCCCTGAGGTTGTATCCAATGTCGCAGGAGTAGTTGGCTGTGGACAGGTATGTGGTGGTTGTGTAGCTCAACTGTCCGTTGGAGAGGGCTGGAGGAGAGCCGCAGTCACGGACTGAGGGAGGAAGGGGAAGTTGAGCCGTGTGGGCCATGCAGCGGAGAGTAGTAACAGGCAGTTTGCACAATGTTTCCTCCCTCACTTCTACAGAAGGGGTCGGGTCCACTCCACGTTCTGTTGCCCTGGCATGACCGTAACTCAGGCCCTATGAGGTCATATCCTGCGTCACAGATGTAGCGAGCTGTTCCTTTGAAGGTGGTGTCCACAGTATAAGCTACAAACCCATTCTGTACTGAACTGGGTGTAGCGCAGTCTTGCACTGTGGTGGGAGGTAAATTGACAGTAGGTCACACACATGTGTAGGTGAACTGCCTTCACAATACAGAGTACGTATGATTGCTATGAACCTCTGCAGATGGGTGGGTTCCCTGCCCACTCCCCGTTGTCCAAGCACACTCTCACAGAGCTCCCAACCAGTTCATAGCCTTCGTGGCAGGTGACCTGTGCCACAGATGTGTAGGTGGTGCCCGTGCTGAATATGATGTCACCGTTCCTTACTGCATTCAAGCCTCTGCAATCCACAACTGCATGGGATGATGTGGGTGTGAGGTATCATCCTCACTTGTATGTATGTATGAATAGGGCAACATACGTTCACAGCTTGGCTGCCTGCCGCTCCATCTCCCGTCTGCTCGGCACTCCCTTGTGCCATTCCCAACCAGCCTGTACCCGGTGTTGCATGAGTAGCTTGCTGTAGCTCCATACAGAGTCCCCTGGGGAGTGCTGACTGCTCTATCTGAGATATTGTACAACGTACCACAATCCACCACTGGAGGAGGGAGGGTGGGGGAGGAGGGAAATTGTGGTTGATTTAGGAAGTGGCATCCTCAGATTTCTACTGAGCAGTGGTCATGTGGTGTGGGATGCCTGCCAAGTGCTGGCTCCAGGCCTAGCTGAGTGGTCCACTCACGAGCACAGGTTGGTGTGGGCCCACTCCAGGTCCCATTCTCCAGACAGGCAGTGATGGCCTGTCCTTGCAGTGTGTAGCCTTCATCGCATTGGTACACAGCCACTGACTGGTATGTGGTACCTCTGCTGGTGTCCACACTGCCACTGGCTAGGGCCGGTGGGTCCATGCAGTCAACAACTGCAGTGAGAAGAAGGGACTGATTACTGAGGATGGTTAAGGTGGTAGTCAGTCCTTTCCCCACTTACTGTTGCACTGTGGCTCTACACCACTCCACACTCCATCTTCTTGACAGTTTTGTGTTAGGTTTCCTATCAACATGTGCCCAGTGTGACAGAAATACCTGGCACTGGCACCAACCAAAGTTGACGAGTAGTGCACGAAGCCTTTGTCAATGTCTCCTAGCACATCACAGTCGACGGCTGTAGAGGCAGTAGATGCAGGAGGTGCCTGGTATGTGAGCATGTCGAGTGCATTGTGCACCTGTGTCTGTTCATGTGTCAGTCGTGTGTACCTTTGCATAGCGGTTCTGACCCGCTCCATCTCCCATCTGCTCGGCACTCCCTTGTGCCATTCCCAACAAGCCTGTACCCGGTGTTGCATGAGTAGCTTGCTGTAGCTCCATACAGAGTCCCCTGGGGAGTGGTGACTGCTCCGTCAGGAATATTGTACAACGTACCACAGTCCACCACTGGAGGAGGGAGGGTGGGGGAGGAGGGGAGTGACAGTTGATTTAGGAAGTGGCATCCTCAGACTTCTACCGAGCAGTGGTCATGTGGTGTGGGACGCCTGCCAAGTGCTGGCTCCAGGCCTAGCTGAGTGGTCCACTCACGAGCACAGGTTGGTGTGGGCCCACTCCAGGTCCCATTCTCCAGACAGGCAGTGATGGCCTGTCCTTGCAGTGTGTAGCCTTCATCACATTGGTACACAGCCACTGACTGGTATGTGGTACCTCTGCTGGTGTCAACACTGCCACTGGCTAGTGACGGTGGGTCCATGCAGTCAACAACTGCAGTGAGAAGCACAAGGAAGATGACCATCATGTGCATTTCATGCAATTCCCTGTGTTTGCTGTGCAGTGAACTGTGTGTGTCACTGTATGGCTTGCTGGTTGTACACACACGTACTGTTACAAGCTGCCTCAACACCGTCCCACGTCTCATTGTTCAGGCACGTCCGCATGCCTGCAACTGCAATGTTGTACCCCTGGTGGCATCTGTAGGTAGCCACAGACCCCAGGAGAGTTCCATTAGTGTACTCAATGTAGCCACTTGCAATTGAGTCCAGCACATCACAGCTAGGCACAGAATTGGCTGTGGAGGAAGAGTGGTCAAAGTTTTTTCAAACTGGTAGCCTCACTGGTACTGCTTGGCTATGGCTCTTACGCTGGCAGAATGGTTGTGATTCGTTCAAGTGCCCATCAGCCAGGCAGCGTCGTTCCCTGGGTCCTACCAGCTCGAAACCATCACTGCAGTTAAAGGCCACCACATCATTGTAGAGAGTCGGGGTCGGTGACGTCACCTGGCCGTTTGCAATGCTTGCCATCACTGTGCACTCCACCCCTGGACAGACAGATGTACACACATGTGACATGCGGCAGTCAACACTGAAGGAGGTGCACCTGCTCAGGCATTGTTAGAAAGGAGACGGGGTGTAACCTGGTAGTCCACCCCTTTCCTCTCCCTGTCTGGGTCTCGTGTGCCAGCACACACCCAATGGTGTTAAGGCAAGCCTCATGCTGGTGTGTTGCAGGCTGCCGTGTGTTACGTGAGTGCTGGGGCACGAGTCTCACGTTCACAGGTGGGCGCTGGCCTGTCCCAAATGCCATCTGCAAGGCATGTTCGAGTCAGTTTCCCGTTGAGCATGTAGCCCATGTCACAGGCGTACAGAACAGTGCTCCTGTATGAACGTCCTCCACTGACATCAACGACACCATTGAGAGGATTTGACAGAGGAAGACACATCACAACTAAAGACAGAGAAACGGACATATGTGGCCAAGACTGTGTAACTGGATGGAGTGTTGTGCACCGTCATCAAGGTGACATCATGGTGAGTGTTAAGTTGCACCGTACCAGAGCACACTGGAAGGGTTGCATTAGTCCACAGTCCATCCACTTCGCAAGTTCTTGTGAGAGGTGTGGACAGCTGGTATCCGGGGTTACAGCCATATGTGACATTATTTCCCAGTGTTGTCCCATTTGTTGAATATCTCACATAGCCGTTTTCAATTCCTGATAACGGTCCGCAGTCAACAGCTGTGGAGGGGATGGATGAGGCAATTGCATGCTGTCACTTCTCGTGTGCGATGCATGTGTCCTTACGCATGCAAAAGGGCTCGCTGTTGTCCCACTGCTCATCAGCGCCGCAGTTCCGTGTGTCAGTCCCCCTCAACACATACCCTGGGTCACAACTGTAGTTGGTAACTGCACCAAACTCAGTGTCAGGGCTCATTGTGACGTCACCATTGAGGATGCCCGGCAGCAGTCCGCAGTCAGCAACTGTGTGAATGAACAGGAGAAAGCATCTTCAGAACATGATTGAAATGCAGCCTGTTGCATGCATACATACAAACATGTGCACTGTGAGTCTACTTAGCAATATATTGGTTACGAAATAGCTTCTCTGTCTCTGCCATGTTTGTTCCACGTGGCATACGTAGCGTGTGTTCAGCTACACCAGCCACACCTTCTCCACGACACCCTCTCCCTTCTCCCCCTTTCCTTCCCCCTCCCTCTCCTGCTAGTGCTAGGGAAGAGACTTGGGGAGTTGCAATGTGAAGCAGCTCCCACCTCAGATACAGACAAGGCGCTACATTCCTGTGTTGCCTGCCCTGGAGCTGCAGCTCATGGCAGTGTGTGTGGTGTAGTGTGGTGCGGTGGGGCACTGGGTAGCACCTGTGCCGCTATGTACAGTGTGGCCCTTGGAGAGGTGGGTGGTGTTCAGAGTGCCTTTCTTCCTGTGCTAGGGTACTCACTCCTGCAAGTAGTGCTTGCAACCCATTCGCCTGCCAAGTTGCAAGTAGTCGCACGATCTCCTTCCAGCACAAACCCTTCATCACAGGAGTACACTGCCACGCTCTGGTAGGTTGTGCTGGTAAAGGCCACTGAGCCGTTCGTTGGTGCATCTGGATCACCACAGGAAATTCCTGGAGTAAGAGTGTAGTGGTACTTGCTAAGTGAAGCTACAGCCTCGGCCTCTGCTCCTTAGCACTGGGCGATAGTGCCCCTCACTACGTATGTGACGTACATACATATGTACACACATATGTACATGGGGGAGCGACTCACTGCTACAGGAGGGTTCAGCGCCACTCCAGAAGCCCGTCGCTAAACATGTCCGTGTGCTGACCCAAGGCGGGAGCTGGTACCCAGTGTTGCAGAAGTACTCAGCCATGGAGTTTAAAAGTGTGCCTCCAGTGTAGGTGACATAGCCGTTGTCAATGCCATCCAAGACATCGCAGTCAATGGCTAGGGTGCAAGCAACACAAGCATCACTCAGAGTATGTAACTAGTCTGTCATTGGTCCCCGCCCCCATGCCTGGTGTATTGTGAGTCCCTCCCCCAGAGACTCACCTTCACAGGATGGGGCTGCATTGCTCCATGAACCGTCAGTCTGACAGGTCCTGTTTGCCTCCCCTCTCAACACGTAGCCCACATCACAAACATAGGCCACTGTGTCACCAAACGAAAACATGTTCCCTTGTACACTGCCGAAATCAATATCCTCTGGAGGTCCACAGCTCACAACTGTTAGGGAGTGAGAGGGGGGTTTAGAGAGGAGGCGGAAGTAACAAGACACAATCTGTGCTGCATTGTGTATTCTAGTGACTCGTGTGCACTATGCATAGCCCTTGTATACCAGCTCTGGCTTACTTGTGCAGCTGGGTTCACTTCCATTCCAAGCGAATGCTCCACAGGTCCTCACAGGCTCCCCAAACAGCTCATAGCCCTCGTCGCAAGTGTACACTGCCAAGGACTTGTAGGTTGTGCCTCTGCTGGTGTCCACTGTTCCGTTCAGAGGGTCCGGCAGTGGGCCGCAGTCAAAGGCTATATGGTAGTACAGTACATGGACAACAGGGTGTGCAGTGGTGTCTCTGATATAGGAGTGTGTTGGTGCTTTATTGATTGTCGGCCATGCTGTTGTCCACGCATGGAGCTGTGTGTGCAGTTGCTGCCCTTACGTGTGCAAGATCGGGCAACGGAGTCCCACTCCCCACTGCTGGTGCATGTTCGCAAAGGCGGTCCAAGTGACAGTTCTAGAGTGTACCCAAAGTCACAGGAATACTGCGCTACGGAACCCAGTGCTGTACTTTCGCTGTAGGTTATGTAGCCATCACTTGGTTCATCCAGAGGGCCACAGTCAATCGCTGTGTGTATGTGTGTGTGTGCGTCAGCAAGAAGGAGAGAGTGACTGATGCCAGGCACAGAATGGCCACTGCAGGTGTGAGTGGGTAGCGGTGAGTGCTGTGGGCAGTTACACCGTGTGCATACCTCTACAGACAGGGGGCTTTTCGCTCCAGGTCCCGTCCGACTGACAGACCACCAGGTCCGGGCCCACCAGTAGGTAGCCCTCTGTGCAGCTGTATGTAGCCTCTGACTGAAATGTAGTGGCTGTGACAGTTACAGAACCATCGACGGGGTCAGTGAGAGGTCCACAGTCCACCACTGCAGTGGGGGTAGTGTAAGGAAAAAGAAGTCCGTCAGCACCCTCTCTGCGAGGCTCTTATAATGTTTAACCCTCCTTACATGAGTCAGTTTGACGCACGCACAGGACAAGCTTGTGACAAAACTGCTTGGCGTGTGCATAGATATTCTATATTACGTAGTATAGAATATCTATGGCGTGTGCAGGGCTATTATCTGTGCAAGTGCTTTCTCATCTCTGGACTCACTGTCGCAAGTGCCAACTTGGGGAAACCAGTGCCCGGCTGCAAGGCACTCTGAGGGGGAGGGGTCTGTGGAGTTGAAGGGAGTGTAGGCGAAGCCAAAGTTGCATTGGACGTCTGCTAGTGACCCAAAGTTTGTCTCGTCAGTGTAGACCACGTTTCCATTGACAATTGACAGCTCAGGGCAGTGAGTGGCTGAGAGGGGAGAGGAGGGCACATCACTAACAACCCATCTGCATATATATGTGCTACAGTGCTGTGTAGCTATGAATGTAGTTACTAGCTATGAATGTAGTTACTAGCTATGAATGTAGTTACTAGCTAAGAGTGTAGTTATTGAGCAAGTGTCTGTAGGGTTGTAGAGGGCAACTCACACCACTCCCGTAGATGCCTGACAAGTCTGTCCACAAAAAGGTCTGAGTTGACAGTAGCAAATGACGCCAAAGCCGTCGACTCAATCCCGGTGGTGGCTGTGTCTGTTCCGAACTCCTCCAGTGTGCTGACTATGTCCACTAGGCTCTGGCTGACGGTGCCCTCGTGGACCCCTATCACGTAGAGTATGATGTTGGCGTCCTTGACCCTGCTGACTGGAATGCGTACGTCATTGACAGGGAGTGAATCCACGAACAGCACCGCAGTGTGATCAGCATAGCTGCGAGCTCCAAAGTCACCAGCAAATGCATCCACCAGGAACTCCAGTGTTGTGCCCAGATCAGGACGTGCAGTGCTGCCCATCACAAACGGAATGGCCTCGATTGCTCCCTGCAGGCTGGTGTTGGTGAAGTGCATGTCCAGAGGGAACTGGACCCTAACGGGCTCACCAGTATGGCCCCAGGTGACCACACCCATCCGTGTCTGGCTTCTTCCTAAGTATCCTTGTTCTTCTAGCCGACTTGCGTATTTCTGCAGAAAACCCTTTAAGTCATTAAATTCAGTTTCTTCGACACTGCCAGTGCTGTCCACCAGGAAGATGATGTCTTGTGGACTGTCACCCTCTGCTGCTGCACTTGGGCTCTCCCCTGGAGGGAGGAAGGGGGAGGGTGGAGTGTACACCCAGCAGGGGCAGCATTGTGGCTCCTCCTACATGCCAAGACTTCTAAACTCTTTATACAAGCTTATGTGTGTAATTTCTCTGTAGAAAAAGGGACACGACCAATGTTTCCCTCCCCACTCCTCTGCTGCCCTCTCACCCTTGGTTGTGGTCCAGCGGAGGCTGACGGCCCCCAGTAGCAACAGCCAGCAGCCTGCCAACCTCATGGTGTGCTCCTGTCTGTGTAGCCGGTGTGGTCCACTGCTCTCAGCACACTAGCCTCACAGCCTCTCACTACTGCCAACACTGGGAGGTCTGAGGGCTTACTAGCACCTGTAACTAGATTCATGGGCCGGTGCTGTGTGAATGGTAATGAGATGTGCTTCTGGTGAGGCTTCAGGAGGCAGCCTATCCCCACCCCTCCCTGTGGAATGGTAGGTCACTTCCTGAAAACTGATGATATCCTCTCTACCCCACCCCATGCCCATGGTACCAATCAGGTGAAGACATTCACATCCTTGAGGCAGGGCGCTCTAAGTGAAGAACAGAATGTTTGCTATGTGCCACCAATTGGAGAGAGTGGGCTTCTTCAGCTTATCTGGTCTGCAGTAGAATGTTGGTACCTCAGACCTCTCCACACCTCATGGCAACATGCATACCAGGGTATTTGCTGAATGGGCAGCAAGCAATTCTCCTCTGGGCATGCCAGATGGCTACTCCTTCACCTCTTCAGCATATCAGCTCTCATTAACTACCACCTCCTCCTAAGGCCTCCTCTCAGCATGTACTACATTCAATCAACTCGCTAAATAGGGAGGCATGCTCTGGCTGTAGGTTCCTCAGTCACTGCACTCGTGCTCCTTACGAGTTGTGTGTGAGCATGCCTGTTCCATGTGCCTGTTGTGTGCACTGCAACAGTTTAGCATACGTACATGTCAGCTCACACATACGCACATAAAACACTCCAACCTACTTATCATGCATTATGCTGAAACTGAATTTATGTATGAATCCATTACCAATCTACTATACTAACTGCACGCATACACATTGTCCATGTTTCCTTCACTCTCTGTGTGCACGCTATGTGTGCAGTGACAGTCACACTGTGTCACGCCTGTCCTCCCTCCCCAGGAGCTCCTATCACTGTCTGACCTGGCACACTACCACCTGGTCCGGTTCTATGGGGTGAGCCCCAATGGGAGCATCTCCATCGTCAGTGAGTTTGTGCCCGGTGGTCCTCTGGATGCCTACCTCCAAGACAACGCTGCTACGGTCAGTGGAGGAGACATGCTTAGCTATGCTCTGCAGGTTGCAAAGGTTAGTGCGGTTGGGAGGTGGCCGGGGGAGGAGGGAGCGGTGGGTGGGGCAGGAGGGGAGGTGGATGGGGCAGGAGGAGAGGTGGATGGGCAGGAGGGAGAGGTGGGTGGGGCAGGAGACGTGGGGAGGTGGATGGGGCAGGAGGAGAGGTGGGTGGGGCAGGAGGGAAGCGGGGAGAGGCTATGGAGTGTGTCTGCTGCTGTGCCAGAAAGTGCATACCAATAAGTAATTGTTCATCAAATTGCTTTGAATGGCTACCACCAATACCTGCTTGTGGTAGCTTGAGTTGTGTTTGTGTGACAGGTCCATCTCACTGCATCTCACTGCATGTACTCTCAGCCCATCCTCTCCTAATGCTGTGATGTCTTTATTACTGCTGTCTGCACCGTGCCCACTGATCCTTAGGGCATGTTCTACTTGGAGTCTCGGCAGATAGTTCATGGAGGACTGGCTTTGCGGAACATCCTGGGTGAGCCAGGTGGCTTGTGAGGTCATGTAATGACCATGTCACATGGCATGGTCACATGACTCAATCACATGACTCAATCACATGGCATGGTCACATGACTCAATCACATGACTGGTCACATGGCATGGTCACATGACTCAATCACATGACTCAATCACATGGCATGGTCACATGACTCAATCACATGACTCAATCACATGGCATGGTCACATGACTCAATCACATGACATGGTCACATGACTCAATCACATGACTCAATCACATGGCATGGTCATATGATGAACCTTGTGACGGACGTAGCGTGACCTAATGCCATCAGACTCTGTGCTAGGGTTGGGGCTTAGTGGAAGAAATGTGTGTGAGGTTGGATGCCTCTTGTGTTGTCTGCAGTGCACTCTCCTGTCCATGTGAAGATATCGGACCTCGGGTGGACCCAGGTGGTCCAGCAGGGCTACACAGATGTCTTGGTAGGGGCATGCACACAGTGACAGCGTGTGCCGCTCTCCTTTTGCCTACTCTCTCCCCTCACAAACATGCAGCCTACTCCGCCCCCCCCCCCCCTCCTCCATCCCCGCTGATCACAGCCCTCCCTCCTCCCCCGCAGGCACCTGTCCGCTGGCTGCCATCTGAGTGCATTATTGGACAAGCCCGCCCATTCTTCTTCTCATCTCAGTCTGAAGTGTGGGCGTTTGGTGAGTGCAAGGCTAGCACCTGAGGCTGTGTGATGCATGCTGTAAGTTGCTGGCCGTCCTCTGGTGCACGCTGTGCAGGCGTCCTGCTGTGGGAGATGCTGACCTACGGAGAGTACCCGTATGCCAACTGGGCAACGGCTGAGAGCGTGGCACTGCAGGTGACCACCCTCGGGGCACGCCTTCCACGGCCTGAGGCCTGCAGTTCAGAACTGGGCACTCTCATGGAGAAATGTGAGTGTGAGGGAGAGTGATGGGTCAGGGTGATGGGTGAGAGTGGGATGGAGGCAAGTTGTGTGTAGTTAAGACTGAGAGACGCATCCCTCCATGTATGTGTGAGTGTGTGAGGTACTTCCCCATTCCTCACTCTGCCTGGCAGGCTGGGACAGAGACAGTTCTCTGCGGCCAACATTTGCAGCTCTTGAGTGGCAGTTGTCAGACATGACGAGGTCCCCAGACAGCTTCATTGACCCTGTGAGTCGAGCAATGCCTTTAGCATGTCCAGGCACACACTGTCCAGTGGGCTTTGGTCACCTGTGTGGGTGTGTGCACTTCTTGGGTGGCCCGAGTGCAGTTTTCTTGCAATAGTGTGTTCAGGTGTACCTTAAGAGGAGGTAAGATTGTTAATGTTCTTCTTGCTTTAACATTCTTGCCGTGTCTGAAGGACAAACTGCCCCGGGAGAGGTGTGTCCGAACCCGCCGCCCCATGTTGGAGCCATTCTCCATCGAGGACATGAGCAGGACTGGCAGGGTGAGACCCACTCATCCATCCCCCACCTGTCACTGCATGTGTCATCCATCCCCCACCTGTCACTGCATGTGTCATCCATTCCCCACCTGTCACTGCATGTTTCACCCATCCCCTGCCTGTCACTGCATGTGTCATTCATTCCCCACCTGTGTCACTGCACACGTCACTCATTCCCCACTTGTGTCACTGCATGTGCCACCCATCCCCCACCTGTGTCACTGCACATGTCACCCATCCCCCGCCTGTCACTGCACATGTCACCCATGTCCACAGGTCAGTGTGAGTCCAGACAGTGGACGACACAGTGCGCTCAGCTTACAGCAGCTGGCTGCTGACATCATGCCGTGAGTGTGCACGCACACGACCACAAGGTGGTGGCTGCTATAGCTAGTGTGTTCTCAGTGGTGAGGCCATGGGGACAGTGGTGGTTGTGTGATGGTTCATGCTTGCACGGCCCTTTGTTCTCTGTAGATGTGAGCGTCTTGTGTGACATCAAACAGACACATCTCCCACCTGGGATCAGTGCATGATGCAGCATTTGTATGCTTGCTACATAGACACTACTTTATTTTTTAATCATTTTTACAATTTTCTAATTATGTGATAATTAAATTAATTCCATGTATCATCGTGTAACGCTGCAACAAGGAATACAGCTGCCTTATTACAACATGTATCACACGTCCAGACCTGTGTCCAACCATGCTGTACACGAACACACACAAGCTGTTGTCCGTTAAAAGTCCTCATCGTCGTTCAGCTCCCAGATCTACGTGGGGAAAGAGTAAAGCAGAGAGCACACCATTCTGCAGAGGCACAACGCTCAACCCTCCCTGCGTGCATAGCACGCACATCCACTGCATGACACATCCGCTGCATGGTACACTGAGCAGCACCAGCTTACATAGCACACCGGACACACTCACCCCCACACACCCTCCCTCCCTGTGCAGGCATGCACATTTGCATTCTGCTCACATCAGCCTGGTCTGCTGCATTGTAGAGGTGGGTCAAACCAGTGAGCTGCTCCAGGTGGTCCGAGCTGTTGAACACCTTCACTAGAAAGTCAAAGCCCTCCTTCTTGTAGCTGGAAAGGACCTGCATGGTATTGTGCAGCAACAGGAGTGTCAGGTCGCCAATGAGTGTCAGTGTTACATGCCCCACCCCCTGACAATGACACCGCCCTCCCACTCACAATGTCGGAGCAAGCTGTGCACTGATCGAAGGCGTAGCTAGCCGGCTGCACACTGGTGAAGTGGGAGAGGAACCCTCGGATCTGATGGGACAGATGTACGTACAGACAGACGCTAGTCAGAGCCGGGTGGTCTACCTCTCTCTCAGCCCCAATCCCAGTTCTAATTCCACATCAACTTGACAATTTCACCTCCACTGCATGTTGTCTTTTACTTGTGCCTCACCCGCCCCACCCCAACCCACCCACCTGGTGTGCCTCACCCGCCCCACCCCAACCCACCCACCTGGTGTGGCTCTAGCCCCACCCCGTCCCACCCACCTGCTGTGGCACCAGCCCCACCCTGCCCCACCCACCTGGTGTGGCACCAGCCCCACCCTGCCCTGCTCACCTGGTGTGGCACCAGCCCCACCCTGCCCTGCTCACCTGGTGTGGCACCAGCCCCACCCTGCCCCACCCACCTGGTGTGGCACTAGCCCCACCCTGTCCCACTCACCTGGTGTGGCACCAGCCCCACCCTGCCCCGCTCACCTGGTGTGGCACCAGCCCCACCCTGCCCCACCCACCTGGTGTGGCACTAGCCCCACCCTGCCCCACTCACTGGTGTGGCACCAGCCCCACCCTGTCCCACCCACCTGGTGTGGCACTAGCCCCACCCTGTCCCACCCACCTGGTGTGGCACCAGCCCCACCCTGCCCCGCTCACCTGGTGTGGCACCAGCCCCACCCTGCCCCACCCACCTGGTGTGGCACTAGCCCCACCCACCTGGTGTGGCACTAGCCCCACCCACCTGGTGTGGCACTAGCCCCACCCTGCCCCACTCACTGGTGTGGCACCAGCCCCACCCTGTCCCGCCCACCTGGTGTGGCACTAGCCCCACCCTGCCCCACCCACCTGGTGTGGCACCAGCCCCACCCTGCCCCGCTCACCTGGTGTGGCACTAGCCCCAGTACAGACAGTGCCCCTTCCACCAAGTCTGCCTCATCTGGTGGCAGCAGACTGGCTGGAGCCAAGCCTCTGCAAGGGATAGTGGAGAACAGAGAGGAGGGAGAACACACAGTGGTCCTGCACTCACTGCACAGACACACATGTCACAAGATATCACGGACCATGCAGTGAAGCACGTGTCCTTCCCTCCCCTTCCACTCCCTGCCCTCTCCCCCCCCCCCCCCCCCCCCCAGTCCTTGCCTTCTCCTCTCCCTCACCTCCACTTGTGCTGGAGCACACTCATCATCAGCTCCACCACTAGAGCACTGGCCAATATCGATGTGCCGGGTCTGGACACAGTGCACTGCTGGTCCAGGGTGCGGTCACGGGTAGACTGGGGGAGGGGAGGGGAGGGGAGGGGACAAGGGCAGGAGGCACATAGGTCCACACGAGGAGACAGTTGCAAGTCAGCCCATGAGATTCCGTTTGTTTGCTGGAGCTCACATTGGTGGGTGCCACCACGTCACTGCAGAAGTAGCAGCCAAGGTTGTTGCCAGGGATACAAGACTGGGGGAGGGGAGGGGGTGTGGCCTCGGGGGTGGGGCAGTAGGCATGCCTCATCACCATGAATGTGTCAAATCCGAGAGCAGCATTCATGCACAGCTGCGAGCATGAAGGAAGGAGAAAGAGTTGGATCTCTCTCTCTCGCACACACACGCACACACACTGAATTGACTATGGTAGTTGTAAGTGCAAAGTTCAGAAATGCCACACATTGCAGTTGACGGCCATTTTGTCCCACCTTTCCGTGCACCATGCACATGACAGTGGGCAGCCAACGGGCCTCCCGCGTGTCCAGCAACAGGAATACGACATCGTGCGACTTGATTAGCTCCTCCAGTTGTTCAACAGACTTCTTTGTCTCTTCCACCGCAGCAGCTGAGTGGGAGGGGCAGGGGGAGGGATGAAGGAAGGGGAAATGGGAGGGATACTAGAACTGACGCACACACACTGATGTGCGGCAGTGAACAATGGGCAACAGTTGAGGTGTGTGTCAGGACCTTCACTGCCAATGGCATGCCCCGGCATGGGAATGGTGAAGCGACACCCTTGAGCATTCTGAGGAGAGGGGGGAGGTGGAGGGGGAGGGGGAGGTGTGAAGGTGGGATGGGATGGATGTCAAGAGAGCAGTAGACTGACATGTGGTAGTAGGTACGCTGCCCACACACCGAGACCCTCACAGCCTTCCAACACACCCACACCCTCGAAGCCTTCCCTCATGCCCACACACCACAACACACGTACCACTCCAGGGAAGATTTTCCTCAGTGCCTCAGCTGCGGCCTCACACTTCCACCGGCCTCCCTTGTGGCTGTCCTCAAAGACAAAGAGGCTCTGTCTCACTGGGTTGGAGTACGACACACGACTGTTGTCAACAAACGTGATGTTGCGGACTCCCCATCCCTGCAGGGGAGGGGAGGGGAGGGGACAGTCACACGACCCTCAGACACACCAGCGGTGACGCACTCAGCCAGTGCAAGAGTGATACTCTACACTATACTCCATAGTAGGGAGGAGAACCAACACCTTTGTACAGTGTGACAAACATGGTGACAAGTGTGGTGACAAACATGGTGACAAGTGTGGTGACAAGCAAGGTCAGTGTCACTCACCAGCAGCCCTCGAGCTACATTGCACCCCAGAGTGCCTGCACCGAGGAGAAGGCACCTCGTGTCCTTGATGGTCCCCAGGTCGAGTTCGGGCATGAGTCGCCAACGCATCAACTTTAAGTTCAGGTCCACTGCCGACTCAGCAAGTCTGACGGGAAACAGGGTGTCACTCGTGTACACACAGACACACAGACACACAGACACACAGACACACAGACACACTCACTTGGCTGGGTCCATGGTGCGGCTAAGGTTGACCGATCGAGGAGCAATCTTGTTCTGTTCGTTCACCTCCCATCCCACCACCTTGGGCACGCCTACCAACATCAACACCACCAGCAGTAACAAGTGTCATGTGACCACAAACGGCACTGCCTGATAAGTAGAGCCAGCTAAGATCAGCGGCTACAGATGGTGTGCACCTTCTGAGGGAAAGCAAGGCAGAGCGACCCCCTTCAGCAGCAGTGAGTGATCCACCCTCCGCTCTCCACCTCGCGACTGATCTCGAAAACACAGCACGTCAACACAGCTTGCCTTGGACGACCTGGGGTGACAAAGTGACACTTGCCAGATGTACCTGACAGGATGACAAGAACTGCTGACAGACCATAACACATGCAAGGAACCAACCGTCTGTTCCAAAGGTAAGCATGCATGCTAGGGGCGGGGCTTAGCAGTTACTGCATTTGTATATTTAACTCACCACGCCCACCCAGCTAATGCAAGGAAGTTCCTCAGTGGCCATCCAGGGTGGGATTGAAGTGTGCATGGGTCACAGAACCCAAGCACCACCTGCACATGAGGTAGGGGAGCTGGAAGAGGAGAAAGCAGACAACAGTCTAGTTACACTACCTGGGCCTCTTCTTCATAGAACTGCTCAAAGTCTTTGAGAGGGGCGAGTAGAACCCTGTCATTAGTGTGCTTGATGAGAAAGAAGCCACTCCTTGGGCCAAGATCCTTGTAGAGTGCATCATATGCTGCACACAGGCTATCGAGCTGCACACAAGCATGGGGGGAGGGAGGGAGGGACAGTCACCACCTCATCACAGACAATTGTAGCAACAAGTCCAGACCACACACACACACAGACACACACACACAGACACACAGACACACCACACCACACCTGCACACTAACAATTTACACTAGCACACCTGCACACACAACTCACACTAGCACACCTGCACACTCACAACTCACACTAGCTTGAGACCACACGTCCTTCAAAGCCACTACACTTGACACAGTCACTGGGGTTGGGGGGCTGAGGGCCGGGAATCCAAACATGTAGAAGAAATTGTATCTCTTTAGGTCCTGACAGACAAAAGAGGTACACAGCAGTGACAGATGGGAGCTGGGATAAGACAACCAGCGTCCTGCGGTGAGCTACAGAAGCACCAGCACTCCCAGGATAGTCATAGCTGGTCCTGGGACCACAAGACGCAGGTGACCATCATTACATAGATGGCATAGACACAGACATCAGACATGTTGCCATGACTACAAGAGCCTACACTTACTGCATAAGTGACTGCGAAGAACCGTGACAGGAGGGAGGGGTCGTCCAGTGCCTCCCCACTGACCACACCCTCCCACACCTGCACACACGAGGAGCAACACAGTGGGTCAGCTTAAAAACAGAAGATGAAACAGAAACACTGAAAGACACAAGGATGCTTTGGGAGTGATTACACGTCTGACCAGCAGAAGAACTGGGGCCTTCCCTTCAATGTAAGCTGAACACTCTCTTGCCCCCCACGTCACCTGTTTTCCACTGTCTTGGAGAATCTGGTCCTTGTCCAATTTCCTGTACGACTCCATAGTGTTGGTGTTCACCAGGTTGCCATGGGAGACAAAGCAGTGCATGGGGGTGGAGTTCACAGAACTGCACACACATAAAAGCCACCAGACCACACTATAACAACATCTATTGTATACGTGCGTGCCCACCACCATCAGGTGGATCCCACATGACGATAAGACCAGGGACATTCACACGCGCAATGACACACATACAAAGGATCCAAACATGAATCCCACTATCAAGTGTAGCCTGCATTCACATTAGGAGTGATATCAATTAGGATAGTGAAAAAAAATGCCTACACCCGCAAGGGTGTGTGTGTATCTCTGCTCCACACTGCAAGAATGACATGACACATCCAAATGTGCTATCAACACACACGTATCGTACCGTACTATTGGACGACTGCATGGTGCGTGTGTGCGCGTCCTGCGGAGCTCCACCCTCCCGGGCAGCGTGTGGCAACTAGCTCACTTTTGGAAGGCACTGAACTCGACTGAGAGTCTGGTGGGTAATCCGGGTTGGTCGCCTGTGTGGGGGGCGCCAATGGTCGCGCAGACCGGTAACATGCAGCACAGCACAGTACGGGACGGGACGGGACGGGACGATGTCACCACATGTGCGTGCGTGCATGCAGGAGTGGAGTGGACGCACCGTTGGAGTAGTGGCCCAGGATGGGAACGGTCTCCTCGCTCAGTTTGAGCTCCTCCAGTTTGAGAGTGGTGAACTTGTGCCAGAACCCGCTATCAATGGTGCTTGTGAAGGGAGCGAAGCGGAGGAGAGTTCCCCCATCCCCAGCTACTGGAGCAGCCATATTTAGCCTCTCGTGCGAATTGATGGTTGATGGACGAAAACGTATAAATTATACACTCGAAGCAAGAGAAGACCCATATAATGCAAATGTACCTAGCATGTACTGCCACATGATGTGCTATGAGGGTGCCAAGGGTGTCTGAGGAGAGTCTCACACCTCCTTGTGCTTAGCACTTTTCGTGGTGCTTAGCAAGAGAATACCCATATAGTGCAAATGTACCTAGCATGTACTGCCACATGATGTGCTATGAGGGTGCCAAGGGTGTCTGAGGAGAGTCTCACACCTCCTTGTGCTTAGCACTTTTCGTGGTGCTTAGCAAGAGAATACCCATATAGTGCAAATGTACCTAGCTTGTACTGCCACATGATGTGCTATGAGGGTGCCGAAGCTGTCTGAGGAACTCTCACACTCCGCGGTGCTTAGCACTTTTCATGGTGCTTAGCAAGAGAAGACCCATATAATGCAAATGTACCTAGCATGTACTGCCACATGATGTGCTATGAGGCTGCCGAAGCTGTCTGAGGAGGGTCTCACTTTCCGTGGTGCTTAGCACTTTTATGGTGCTTAGAAGGAAGCCATGCACGTGCTCTCATACATCGACTATAGCGTGTTACTTGGGTAGGCCACCTGACACCACCGATGGCAGCTATCAATGGTCCTTACTGGGACAGGTCTTTGGTCCAACCTACATTACATGTGATGTCACACAAATCTGTGGATCTATATATCTATACTATTCAACCATTGATACATTGGAAGGGAAGGAGGTTCCATTAATTATCAATATTACGATATATTCCAAGGATGAGGAGATAGCTAGCTAGCTAGCTGTTTTCCCACTATAACTCACCTATGCCTACAGTATGCGCATCAGCTAGATAGCTAGCTAGCCACGTACGTATATAGCTGCGTAGCTCACTACGTAGCTTGGCTAACGGTTTAATTAACTCGCTTGCTAACTGTCTTCCACTTCCTCATGCTCTCCTTCTTCAAGTTTCGTGGGTGCAGAGCATTCCTCGAAGTAACAGAAAAGGCCGGCGTCGATCATTTCTTTTCCCGACAGAGGTAGAAGCATAGGTTGGACTAGTATCTATGGTAGAAGCCAGCGTACACACACGTGCCTTTTGCTGGTGCTTAGCATTTATACGCTATATTATGTGTATATTGCCATATTAAAGTTGTACTGGTAGTGGCGGTGCTTACCCACGTTGTACACTGGTTTAATACCTGCCTGAGAAGCATGCATTATGGGGTCCAGTACCAGCAATGTAATTCATGCACATACTAACAGTACCAACCAATTCATGAACTAATGCACACAATCCATGCATACTTTATCACTGTATTATATACAAATACAATTCCCTATAAACGTATAACCGTTGTACAAGAGTTAATAATAACAGAATAATTCAAACAACATAATGTGCCGTTATAATCTCAATTGTCTTGCACAGGTGTGCGCACTCCTCATGTTTCACTGTCTCTCGTAAGAGATGCTGAACAGCTCCTCGATTCTTGAGCTTCTGGCACTTGCCTTGGTACCTGCCAGCCTTACCCCCTCCCTTGCCACTCATCACATTAGCTATCCTATATGGCAAACCACAGAGCTACCTGAAAACAACACTGCACAGTCTAACATGCCAAGTAACTTCATCTCTGAAGACTTCTATGCTCCAAGCATACACACACTCAGCAATTCCACATTTTGGGACACGAGCATATATCCAACCATACAATTCATACAACCATACAATTCATACAACCCATACAATTCATACAACTATAGAGCCTGTCAAATGACTGTCGTGGTACCCGACAGCAATGAAGAACTCACTTTGGACCGAGTTCTTTGACTGTTTCCACTTTTCCTGCCAACAGAAACATCCCAGGGACTCGTTTACCTCCCACAGTGACAAAGGTAAGCACACTCTTCTCAGATAGCTGGTTGCCAAGAATATTCATAAACTCTCCATCTCCATCATCTCTGTAAGTTACAAATATAGGAGGGAAAAACCACCAAAATCCTCCATAATACAGTATCTATCTTCATGAGCACCTGGTACGCACTAGTCCAAGGATTTTCACAATAAGTCAGACAGTATGGTGACTATACAACCACCTACATCAGTGTCTATCCTGATCAAATGATGTGTTCACACGAATGCCTTAATTCTCATGCATGCAAGTATACCTACCTGTGAAACACGGCCAGCGGGGCAGGAGGGTCCTGCTGAAGGTGCTGTGTGGCCAGCATCACTGATAGGTCTCGCGACAGGGTACGGGAGTGCTGCATTGGAGGAACCACACAGAGTTTGCTCCAACCATGCACCCTGCACATCCACACGCGCACATTCACACACATGCACAAACACACAAACACACACACCTTGCTCTTCCTTCTTCTTGCAACATTTTAACTGCAGCAAGATGGTCTTCAGGGCCGGAGCTTAGAACAAGGAGGCAAGTGCAAGGTCCCGCATCACATGTTAGTGTCCACTCCAACCATCTCCACCACCCGCACAGCACCCTCGTGGTCGTCGGGGAGACCACGCCCTCTAACCTACAGTGAACATGCAAGTACGCATGTGGTGATATAACACAGCATCTCTGCTAAATATACAGCCCATTCGCGCTATTATACACTGACTGCTGCCTGTGTGAAAAGGCATTTCAGAGGAAGTTTCAAGAGTCAAAGGAGAACCACAATGCAGGGCTTTGCACGCCGCAAACAGGGTAGTCAGGTGGTGTCCGGCGTCTCTATCCCACTCATGTCGACATTTCACGCAGCTGAGACAGCACACACACACACACACGCAAGACTATACTCCAATGTGCTAGGGACTGCACAGGCAACTACAATCTAAACAGCTTGACACTTTCAATGTACATACAACTGGTAATAGCTACAATCAAATCTTCCTGTGTTGTCACAGGTTGTGAGTAAGTTGGCAGACATTGTCATTCGTAAGTATGAGCCAATCCTCTCCAACCTGAAGCAGTGTTGTTTGCATTTCACTCACTTCTGCCAACTCTGGATCTTCCGGTTGCAGCCAGCAAACATTTACTGCAGTGCGGGCAGCCAGAATCTTGCTATTGCATTGCCTCTCGATAACTCTCATCAGTTCAGGTGTCAGACTTTTCGTCTTGGGTTCAATAAAGGACTTGTTGTCTTCTCCAATCGCGAGGTTCCTAAATATGTGAAAGATGAAGGACACCATTACTCTGGCATCGTGGACACAACAACTACAACCAATGTCTAAATTACAAGACACTTGATTCTTGCCCATGATGCCACCTCACCATGAGGTAGTCTTGAAGCCATACAGCTTGTCTGCGACAGCAGTGATCAAGTGTTACTTCATACAGTGTAGTACACCGTACCCACACCTTTCTATTCAGTCACTGAAACGTCTGAATTACTTGACAAAATGTGCGCTAGTGCGTACCAAAAGGGTCATGACTGATGTACCTAGCCACTCAGGACTCTACATACAGTATACTAGTCTCACATAGTCAGATAACTTTCTGTCTCCATTTCTGCAACAGCCGCATCTCCCCCCCCCTCCCCCCCCCTACACACACAATTGGGTACAGTACATAAGGATTTACTGTCTGGAAAGACACATGAAGGAGGTACGTGGTCTTACTGCCGACTAACCCGAGTGCTGCTGCATGTGGTCAAACCGACGTCTCCAGTCGACCTCCACGTGCACCTCACTGCCCTCCTCCAGATGTTGAACCGTGTAATGCACTGCTTGTGGGCTTGCGCAGCACACGAAGGACAGCACGGCCTCCTATGGTGCCCCCGTCATCTGGCTGTGGGGGTAGGGACACGCACGACATAAACCCTCAGGCTAACACAGCATGCAGGCACACGCACACACCGTGTGAGCCTTAACCACAAACCTGCATAGCGTACACGAACCTGCATAGCAAGTTAAGTCGCGCTACATACCTGTCCGCCTCCCTCAGGAAACAGGACGGTGTCCTACAAGATAACCTCGTAGCAATCTCGCCCATCAAATCGGGCAGGCTTGCATGACAACACACGCGTTGCCAAGGACGTGGCATACGAATTCCTCTGGCAAGCAAACGACATCACACGCGATGAGCTGAAAAACAGCGTAGTCAAAGAAGAGGCTGAGCGCGTTGCAAGGCGTTACTACTATGTAATTGTCCTGCGTAGCCAGCACGCGGCCATTTTAAAGTATGACCAATACAAAAACGCGTATACGTACATGTATAGCTAGACAGCTGTCTGTGAATATGAATGAATTCATGAATATTGCATATGTAGCGACTTCCACACTCAATTCACTGCATGTAGTTTTCAGTCAGTGCTTGGAGTCACGGTTGCAACTTTGAAGTGGCTGACTGAAACATTGGATTGCTTCACGCAAAGCTGCCAGGGTGCTGGCTGCGACACTTTACGCCCAGATGGAAGGGGAACCCTGCAGCAAAAAGGTTTGTGTAGTGGTTATAGCATTGAGACATGTGACTACTCATGTTCCCATGGCTACTTTAATGTCACCTCGTATGATGTGTGCGTGATTCACACCAAAGCCTGGGCAAATCATGCACAGAGCCTTCTACAGCAGCTATTCACATAGTAACAATGTCATCTAACAGACATGTCAAATGCATCCATTGAATGAAAAGTCAGCATTCCACTTCCTGCACAGAAGACAGCCACATTCAGAAGCAGTTCAGACTGCTTTCATGCAGATACCAATAAAGGTACTCATTTGACATTTCTATCCCAGGCATGGGGTGACTCAAAGGCATCTTGTGTAAGCTAGCAATGGAAGTTTCCCCGGGGTATGCATGTATACATCTTAGTTATCACCAGGATTAGGGTTACAGGTCAAATATATTCTTATCCTAGGTGAAGGCACAACGAGGCTGAAACTGTGAGGAATTTAGCTATATACAAGGTTGCCACTTTATCTGGAGACATGAACAGGGTAAACAGTGCGTGTTCCATTCCTAACATTCTACTTTAGCTAGCTCACTAGCTCACTAGCTCACTAGCTCAGCTTCTCACTACAGAGATAAGGCAGGGAAAGAACATCTGCCGGATCAGAGACCATCATGCCTCTTCTTCACGGTGTCATTTGTTCCAAATTCTTCACTCTCCACATTTGCAGAATACAGAAATCACCTGGAACATTTGGTGGG
>OX465039.1:6769671-6842171 GCA_949841015.1 Aplysina aerophoba
CTGAGAGGTCTTGCCCGCTGTCAAGGGCTAGACCAAACCTGTCCAGATCATCATCATCTGCGTTCAAGGGTGAACAAGACACTCGTGAGCCAGCAGAAGGTTTCCACTAATTCCAGGCAACCCCTGCTGCTCCACATAATTCCAGATTTTCCAGTGGCTCTCACAGCCCTTCAGTGTACCCACTCATGCAGGGGGCTGCAGAGCCACTGAAAAGTCTGGAAGTATTTGAAACCAATAGCTGGTTCGCAGAAGCTCACCGTGCGACTCAGCCTCCTGTGAGATGCGGAATGTGAGGCCCTCGTAGGTGTCTTCGTAGATGCCAAACTCCCCCAAGGACAGCAGTGTGTCAGCAAGAGACGTCAACCGATCCAGGTCACCCTTGGCTGCTGATGTCCCACACCCACCTGCCTCAGCTGCAGGCTGTCCCGCCTTCTGCTTCATGGTCTTCTTCCACCGTTCACTGGCAGACCTGGTCCCACCGCCCAGCCTCCTGAGGGCCTATGACAGGAGATAGATCACATGCACATCACATGACACATATCACAGATGACAGTGTGCTGTGCACCTTCAACACTGACTCCCCTGGACACAGGAGCAGCACAATCTGCTGCAAGAGGGCTCTCTTGTCAGCCACCTCCTCGTCCTCCTCCTCTTCCTCTCGCTGGGACTTCTCTTCGTATAGACTTTGCATTTCCTCTACCTGCCAGCCAGAGATGGAGCAAAGCATGGTGTGTGTGTGTGTGTGTGTGTGTGTGTGTGTGTGTGTGTGTGTGTGTGTGTGTGTGTGTGTGGTGTGTGGTGTGTGAGGGGGAACACGTGTAGGATGGGCAGACTGCAGACTCGGTAGCCTCTACTGAAGGTGAGATCAGGCCTGCTCACCTTGTCCCAGTCCACGCCCTCCAGCCACGTGTCCTCCACCTTGTCGGGATCCTGCTTTTCAAAGTAGTTCCCGTCGCTGTCAAAGTACCCCTCTTCCATCTCGCTCTTCAGGTTGAAGGGAGTGATGGAGATCCCCTCCTCGTAGGTCTGACACAAAGTGGGAGTGAACAGCTTGTCCGTCTCCTTCCCTTGTGCGTACAGACCACAGCTGTATCCCACCACCACCACCCACCCACCACGGTGCTGTCTTCTTGCCCCTCAATCTCTTCCTCGTCCATCACTGATGACTCCTTCACCTCATCCTCCTCATCACTGTCCAGGGAGTGCTTTGCCTTGAAGCGGGAATCTACCACCACCAGTGATGCAAACAAAAAAGATAAATACAAAAATTGCAAACCCCTAAACTTCTAAAAACCACGAACTTAAAACTAATGGCAGTAATCACTGGATACACAAATTCCCTACACTGGGCAATGTGTACAAATCCCCATCTGCCAACTTAAAACAATCAACACAGAACTATCAGCCATCTCTTGCTAACTTGTGGATAATTTTTCTTCTGCCTGTTCTCCGCATTCTTCAGTTTGGTCTGCAAACCGCACTCGCTTCTCCTCAGAGACCGAGTCCTCTTGCAAAGTACCCTGCCTCCTTTTCGGCATTATTCCAGCTTCAATTTCAACTTTGAAATATACCAGAATTGGAACGTAGGAACGATCGCTAAGTCGCTGAAACGTGCAAGTGGCGCTGCAGCTGCCCCGAGTTCACCGACTCTCAAGACTTCCTGACGAAGGGAGTCTGGACAAGTTCACAGCATTGGGATTTGTAATCACGTCAATAACCAGGCAGCTTCTGCTACCGCAAGAGCGCCTTCCTTCTGCGCGCTTTGGCGATGGCGGTGCAGCTAGCGCGCTCCGCCCCAGTGTTGGTGGAGCGGGAGGAGCTAGCAGTGGAAGGTAGGAGGATTAGGAGCACAGAGGAGATGACCTTGCTGGAGGCCCGCTGCCAGGTGCAACTCTTTGAGCATCCAGGAGCGGTGAGACCTTGCCCTGGCGTAAATACTGGGAAATTGTTTTCATTAAATTTTGAAATATTATTTTCGTAAGACTGACTTATTAAAAGGAATTATTGCCCCAGACACGAGTTCTGCTATGACACTGTCCGACCTCCACTGTGTCCATCCGCATGCAACTGCTCAACCAAGGTGCATAGTCTGGTCCTATATAATATGCATCACTCACTGCCTTCTGGTCCAGTTTGTAGACAGATGCCCACGTAGTGGCTCCAGGCCGTGCATGCATTTCTCTGTAACTGGCCTTCTGAGGCAAGAGGTTGTCGGTTACTGAAACACGTGCAGCTGCACTTGGGCCTGTTTGATTGTGCTACTGCAGGGGAAGGTTTGCGTAGAGACCGACCACGGGGAGGTGGTGGTTGTGGTGATCGGTGACAGGAACAAACCAGTGGCTATCACCTACCATGATGTTGGTGCAAACTGTGAGTTAGGGTTAGGGTTCAATGAGTTGGGCTAGTAGGTTCAATGAGTTGGGCTAGAGGGTGCAATGCATTTTGAAACATTTGGCCCAGGGGTAGAATTTTATATAGGGCTCCAATTCTTATGCAACCACACTGAGAAGGCATACGTATCTCATGTAACAACTATGACGACCTTTACCTGAAGGGTTAGGGTGCAATGAGGAGGGACATGTACTTCAACGATGGCCCCAACATTGTTTAGGGCTCCAATTCTGATGTAACAACTATGACATTCTATACCTGAAGGTACATGCACAAAATACCATTCCAGGAATGAGAGAGCAGTAACTTCCCATCCTTGTCCGACTGTTACAGTAAATCCGAACACTGATTACTCTTGGTGCAGTCTTGACCGGTGGCAGGTGCCTACTCTGCTACGGGTGTACATGTGCTGTGTGGTACTGTAGATGCAACATGCTTTGGGAGCTTTCTGCAAGACCCAGCCGTTTCAGACCTGGCACAGCACTTCTGCTGGTACCACATCAACGCACCAGGGCAGCACATTGGGGCATCTGATTGGACGGACTCAAGGTGAGTGAGCGATCAAGTGGTGGCAAACACTGGTTCAGAATGGACAGCTAGGAGGTCCAAATGGGCACAGCTAATGGCTGTTGGTGTGTTGGCACACCTCCCTATGACAGGTAGCAGAGTGACTGGTCGTGGAGTCATTTGCTGTCTTCTTTACCTGCAAGTCACGCAGTTCAAGTTGTTGCTCAATGCTCTTGCCGCACTGCTACACATTGCCCTAAACAGGGGATCTCCCCTTTTGTCTGATAGCTGAACAGGGGATCTCCCCTTTTGTATGCTAGCTGAACAGGGGATCTCCCCTTTGTCTGCTAGGTGAACAGGGATCCCCTTGTGCCCTGGTGAGCATGCTCTTGGTCTCTCCTCCTCAGCTACCCAACTGTGACAGAACAGGGAGAGCAGGTCCACAGTGTGGTGAAGCACTTTGGGGTGGCCCACTTTGTGGGGGTTGGAGTGGGGCTGGGAGCCAACGTCCTGGCCAGATTCGCAGTGAGTACCTCTCACACTGCACTGCAGACCACCCGCTGGCACTCCCCCCTGTGATGTGAATTCCATCTTCCTTTCACAAGACGGGATGCCACTGAGTCAGCATAGCCATGCTGTGAACCTAAGCTCTTTCAATGTTGCTCTGCAGATGCTGCATCCTGGTGTGGTGACTGGCCTGGTCCTGGTCCAGCTGTCCCCCTTCCAGCCCACTCCTTCCACCACCGCTTGGATCAGCTCAAAGGTGTGCTGAGCAATGAAATGCCCTAATGTGTTACATGACCTACATGGTCACATGATCGCCATAGTCACATGACCTACATGGTCACATGATCGCCATAGTCACATGACCTACATGGTCACATGATCGCCATAGTCACATGACCCCCATGTGATGCATGGTCTGTTGCATTATATTCTTCCATGTCTCCAGATTGCTAAATGGAAGGTGAAGCAAGGCCAGCTGAGGGCAACACTGCTGGATAGCCTGGCTAAGAAAATAGGGGTCAGCTCCTTCCCAGTTTTGCCACTGTGCACCGCCAGATCATGCTACCTGCGTTCGTTGCCCCCACCTCCCCCCTCCCGTTGCAGGCCTTTGAGGAGGATGAAGCAGCCATGTTCCAGGTATACAGGGACGGTATCTTGCTGCAGAACGGCCACAACCTGCTGTGTCTAATGGAGCAGTACCAGAATCGCTCCAGCATCGCAGACGAGATGGGTGTCCTCCTGCAGTGCCACTGCCTCTTTGTCTCTGCACGGGGGTCACGGCAAGCCAAGGAAGTGGTGAGTGCTTCAGTGGTCTGCACACCACAGACCTTGAGGTGTGGGTAGCATAGTCAATCCTCGTAGTGTGGGTGGGACTGTGATGTCATGTCCCCGAGGGGGGGGGAGGGGAGGGGGGTCATGAAATGTTGAGAAATGAGGTAACTACAGCATAGTTGGAATAGCTAACACGCTACATGAAGAGTGCAGTGTCTTCGCATGCTGCAGCACATCCCCCTCTCACTTCTTGTGACTTACAGGAGGCTGTGGTGTCAGGGATGGACCCCTCGAGGGTCAGCTTGCTAAGTGTGGACTGGAGTGGGACACAGCCACTACTGGAGGAGCACCCCTCAAAGATGGCCACCGCTCTCAGGCTGTTCCTACAAGGACTGGGCTATGGTGCGCACATGCATGACAACCCACGCATGATGTGACAGGCACAGGAGGGTAGGGATTGGGAACTGTAACTATACCTATGTCGTCACACACGTACACATGTACACATGAATGCATGCACACTTATATACACACACTATGCATGCATACACACATACACACACCAATGCAGCGAGTTCTTTGGGGTTGCTGGAGCCGAAGCTGCTGTCCACCACTGGCAGCAAAGAACTCCTTCGACAGACCTCCATTATTGAATGTGGACGAGACATCTTCCAGGGGGAGGACTAGCAAGCTAGACACATGTATTGGGGAGGACTAGCAAGCTAGACACGTGTATTGGGAAAGCACTAGCAAGCTAGACACATGTATTGGGAGATGACTAGCAAGCTAGACACGTGTATTGGGAAAGGACTAGCACGCTAGACAGATGTATTGGGAGATGACTAGCAAGCTAGACATGTGTATTGGGAGATGACTAGCAAGCTAGACACGTATATTGGGGGAGGACTAGCAAGCTAGACACGTGTATTGGGAATGTACTAGCAAGCTAGACACGTGTATTGGGGGAGGACTAGCAAGCTAGACACGTGTATTGGGAATGTACTAGCAAGCTAGACACGTGTATTGGGGGAGGACTAGCAAGCTAGACACGTGTATTGGGAATGTACTAGCAAGCTAGACACGTGTATTGGGATAGGACTAGCAAGCTAGACACGTGTATTGGGAATGTACTAGCAAGCTAGACACGTGTATTGGCTGATAACAGCATAACATAATTGCACATGACTAGTAAGTACGTTGACACTGCAAGCATCGCGTGTGGCCATTGAGGCACAGGGCCTCCTCTCCTGCATCATCTTATAAGCAAACGTACATGCGTATGTGATGATGCTTGGTACTACAGACAATGTTGGATCTCATGCCACACGCTGTACCCACCAAAGTTAGCACACCAAATTCTAGCTCAGATGCATTCATTGACAGGTAAATTCTAATGCTCAGAGGCTGCACTAAGGAAGAAGAACATGCACAAATGTGGCTGCCATGCCTGACCTGCATTTTGAAATACTGTACAATTCATGCAAGTGAAAGAGTGAGCTTGAGTTGCCATGTTACTAGGCACCACACCACACTGATGGGCTCTGCAGGTGAATAGTTCCACACCACACCACACCACACTGATGGGCTCTGCAGGTGAATAGTTCCACACCACACCACACTGATGGGCTCTGCAGGCAACTATAGTTCCATCACTACACCACACCACACTGATGGGATCCGCAGGTGAATAGTTCCATCACTTAACACATTCAACACACACACACACACACAGAGAACATACATATGCACAGACAAAGAATGCAAAGACACTAAGAGTAAGTACTGCAGTGCAGAATAAAATACTACGACAAGTCGGTCACAGGGCGCCCACGCACACAGCGCTGGTACACTTTGCCCAAGTACTGTAAAACATACTTACAAGCAATGGATGATGTCGGTACACAGGTGGTATGGATTAGTCTGTACATACACACACACTACAGGTCAATGACTGGGCATCTCTGTCCTCGTGCTTGCTGTCTTCCTGAAGGGGGAGAGCTTGGATTACTGGTCAGGTACTCAGGAATGGGTTCTCCTTTAACTGTTGAGCAGTCTTTCACGCCAGCACTGCCAGTGCCTGCAGTCGGCACAGAAGTATCTTGTGCAACATCCACCTGATCTTGCACAACTACCTCGTTGGAGCAGGCAGTGTGAGAGCGGGTGGGGTCAACTGCTACTAGCTCTTGTGAAACGTCCTCCCCCTGGGAGTGGGCAGGGTCTCTGTCGTCATGTGACAGGGGATTGGCAGACTGCGTCGTGATGCAGTAAAAGAGGTCTTTGGCAAAGAACCTGTGTAGTCATGGTAACCGCATGTGAACGCCCCATCCAATGTCAAACAAGAGTGATGCAACAAGTGACACAATCTGCCCCACGTCACCTGGAGAAGGTGTTGTCCCAAGCAATGACATAGAAACCATCCGAGGGCGCTGTGTGCCATCCCTCGATCATGTAGGTGTGGGAGGGGACACGCAGGATGGGCAGGATGTGGAGCATCTTTCCTGACACCGCCTCCTGAGGACCGGTGATGGGGAGTGAGGGGTGACACCAGGGGTGGGGAGTGGGGAAGACACCAGGATAGTGAATGCATGAAGGGGGAGTGAGATGAAGGACCATACGTACAGAAAGGACAATGAGCGGGGGAGGGGGAGGGGGGGGGGTGCAACAAGACACCTGCAACTAGTGTTGGGTGTAAACATCCAACACTTGACAATACCAAACATTCGCTGACAAGAACATTAGCATGTACATGTTGTTCACCTGATCCTCTGGAGGTGGCTCCACAGTGGCCACCTCAGTTGACTCAAAGAGAACCCCAAAGGCAATGTCCTTCTTCTTGGTTGCAAACTGCCAGACGACTACGTCTCCTGCCTTGACGTTGAAGTGGACCACGTGCTTTGTCTTTGAGCTGACCTTCACCTGCAGAAAGGCTTCAGACTCATCTTCCAACTGCCGCTTGATCCACTCCACACTCTTTATGCCTCGATGAAGGAGTGGGCCTGTGTGTGTGTGTGTGTGTGTGTGTATGTGTGTGTGTGTGTGTGAAGCAGAAATGCAACCAACGGGTGAAGCCAGGGAACAGCCACGCAACTGACACCTGTTCTCAGTGAAGCATACCTAAATCACATTACACTTTACGGGCGAACGCTCCCACTACCCACCCAACCACCCACGCACCTTCTTGTTTTGCTAACTTGGCCACCTTTCTCTTCCCTCTCTTTGATGACTCAGTTAGCTGTAGCAGGTAGAGTGGTGGGGGAGAGAGGAGGTGGAGGAGGGGGAGGGAGGAGGGGAGAGGAGGGGGAGGGAGGAGGGGAGAGGAGGGGGAGGGAGGAAGAGGAAGAGGAGGAAGTGGAAGTAGAGAGTTGTACACAATCATCATTTGCTAGTGTTCATCAACACATGTATACACAGCTCCATGGTGCAATGCAAGCACAACAAGTTGATGAATGTGTTAGGGTTAGTTTGAACACATCCCTCCCCTATCAGCTAGTCAATCATGTAAGGTACATGGGTGTAGAGGAGTCCCCGCCTACAGCACCACAGCCATCATGGGCTGTTGGTGCAAGGACACAGCCCACACTTGCCACCAATTTGCACAAGACGGCAGTCTGGCCCACTGCAGACCAAACACACACCACTACATACCACAGGGGCTGGGAGCAACTGGCCAACGGGCTCTTAACAGAAACCCTGCACTCTGTCAGGTTAAGGGCTCTTAATAGAAGGCCAGCACGCTGTGTGGCCAGGTACAAGGCTCTTAATAGCCTGCACTTTTTGTCAGGTCAGGGGCTCTTAATAGAAGACATGCGTACCTCCGAATGGCAGAATGCTGGCATTCCACTGAGCAAACAGATTATTGTGAAAATGAGACTCTTGCATTTACTCTTCTTGTTAAGTCTCCAATTAATGCTATTCGCCCTTCCCTTGGTCCTAACATGTTATGGGGCCAGTTGATCCTGCACAGCACACACCACATCCCTCAGGGCACACCCCTCAACAGGTCAGGGTACACAGTACAGTGTGTGGTTGTGTACCTCATCATTACCATTATTAACATGTAATGGAATCAAGCACACATTCAACAAACCAAGTCCACTGACCCACTTAAGCCAGAGCACCCATACAACCAACAGCTACTCACTTGCTTCACTTGGTCAGTCTCTCCTCCACTGGACACGCCCCCCTCCCCCTCCCCTTCAGTCCCTCCCCCATCCACATCCCTCAGTGTTTCCTGTGAGGCTAATGCCACGTGCTCCATTGCAAAAATCCCTCTCTGTGCAGCACTGGTCACGGCACACTCCAGGGGGTGGGGATGGGGGGAGCCAAGGACCACCGGCGCAGACTGGATGCTGCTGCTGCTCGGCTTGCGCGTGTGCGTCATGGCAACCGAGGGAGTATCCGCAAAATGAGCATAGCTGCCACCGATGAGTGAGGATGTGCGCGAGTGCGTGAATATGCAGGAGCGCGAGGAGAACTGGTCACATTCTGATGTGTCGCACGAGGTGCTGGAGCGATAGGTTGAGGGCGCCGAGGAGTAGGCCTCGTCCTCTGGGATACTGCTGACATCACCAAAGGACCCTTCTGGGTCTAGAATGAAGCGGTGTCCGAGCAAGTGAGGGCTGTAAGGGTGAGCCCCTCGGTGAGGCACTGCCACCACCACCTCTTCCCCCTCCTCGCCCTCCCCCTCCCTGCATAGCACAACAGGTAAACACGACGAGACATAGATGCACAGACAGACTGACTTCACTGCATCAGGTCACCCCCCCCCCCCTTCTGCTAACGGTGGTTGGCACGCATGCACAAGAAACCAGCTACGTATGTGCGTGCGTGCGTACATCACGTCACACGCACGCCTTGCGACCACGTGTGAGCTGCACCAGTGGCACACGCTACTCCGCTCACCTCTCGTTGGGGGGAGAGAGGCACAACTCGTCCTCGTTTGCCAACTGGGATCCGCAGAAGGCCGCGGGAGCAGTGCGAAGCAGGGCAGTGGCCATTTCCAACAGAGACCCGCCGCCGCCCAGCGACCCAGAGCTCCATGGGACCAAATGGGCGTCAATCCCACCGCTGTAGGAGTTATGTCGTCTGTGCCCTAGACCACGTTCCGTCTGAACTAGAGCCCGCGCAGAGGTGGGGGAGGCGCAGTTGGAGTTGGAGGCGGGAAGGTGAGGAACGCTTGACTGTGTCTCACCGCTGTCACTAGCTGTACGCGCAAGGGAGCGCGCTTCTCCCGACCTGGACGCCATCTGTTTCGTAGATGTCGTGGTACACGCGAAATCTCACACGAACAACAGTCACTGGGAGGTGATCTCAGTGCATACATACCTCTTGAGGCCCTCTTACACCGGCCATCTTATTACTTCCGGTTATCAGGAAATGCTCTGGTAGCTTGTCTTCCATTTACACTCTATAAAATAGCCGCTAAAATTAATTTGCCACTAAATCATCTATACAGTATACGTATGGACGTTCGTTGTATAAGGGCTAATATATGTGCATACAGCCGCGGACGTGTGGTAGCGCTACACTGGACCTTGCTTGTCCAAGTGCATTATATAAATTACCGGTGCACCTGATCCATCCATGTGCCCTTATATAATAGCCATACCTGCCTGTATACGCAGGTATGCACATGGGATGCACTTGCATAGACAGGGACAGGGTACCTCTCCCTGTGTGTGGCTCTCTGGCTCTCACATTCTTTGTGCTTGCTGGCCTGCGTCTCCTCAAGCAGTGCTGTTGAGACCACGTCTTGCAATTAGGCACCAGCTGGATTGGTCTTACACGAAACACTCCATTGCTTCTTCGGATTGAGGCAGAACGATAACATGACACTGCCGTTTGCACCATAAACTTAATTATATTATAATAATTAACAGAGATGCATAATAAAGACACACGTGCACACTCTGATCAGTGCCAGCACAACCTGCAGAGTGGCTACCTACATTTTGCACAATGCTTGTCAGTTTGGGATGCTTAAAACAGTGAGTGGATACAACAGAGAAGGATGATGTCAGACATACACACTGTCAGGACTTGTGGGTTGAGCAACTACACAAACGGGTTGCCCTCATTGGCCAGGGGGCTGAAGCCCACGGTGTTCCATTCAGGGTACTCGTCATACTCGTCCATTCGGGACAGCTGCGGTTCTTGGCCATTCGTGTCTGTCACGGCATCATCAATGTAATTGTATTCATTGGCGTCTTCCTTTGTCCCATCCACGTCTTGGTCATCGATGTCGGCATACTCGTTGGCCTTGACACCTTCAGCTGTCCCATCCACTTCCACATCATCAATACAGGTGTACTCGTTGGCCTTGACGCTCTCCTCCACACCAGTGTCCACGATGTAGTTGTAGGAATTCTCAACAGCATGGTCATCAATGGTTGCGACCAGCTCCTCCGTGCTAGCTCCGCGGTTGGCTTTCACTGAAGGCACAGGGTTCAGGTAAGCAACGGCCTGCTATGGGTGTGGGAGGGGAGGGGGAGGGGAGGGGAGAGGAGAGGAGGGGAAAGGGTGAGGACGGGAGAGGGAGGGTTGGTAAGGGAGCAGTACTGGCTGTATACTACCACACAATGCGTGCACGCGCACAGACGCACAGACACACAGACACACGCACACCTCATCAGGGTTGTCATACTCCCCCACATCTGAGAAGGCCATGGGGTACCCTCCCTCATCCATTGGCGTCTCGTAGACGTGCTTGTCCACCTCTGCTGCATCGTTGCAGGGGAGAGCGCTGTAGTCCTCCACCTGACCGTCCACCAGCGTTGACAGGTAGCGGAGGGGATCCAGGCACATGCTGTCAAACTGCACAGCCAACTTGTTGAAGTCGGGACGCTGGGCGGGATCCAGGAGCCAACCTGTGGGAAGGGGAGGGGAAGGGAGGGGAGAGGAGGGGAGGGGAGGGGAGGAGAGGGGTGAGAGGGAGACAAAGTGTAAAATTCCTACATGGAAGATAGTGTTGATAGGATGATGATCAAGGACAGCTGCTGGTAGACACTTTAGCCCTGTACTTCCCAGGTCATCACTGGAGTGCCCAATTTGCACTGCATCACCAACTTTCACAAACTAGAGTACCGTATATGTCCGAATAGAGGCCCGGGCCTCTATTTCTTTCCAGGCAATTTTGACCCTCTATTTGAGCCTGGCTTCTATACGGACATGTACGGTAACTGCCTACAAATCACATTGTACAGTAAGACTTGTGCCAAAAGCCTGTAACTCTCACTACACACAGTACAACGCTCTCTACTTTGCCATGTGGAAGCCCTCAGTGGACTGGGCCTTAGCAAGCTATTGCAGGAGAGTACAGAAGGACAGAGGTCTCACATTTGAGGAGGACCTTGTACAGGTCGATGGTGCAGGTTGGGGGCTGCACCAGTCGCTGGCCACTCTCCAGGTACTTGAACATCTCTTGTGGCTTCGTGTCCTTATAAGGCCTTGCTCCAAAGGTGAGAATCTCCCACACCGTCACTCCTGGGAGAGGGGAGGAGTTCATGAGTGTGTGTGTGTGTGTGTGTGTGTGTGTGTGTGTGTGTTGTGTGTGTGTGTGTGTGTGTGTGTGTGTGTGTTGTGTGTGTGTGTGTGTGTGTGTGTGTGTGTGTGTGTGTGTGTGTGTGTGTGTGTGTGTGTGTGTGTGTGTGTGTGTGTGTGTAGGGATTCTTCGCTAGCAAACCCACCAAAGGCCCACACATCCGACTTGTGTGAGTACTCTCTGTTCTTCAGACACTCTGGAGCCAGCCACCTCACGGGGACTTTCCCCTGCCCTCCCTTGTAGCCTGCCTCACCCACGTCCAAGCACTTGCTGAGGCCAAAGTCTGTGATTTTCACATTACTGGCACTCTGCACCAGCACATTGCGTGCTGCCAGGTCACGGTGCACCATGCGTTGCTGCTCCAAGTAGCCCATGCCCTGAAAGGGATGAGAGAGGCCAAAACTGCACAATACTTCATGCACAAAGAAAATCTGTCGAAGGTTCCATGAGTCCACTTGTACGCACCTCAGCAATCTGGTGAGCAAAGGTGAGCATGTTCTTGGCATTCAGCCTCTCCTTGTGCTTCCGCAGGAACTCCAGGAGTGACCCCAGCGGAACAAACTGTGACACTAGCATCATTTGGCGACCCATGCTGATCCCAAACAGACGCACAACGTACGGATGGTCCATTGACGCCATGGCAACACCTTCCTGCAAGGGGTTACCAGACACACGAGCCCATCACAACTGGATCCCGTCAACCACACCCCCACCCCACCCACACCGAGTGTGCCACTTACATCCAGCAGTTCACTGGTGGCCTCGGCTCCTGTGTTCTCGTTCAACACCTTCACAGCCACGGTGTACTCAAACTCCTCCCCCTCTGGCGACCAGTAGCCCTTGTAGACGATACCAAATGCACCGCTGCCCAGCTTGTCTTCCAGTTTGAGGCTGCCCTCCGGAATTATGGTAATCTTGCTCAGGTTTGGAGGAACCTTCGGCTGGGGGAGCATCTGGAGGGAGGGGAGGGAAGAAGGGAGGAGAGGGGGAGAGAGGGAGAGAGGGGGGAGAGGGGAGGAGAGATCTAACACTGATCAATGCTGCTACACAAACTCCACACCTGCACGTGCCCACAACCCACCCACACACACACTCACTGCCATGTCACACTCACTCCCCCACTCACACCATCATATCACACTCACTCCCCCACTCACACCATCACATCACTCACTCCCCCACTCACACCATCACATCACACTCACTCCCCCACTCACACCATCACATCACACTCACTCCCCCACTCACACCATCACATCACACTCACTCCCCCACTCACACTACCATGCCACACCCACCTCCATTTCAATAACTAGTTCGTCCCAAGTCCCGTACACCGGGTTGTCCACAATTGGTGCCTTCTGCAGTTCAAAGGGAGGACAGAATATGCCATTACTCCAGTTGGTCCACTGTGGCAGAAACCACATTCAGAGCACCTCTCATTACTGGCCAAACATACATTGACACTGGTCCACACACACACACACCCTTCGTTCATGTGAACACTAACATCATCACATGACCCAACCTCTACCGTCCCACTGGGAAGCCCCTCCCCCAGGGACTGACCGCATCGTACGACACGTCCTTTAGTCTGTTCCTCCACACCCTACACAGCAGGTACACACCCAGGACCAGGAGCAGGATCAGGACGAGGGGAAGGCCCACTCCCAGCATCAGCGACCCCCACCACGGCAGGTTCACACTCGGACTGGAGGAAAGGGTAAGCACAGTATCAGCATGCAGAGGGCTTTAACTGCAAGGCGTTTACAGCCCAGGGCTCTTACGTACCTCCCACTCCCACTCAACCCCAAGGTGGCCTCGCATGTGTACAGAGTCCTGCTGACATTGTTAACTAAGACAGTGCGGTTGAGCTCAATGGGGATGGCTTGTATGGCCTTGCACTGGGTGCACTCGCTGTTGCCAGAGCCAACACATGTGGCGCACAGGTAGTGGCAGGGGATGCAGGTGTCGTTGTCATCGTAGTCTATCCAGTAGGAGCTGTTGGGGCAGCTGGCCAGGCACTCGTAGGTGGTGGGCGGTTGGCTCTGTGGGACCACCACGCGGACGTTCTTGCACTGGAGACACATTTTGTTCCCCTGGCCAGTGCAGCCATCGCACTGCTCATGGCACGGCCGGCAGACCTTGCTGGCAGCCTTGTAGCGGTCAAATGGACACTCAGCAAGGCAGGTCGACACGGTTCCATCGCCTGTGGTGTTCTCTATAGTAGCAAACTTGCATGTGAAGCACTCGGTGTTCAGAGGGCCAAAGCATGTGTCACAGAGGTCATGGCAGGGGCGGCAGGCCCCGTTTGATGCAGGGACTGGTCCTATGTCCTGCTCCAACTGGTGTCTGTAGGTGCCGGCTGGGCATTGTGCAACACAGGATATCTGGAGGGAACACCGTGAAGTGCCACATGAGAGCAGCTCTACTGCTGGTACGTATAGAGTGACACTGACATCCGACCCTCACTCATACACCACCAGTATGTACACACACATGCACAGAACAGACAACACAAACGCACCTGTGTGTCGTTTTGATCAAAGTTGACAAAATCACACTCATTGCATCCTCCTTGGCCAACAAAATTCCCTGGTCCAGTGCACCCACCCACACACAGCTCATGACACAGTTTGCAGTCACTGTCATTTCTGTAGTAGTTGACTGGACAAGCTGCCACACACTCAGTGCCATTGTGGCAAGCAATGCCGTCACCAGCTGCATTGTGGACTATCCTGAAGTTGCGACATGCCTTGCACTGAAACGGGCCCTGCATGTGGAGTGGAATGAACAGGGGCAGTGAACAATCTACACAGGCAGTCAAACATGGATAGGCAGACTCACATCCCTGACACACACAGACAGATGGACACTTACCGAATTACAGCACCCGAGACATTCTTCATGGCACTGCTCACACTCCTTTGTGTCATTGTTAGGGAAGGTCTCACTGCAGACAGCAACAGTGAGAAGTGACCATTACTCCCCCTACGTGCGCATGCACGCACACACACACACACACACGCACACATACACACGCACATACAAACATACATGCTAAGACAACACAAGGCAACCACGAGCTCCCAACCGCTGTCATTAGCCAACTACAATGCCTTGGTGGTAAAATGTTGGACCAATGGCATCACATGAAGGTGCGACACGGAATAAGTAAAAGTCACTGAATAAAATGCCCACATAATGTACATACTGTTTAACGTACTGGGCATGAGCTACATTTACCACTCGATCGTCACAGGCATGAGAGTGCCTTGCATTGCAGCTGGCCTGCCCAGACTCACTTGTACTCCTCACAGTTGGGGACACACCTCCACAGAGGAGGGTAGCGGTAGTTGACACAGGCTACACAGTTGATGTCATCAGGGCCCCAGCACCTCCTTTCCTGCTCACACTCCCCATGGCATGTCATACCAGCAGCATCTAAAATGGGAGTGGGAATGAGAATGGGATTCAGTATCCAGTCTACACAGCAATTGCTACAGCAACCGGAAGAGGGATCTGAATGGGAGGGCCCTTCACTAATGTCACATAATGGGGAGACACTGCAGGCATGTAGCTTTGTATTAGGCAGATAGACATTCTCATCACCCTAGTGCAGACACACAGCCACTGCCCAGCAGTCTCTTGCAGCTCGCTTGGTGCTGCTGCTGCTGGCGGTGGTGACTAGGCATGCTGAAGCTCTGAGAGGAGTGTATAGCTCCACGCATGCAGCCTCAGGCAAGCTCAGCTAACAATACACACAGTCTGAGCAGGTGCAGTTGTGTGAGGGCAGGGAACGTACTGCAGTCTTCCACAGACATGAAGTTGGTTGAGTTCGGCAATATCAGTTGTGTCTCACTGAGGTACACCGAGTCACTGCCGGTGGTTGTCTGGAAGTCCCCCACATAGCAGAGCGCAGGGTTGTTCCTGACACGTACATTGCCATAACGCACCAATCGCAGACGTGACAGGTCAACTCGCTGCAGTCCGGGGTTGCTGGAGATGATCAGGGCATCTCCTGCAGTGTTCACTGTCTCCAAGGTGAGGTTCAGCGAGCCGATGGATTCCACATTCCTGAAGTAGTCAATGACACTTGGGAGTGACGGAAAGACGGTGAGATTCCACAAAGAAATTAGTAGCTGGCCACGAATAACTTTGACAAACCGAAAGCGTTGCAATGTTTTCTCAGAGAGATGGCCACTGGAGAAAGGAAGCAGGTCACCAGTATACAAAATAATGTGCATGCTGTACAGAATGGTGTCATCACGTTTACTTAGGAGAAAGCACCAAGAGTGGCATAGGGAGTTCTGTTAAGGACCCACTCCCTGCCACAGGTCCAGGGTTATTCCCAAGGGCCCTGTCATCACAGTACGTATGGACAGGTGGTGTAGATAAATTTGTGCATGACTTGTTCCCATAACTTCCGCTACTCAACTCTGCTGCATGTTAATTCTTAGTATTCATGTCTCTGTATATGATTATCTACATATTTAGTCCTGTGGTCTCTTACAATACTGTGCATGTTCATCTCCAGAAGTTTCTTTTGGCAGTGTTAGTTCACCAACATGTCACTTTTCTAGATCGTGTCTATGTATGCATGGCATCTGTTTGTTTTTGTTGTTCATCAGTCTTCAGTGCTGGTGATCAAAAAATAATGATTGGTGACATGTCCAAAAAGTGTGTGCATGTGCGTGCGCGCGTGTGTGTGTGTGTGTGTGTGTGTGTGTGTGTGTGTGTGTGTGTGTGTGTGTATGTATGTTATATGACTTACGATAGACAAAATGGTCCCTGGTTTCGGCACTCTGCTGTGACTGAATTGAACCGAATGTGTCCATTGACGATGACACATTCATTGTTGAGAAACTCTTGCATGATTTCATCATTCTGTACAGTCCCAGTGCCACTCCACCCCTGACACTCAGTGCCCTGAGGGCATGGGCCACCACAAGGAACACACTCGTTGTTTTCCACCATGTGGTTCTCGGGACATCTCACAACACAGCTCCCACTCAACTCAAACAGCCCACCTGCGGAGGACAGGAGCAGAGACAGACAGTGTCACATAGTGTGCACTTCAAGGTAAGGTAATGGGAGTGTGTGCGCTCCTAGCATGCATAGACAATGTCATAACTACACTGTCACCTGACACGCACACATGCACACACACACACGCACACATGCACACACACACGCACACGCACACGCACACACACACACACACGTACGCGCGCACACACACACACACACACCACACACACACACACGCACACACACGTACGCGCACACACACACACACACACACACACACACACACACGCACACACACGTACGCACACACACACACACACACACACACACACACACACACACACATACACACACACACACACACACACACACACACACACACACACACACACACACACACACACACAAACACACACACACACAAACACACACACACACACACACGTACGAGGGCATTCTTCCAGACACTGGTCGCCTGCAGCCACCCTCCCATCTGGGTCGAACACAAGCCTCTGCTCCATGATGTCATATCTGAATCTCGGCGGACATATGTCCACACAGGTCCCGTTGTTGTTGAATTTCTCGCAGGCCTAGCAGAGAAGTGAGATGACCTTGGTCACATGCACCCACAGCAAGAGGGCAGCAGGCCAGTACAGCAGTGCATGTGCTCAACATCACCTTTGAATACCCTCCCACCACCACCCCGGCCTTCACTTCCCCCACCATTCACACTCACCACGCAGTGACTCTCTGTGACGCCGGCACAGCCTGCTGCACACTTACTGTCACAGCAAATTACGTGCCCATCTAATTTAGAGCATCGTTCGGCATTGCAAAAAGCAGGGCACACTGTCTTTGACACTGAAATAGACAGCAAGAAAAATTGACCCTTCACTAGCTGAGTTACGTAACAAATAGCACACACAGACACACACACACACGCCTACTCACATGTCTGGCACGTTGTGTTGTTCCCTGGAACCCAGCACCAGCCGCTGGTGCAACCACTGCACCCACCTGCAGTGAGCCAGTACGGGGGATCCTGTTGCCATGGTTATCACAAAACATCACAAGTGTCACATCACATACAACCTACTTCACATGCCCTCGAACCAACCACCCCCATCACAAGCAACTGCAGCACTTCTCTTCAAAGTGGCCTGCTCCAAGTGTCCCAACACCTGTTGCCCAGTAACGACTGCTAACAGACTGTAGCCCTCATGTCCAAGTCCCTCCCCCTCCCACATCCTGTGCGCCCTGCACACCAAAGGCCCACCAAGGTCAGGACGCCTCCACTCCCCCAGAGTGCAACAGCAGGGAAGGAGATGGAATGCACCAAACAAGACCATGGGATGCCTTTTATGGGGCACAGTGCTAGCAAAGCCATATCAGACTACGCTGGGGGGAACAAACAGATTCCTTTATGGCAGGGGGACAATGAATACTATTAGCATAGAATAATTTACATCTTTGTGTTATGATAAGCCAAGGATTGACTATTCAAGTGTTGGCCACTGCTGCTTAGCTGGCACACCTGACAGCAAACTTGTTTGCAGTGTAAATTGAATCCGTAGATGAGTCACTGAAGACAGGGTCAACTAGGAGCCAGGTAGTGGAGCAATAGCTAGCTTAGGAGGCACCTTGGAGACACTGATTGTAAACCACTACCTTGTCAGTTGTGTGTGCTTCCAGACTGCACAACTGTAGTCCTGGGCAACAGTGCATTGGGTTAAACCCTTCCTCACACACACTCCCCTTCATTGTTCATTGAGACTCCTTCTATGCCACCCAGCCCCCTTCCCTGCACTCCAACCCAAGGCCTTCCACTAGCCAGTTGAATTCCATCGCCAAACAAGTCCAGGATGTGCTGCCAGATGCCCCATGTATGTATATGGTCATGGGCACACACACAGGGTCAGGTGGTTGTAGGCAAAACTACAAACAAAACACATTCCATTTCAATATGCAAACACTAACTTCACACTTTGTACCACATCCATTAACTTTTCCCCAGGAGGAGGTGGTCCCAGCCACACATGGGCACACTTTGTAGGTGATTTGTAAAAGTCCATTTACACCTGTCAGTGTTTGAGATGATCAGGAACATCAAACCCATGCCAGCAACATGACCCGAGGGCAGTGAGTGCTAATGAGGCACCAGAGCCTCCTTCACAAGGTAGTTTGCACTGGAGGTGCTACCGGGCCCTACATCCTCACCACCAAGTGCTCCCATTAGTGCATCAGCCAGCAATTGGCACTGCACGTGAAAAGAAGCACTTGTGGAGCTCCCAAATGTTCACCAGCCGCCCGTGGGAAATTACCCCATTGATGAGTGTGCATCCCAAGGTGCATCCCAGCAGGAGGCCAGAGGTAGCTGCACGAGTGGTCTACCCCATACACAAAGGTAGCTGTATGAGTGGTCTACCATACAACAAGCCCCTTTGAGATAAGGAGTCTATCGGTTGCTCTCAGCCATTACACACACACAGCCCTCAAAGTGAGCGTTTGTTAGCCTACATATGGTGGCTGAAGCAAATAGGGTCCGCACCCTAACAGGGGTGGGTAGGGTGGGAGCCTGAATGGGCTTGTTAGCTGGGGACGTCCACCATAAAGCATGCATCTTCTATGGCTCCACCATATGCAGCTGTATGAATGTGTATGGCATGGCGCTCAAGTGAGGTCACTGTGGTTGACCCTCCCACACCACAAACAAGACAACACACATGCACTCACGGTCTTCACTGGGACACCTCATGTTCAACTCTTCAGTGAAATTCAGTTCATCATTGTCGGGTAGCAGGTGCACAGACCCTGCCTCAAAGATGTCTTCCCAGTTCACTGTGTAGTACCCGCACCACGTGGAGTTGTACAGCTGCATGCTCCCCACTGTTATCTCCACCAGGGACGGGAGGACAAAGTTGACCACCGTTGAGTTGACCAGGGAAAGGGCGAACCCATTGGCTACGAGGGAGCTGCTGGGGAGGTTGTTGCCGCGGATGAGGACCAGGCGAGGCAGTGTCAATCTATCAATCGGTGGCACGTTGATGAACGTCACGCCTCCACCAACCTCCTCCAAATGGAAAAGGAAGTTGAAGTCATCTTCGACGAGACTGTAGTTATCTGTTGGCATTGGCGGGAAGAAGACATTGACACTGCCCCCAATCCGCTTGCATCCACAGAAGGTGTTCCTGAGGTCAGCCAGTATTGCTTGCACAGTGCTTCCTGCACCGAATGTCCCCGGCTCTTGTCCTGGGCAATACTCTGTGAGGAGCGGAGAGCAGCAAATGAAAGTCGACTCTACTTGCAGGCAGATCCACGGAGCAGCGGGATCGACTTACCCTTCACTTCGCAGAGCGGCTCGGTCATGGATAGGACCCCTGGGATGGCCAGCAATGCCAGGACAAGGCGCGCCACAGGCGCCCGTGCACGCGGAGTGAGCATGACTTGCACCCAGCTGACACTCACGCAGGAGTCTTGCTGCAGACGGAGACTGATACGAAAATAGTTCGGAGTGATTCTCCTGCAGCGAGCACGAGGGGAGGTATTGTGAGCAAGGCGTCACTATTAACTCCAACGGCGCTAGTTAGTTGGCTATACCATATATATACGTGCGTGCATTCAGGGACTTACAGCTAGATCGACAACTTGCCGCTTTTCGCTTTCAACACGGTCAGGAGTTTTCCTGACTTGTATGGGACGTATGATTAATTTATAGCTGACACCTAGTGACGTCAGATGCCGTCATTTCCTGCTGAAAAGGACTCATGAAGAATATTGTACACTTGGGCGGAGCCTCCTGTACAGGAAACGAATTCCGTGTGCCGTATTGCACAAGAAGTGGTTGGTGCACTGACTCAGAGCATCATACATAAAATTACACCATTTTAAAATGAATTTGCACAATCCTGTGCATCAAAACATAGAAATACCCTTTAATTAATGTGTACAGGCTGTCATGTTATTAGTACAACAAACACACAAACAAGCATTCATGCACGAGTAGGCAAGTCAGACACCGCAGACAGACGGCCTGCCAAGTAGCGGGGAAGAGCTATCGGCTCCAGAGTATGGCCTTGCGGCTCTTCTCCACAGATGCAAAGTACTGTCCTCGTGGATGCCAGCAGCATGAGACCACAATGTCCCTGTGGGGTGGAGTAGGGGTGGGGCGGAGTAGGGGTGGGGTGGAGTAGGGGTGGGGCGGAGTAGGGGTGGGGTGGAGTAGGGGTGGGGTGGAGTAGGGGTGGGGTGGAGTAGGGATGGGGCGGAGTAGGGGTGGGGTGGAGTAGGGGTGGGGTGGAGTAGGGGTGGGGCGGAGTAGGGGTGGGGCGGAGTAGGGGTGGGGTGGAAGTAGGGGTGGGGTGGAAGTAGGGGTGGGGTGGAAGTAGGGGTGGGGCGGAGTAGGGGTGGGGCGGAGTAGGGGTGGGGCGGAGTAGGGGTGGGGTGGAAGTAGGGGTGGGGTGGAAGTAGGGGTGGGGTGGAAGTAGGGGTGGGGTGGAGTAGGGGTGGGGCGGAGTAGGGGTGGGGCGGAGTAGGGGTGGGGTGAAGTAGGGGTGGGGTGGAGTAGGGGTGGGGCGGAGTAGGGGTGGGGTGGAGTAGGGGTGGGGCGGAGTAGGGGTGGGGCGGAGTAGGGGTGGGGTGGAGTAGGGGTGGGGTGGAGTAGGGGTGGGGTGGAAGTGTGCAGGATTGTAATTAGAGAGATGGGTGTGGTGTGGGATGATGTGGGAGTGAAGTGAGTGTGGTGTGGGAGTGTGGTGGGTGTGGGGTGGGGTGGGGTGAGATGGCCGTGGTGTGGGAGTGTGGTGTGGGATGGTGTAGGTGGGGATGGTGTGGCAGTGAGGTGTGGTGTGGTGTGGGAGCGCGATGTGGTGTGGGGACAAGGTGGGTGTGGGATGGTATGGGGGTGAGGTGGAGCAGAGTGTGTTATGCTTGGCTAGCACATGAACTTCTTTGAGTGCTTGACAGAGTAGCCTCAGACTAAAGGCCTCCAATCAAAGATCAAATCAAAGATCAAATCAAAGATCAAATCAAATCAAATTAAAATCAAACAAACTACATATCAGTGAGGGGCTGGTCCTAGAGCTACCCCAAACTCATGCCAGCTGCTGCCACAGTACAGTTACTGGGGAGCTCCAGTCCTGTCGCCGTCGGCATAAACAAGGCAGATAATAGTATTTGGCACACATTTCCATGCCCCTGTCTCAGCAGCAGTGGCTGTGTAGGAGCCGTTGTGGTCCCATGCAACTTGTAGTTGTGGGGATGGAGCCAGCTGTGCCTGACCAGGCAGGTGGAATGAGGGGATGTGCATGCATTACAGGGTAAAGGGGCCTGTGTGTGTGTGTGTGTGTGTGTGTGTGTGTGTGTGTGTGTGTGTGTGTGTGTGTGTGTGTGTGTGTGTGTGTGTGTGTGTGTGTGTGTGTGTGTGTGTGACTGTGCTGGTGTGTGTGTGCTGGTGTGACTGTGCTGGTGTGACTGTGCACCATCTCACTTGTGCTCCTTTGTCTTGGCCGGCTGCTTGCTGTTGTACACGTCCCACACAAACAGTGTGCCATCATTGGACCCCGCAGCCACGTACTGCCCACAGGGACTGGGGGAGGGACAACCGTCTGAACCCAGTGTGTGTGTGTGTGTGTGTGTGTGTGTGTGTGTGTGTGTGTGTGTGTGTGTGTGTGTGTGTGTGTGTGTGTGTGTGTGTGTATTGCATATGCCCACCTGAAGGACGCTCTAGTCCAATCCAGGACCAAATGAAACCCAGGAGCACTGATAATGGGAAGTGGAAGGAGGGGGAGGGGGAGGGGGAGAGGGAGGGGCAGGGGATGGGCAGAGGGAGGGGGAGGGGCAGAGGGAGGGGGAGGGGGAGGGGAGAGGAGGGGAGAGGAGGGGAGGTAAAGAGTAAAAGATAGGGATAGTGTTATCCCAACACTCCACAAGTTCTCAGTCTGGCTTTCTCCTCAGTCTGCCCTCTTCCCCAGTGCATTCCACCACTCAAGCCCACCACTACAAGGCCAACAGAGACTACCGCTACTCTTGGCGGTGCAGGAGGTGAGCACTCGCTGCTCTTGGCGGTGCAGGAGGTGAGCACTCGCTGCTCTTGGCGGTGCAGGAGGTGAGCACTCGCTGCTCTTGGCGGTGCAGGAGGTGAGCACTCGCTGCTCTCGGCGGTGCAGGAGGTGAGCACTCGCTGCTCTTGGCGGTGCAGGAGGTGAGCACTCGCTACTCTTGGCGGTGCAGGAGGTGAGCACTCGCTACTCTTGGCGGTGCAGGAGGTGAGCACTCGCTGCTCTTGGCGGTGCAGGAGGTGAGCACTCGCTGCTCTTGGCGGTGCAGGAGGTGAGCACTCGCTGCTCTTGGCGGTGCAGGAGGTGAGCACTCACCTCAGTGTCTTGAAGATGGACTTCTGGTTCATGTCAATGATGCGGAGGGTGTCGTCGCCACAGCAACACAGCAGGTAGCGTCCATCTACAGAGATGGGGGAGGGGTGTGTGTCAACACACAATTACATGATTTAGTGCACACAACATCCCCCTTGCCGCCATGCAGTCGCGCTTGGAGAGGTGTGTGAAGCAGACCCAGCTGGCAGACTAGCTAGTGGTCCACAGTTCAGTGGTCCACAGCTCAGTGGTCCACAGCTCAGTGTTACTCAGAATAGAGCCCACTAACATCACATCACCAACATCACATCACCACCATAACATCACCAGTGGTTCCATGCTCCTATTCACGCACGCAATTGAAGCTTTGGTTTCATTGTGGATGGAAGAGAATAGATGACCTTTAAAGCTGGTGTTTTGACAAGCCTTCCAGGGTTAGTGTTACGATTAGGGTACAGTTTACAGGTTGGTGCTTTCAGTGAGTCCACACGGTCATAACAGTAATTAGGCAGGCTGGAGTTGATAGTGTGTGTGATGATTGCTTTGGATGATGAAGCACGCCAAGTGAGTGATTGGTTGCTGTGCTTGATGCTCCAAAGCAATCATCATGCCTACTATCAGGGAATCCATATTTGATGCCAGGATGCAGCATACCCAATCATCATCACATTTAGGTGTTTAATGGGCTACATTGCAGTCCTATCCATTTGTACATGTCCTCGATGATAACTTTGTTGATGGTCTGCAAATGGAGAGCTAGCTTGGAGCGTGTGCATACACACATTGACCGATGGACAAACACGTGTACACACACACACACACATGGAATGAGCCTCGGGGAGTTCTGACCATACCACAGCTGCCGCTGCTAATGAGTCAACCTGCCCTGGGGAGTTCTGGCCGTACCATGGCTGCCGCTGCTATGAGTCATCCTGCCTCCCCCGGCTATGGGATGACCACCTTGCTATGTAGGGTAGCCGTAACACCAGCTCAGCACACATTGCAAGATACTTTGCACTTCTCGGTAATTGTGAAGGCATCTTGAAATGCGGCAGTGAGTGGAGCTTCCAGCACCACGCACCACCCACGCACCACCCACACATGCACTGCTTGCATGACTTTCATCTAGAGTGGAGTTACTTCCAGAAATGTCTGGCATTACTTGCATAGCACACCTGCTGCAGCAAGCAACAATCAGCATTTCACTCCCACCCACATATCACACTTATCCCGCACATCACGCTCATCTGACAACTCACTGTGACGTCCCACCCACCCTCGGTACCCCTCCCACCTCATTCTGCTGCCCCACCCACCTGGAGACTGGTCCAGGGAGGTCACCTTTCCACCAAGCCCTATGGCATTAGGTGTGTTTGTCCTGTCAGGGAAGCCAGCAGAGGGCTCACAGAGAAGGCTCAGATGCCACAGACAACAAGCACATACAGCAGGCAACATACCCCTTCCCTCTCATCCCATCCTCTCCCCACCCCTGACCCCTCCCACCCCCACCCCTGACCCCTCCCACCCCCACCCCTGACCCCTCCCACCCCCACCCCTGACCCCTCCCACCCCCACCCCTGACCCCTCCCACCCCCACCCCTCCCCGCCCACCCCTCCCACCCTAACATCTCCCACTCTCATTCCACTAACCTGAGATCCCAAAAGCGAACTTGCTTGTCATAGTGACCAGAAACAACGGTTGCCCTAGCAACAAGAGCAGGCACACACAGCAGTGACCCCGTGACACCACAAGTTGCTTGTCTGTTCTCACCACTGCGGCTGCTTGCCAACCAGGACGTCAGTGAAACTGGAGCCAGCAAAGGATGTGTGAACACCTGGTGGAAGGGATATTTCATCACACACACACAACACACAATTTGCTGTCACTGTCTTCTCACATTGGTGAATACATCTTGATGAGCATATACATAGCAGAATTAAGAATTGGAACAATTGCAGGACATTTCGCCCACGCAGGCCTTTGCCAGCTGCGACGAAGCCCTACCTGGCTGAAACGTCCTGCAATCAGTTATGTATGTGCTCACCAAGATCACTTTGCCAGTTGTCACAATGCAGCAATGAGCCTCTATGTTATCATTCCTTACATTGCCCTTTCTTCAAATCCCAAATCTTTAAAGTTCTGTCCAAGCTCCCAGTCACCTGTATGGGAATAGGCGTTGGAACATACACTGCACCTAGGAGACAGAAGTGGGACCAGCAGCAAATGAGGTTGTCGTGGCAACACTGATCAGCTATTCACTTACAACTTTGGTACACTTTTCACAATATTTTGCAGCTGTCACTTTATCTGTGTGTCCCTTGAGCTTCATCTGTGAGGTGAGGGAGTGAGGAGTGACATTACGACTGTGAGTGCTAGTATGAGGTGTGAGGGTGTGAGGGCATGAGGAGTGACATTATGGCCATGTGTGTGCTAGTGAGGTGTGAGGGCGTGAGGGCATGAGGAGTGACATTATGGCCATGTGTGTGCTAGTGAGGTGTGAGGGTGAAGGCATGAGGAGTGACATTACGACTGTGTGAGTGCTGGTGTGGAGGTGGTGTGCAGTTGTGTGGAGGTGGTGTGCAGTTGTGTGGAGGTGCTGGTGTGGAGGTGGTGTGCAGTTGTGTGGAGGTGGTGTGCAGTTGTGTGGAGGTGTTGTGCAGTTGTGTGGAGGTGTTGTGCAGTTGTGTGGAGGTGGTGTGCAGTTGTGTGGAGGTGGTTAGCAGTTGTGTGGAGGTGGTGTGCAGTTGTGTGGAGGTGCTGGTGTGGAGGTGGTGTGCAGTTGTGTGGAGGTGGTGTGCAGTTGTGTGGAGGTGGTGTGCAGTTGTGTGGAGGTGGTTAGCAGTTGTGTGGAGGTGGTGTGCAGTTGTGTGGAGGTGGTTAGCAGTTGTGTGGAGGTGTTGTGCAGTTGTGTGGAGGTAGTGTGCAGTTGTGTGGAGGTGGTTAGCAGTTGTGTGGAGGTGTTGTGCAGTTGTGTGGAGGTGCTGGTGTGGAGGTGGTGTGCAGTTGTGTGGAGGTGGTGTGTGGAGGTGGTGTGCAGTTGTGTGGAGGTCAGGGTGGCAACTGTGCCTTCTCTGTGCGATCCTCTAAAGACCAGATGTGGGCTGTGCCATCATTGGAGGCAGCTAGAACCTGTTTCTCCTGTTGTGATGGCAACGAATGAGACACAGGTCAGGTGTGGGGTACCTAGATGTGTGTGTGCTGTGTGTATTTGTGCGTGCGTTTTTATGTGCGTGCATGTGTCACTGACCTGGTAGTCAAACTGCAGTGAGAGGATGCTGGCTTTGCAGCCAGTGAGCTGCACCCTCTCCTTGTTGTCAATGACTACCTTACCTGCAGGCATGTGTGGGTATGAAGGTGTGGGGAATGTGGGACGTGAGACGTGTGGGGTACGAGGTGAGAGTGTGTGAGGTGCCGTATTAATTAAACAGCCATCGCATTCATTCCCTGCCCCTCCCCCTCCTATCCCCCTCCCCCCTCCCCCCCACTCCTCACCACCAGCTTCTGTGTCAAAGGGCCACACACGAACTAGTTTGTCTGACCCTCCAGTTGCTAGGAAACGGCCATGAGTGCTGAAGCACAGAGCAGTCACGTCACTGTCATGTGCATCCTACGAGTGCCAGCAGACACAACACAGTAGACACTACACAGAGCTGCATTGTGAAGCAGTGAAAATCTTCCCTCCTTCCACCCCCACTTTCACTGTCACACTCCGCCCCACACTCTAACTGTCACCCTCAACCCGTCACTACCACCCTCCACCCCTCACTCTCACTACCACCCTCCACCCCTCACTCTCACTGCCACCCTCCACCCCTCACTCCCACCACCCTCCACCCCTCACTCTCACTGCCACCCTCCACCCTGCACTCTCACTGCCACCCTCCACCCCTCACTCTCACTGCCACCCTCCACCCCTCACTCTCACTGCCACCCTCCACCCCTCACTCTCACTGCCACCCTCCATCCCTCACTCTCACTGCCACCCTCCACCCCTCACTCTCACTGCCATCCTCCACCCCTCACTCTCACTGCCACCCTCCACCCCTCACTCTCACTGCCACCCTCCACCCCTCACTCTCACTGCCACCCTCCACCCCTCACTCTCACTGCCACCCCCCACCCCTCACTCTCACTGCCACCCTCCACCCCTCACTCTCACTGCCACCCTTCACCCCTCACTCTCACTGCCAGCTTCCACCTTTGCATTGTCACCTTGATCCTTATTCACCACCATAAAACAGCATTGGCAGGAAATAATGAGGAAAGAGGAGGTCATGCAATTCATGGCTTAAAGGCGGATTTCAGCAGACATTCCCTTTACAACTTCATTGGATTTTACTGAGCTGTCAGCAAGTCCCTTTTTGTTAACTGATCTGTTGTCATAAGCGAATGCTACAGCCGCTAGACTCCTCACACAGCTCCTGCTATAGCTGCATTCCATTTCAAAACCCAGGGGTATCCATTTCAAAACCTCAAGAGGTAGACTTGCTGTCTCTGCACAGTCTGAACACAGAAACTCTAAATATTAAATAATATAAGGTCTGTGAAGACCTCCATGTAGTGCGAGGTCATATGTTAATTCCTTGAGATGGTGAACACCTGGGTACGTTTCAAGAACCACCAGGTGTAGACTAGCTGTCTCACTGCACAGTAGCAGGTCTTCTTCTCGGAATAGTGTGCCTGGTGCGTGGACCACAGTAGTCATTGTGTTGGTCACAGCCCTGCCCCAGTGTACACAATGCGACGCTGTTGTTACACTGTGCTAGTCACCTGGAGCTGTACGGGGGTGACCTCAAACAGCAGAGTGAATACAGACGCATCAGCTCTGAGTCAGTCATTGCTATACTGGGTGTAGACTAGACTCAAAACATGTCACAAACTAGGAAGGTTCCACAAGCTGAAATCAAATAGCTAACTGAGATATGGTAGGTCTTCCATCACCACTGCTTTACTGTCAGCCATCACCACCCCCTCACTGTCATCCATCACCACCCCTCACTGTCATCCATCACCACCCCTCACTGTCATCCATCACCACCCCTCACTGTCATCCATCACCACCCCTCACTGTCATCCATCACCACCCCTCACTGTCATCCATCACCACCCCTCACTGTCATCCATCACCACCCCTCACTGTCATCCATCACCACCTCCTCACTGTCATCAATCACCACCCCTCACTGTCATCCATCACAACTAACCCAGCTAGTGACTGCCACCTCAGGCTTAGCTGAAGACCACGACGACCGATCGTGTCCTTCAGAGAGTTTGCGGCCGCTGCTGCTGCGTGTCGGTGTCCGTCCGTGGTTGGAGAGGCTCCTGGAGTAGCTGACAAAAGCATGGAAGATTGGTAAGGGAGGGAGAAGGGGTGGGGAGGGGAGAGGCAGTCAGATCACACGCGCAGGGAAGGGAAGCAGTGCTCTGGCATGTCACCTGTGAGGCTGTTTGTCTGTCCTGTGTGTCCCCTCAACTTGCTTCATGTGCTCCCGCAACTCTTTCTCCCTAGCACTAAACAGTGACACCAGCAACAGTGACACCAGCAACAGTGACACCAGCAACAGTGACACCAGCAAACAGTGACACCAGTAACAGTGACACCAGCAATAGTGACACCAGCAAACAGTGACACCAGTAACAGTGACACCAGCAACAGTGACACCAGTAATAGTGATACCAGTAACAGTGACACCAGCAATAGTGACACCAGCAACAGTGACACCAGCAAACAGTGACACCAGCAACAGTGACACCAGCAACAGTGACACCAGCAAACAGTGACACCAGCAACAGTGACACCAGCAATAGTGACACCAGCAAACAGTGACACCAGCAACAGCGACACCAGCAATAGTGACACCAGCAAACAGTGACACCAGTAACAGTGACACCAGCAATAGTGACACCAGCAAACAGTGACACCAGTAACAGTGACACCAGCAACAGTGACACCAGTAACAGTGACACCAGTAACAGTGATACCAGTAACAGTGACACCAGTAACAGCTACCCCTCCCTCACTCCAGCTCTGTCCTTCTCGCTCGGTCCTCGTCATCCTGTCTCTGTTGCTGCAGCTGCCTCAGCTGTTGGGTCTAATACAGACAAAGAGTGACCACGGAACATTAGCACACTTGCACACCCACACACCCACACCACACACCACACAGACACCACTAACACCACACACGCACACACACCCACACCCACACACACGCACACACACACCACCACCCACAGACACCACTAAAAACCCCACAGACACCACTAACACCACACACCCACACCCACACGCACCCACCCACCCCACACCGCCCTACAGACACCACTAACACCACACAGCATCCACACACACCCACAGACACCCCCACAGACACCACTAACACCACACACGCACCAGATAGTCACTCTGCTCCTGCTGCTTACGGAGCCGATCCTCTGTGCTGGTCAGACCATCTCTCAGTGTCTGCAAAGGCACCGAGGAGCAAATTCGACAGTGCAAACAGCACATAACAGTGATATGCACGCATATACCAGTGTGTGTGTGTGTGTGTGAGACTTGCTTCATTCTTCATCTTCTCATCCACTAGTTCTGTGGTAAGTGTCTGGACCTTCTCCTTCAGCTGACGGCACCTGTGGCAGGAGGGAAAGCGAGCCAGATGCTTCACTGCGGTGAGCAGTGGAGAGGTGTGTGCACGTCCAGTGGAGAGGTGTGTGCACGTCCAGTGGAGAGGTGTGTGCACGTCCAGTGGAGAGGTGTGTGCACGTCCAGTGGAGAGGTGTGTGCACGTCCAGTGGAGAGGTGTGTGCACGTCCAGTGGAGAGGTGTGTGCACGTCCAGTGGAGAGGTGTGTGCACGTCCAGACACGCTACACCTGCCTTACATGTCATTTGTCTTTGCCATCTCATCCTCCTTCTGCCCCAGCCTGGCCGTCAGCTTCCGAGACTCAAGCATCATCTGAGGTAGACACACAAGCACTGTGCACGCTGCAGACACACCACACACACACACCACACAAACCACACACACACACACACACCACACACACCACACCTAACAACATCACACACTGCACACTAGTCTGTCCCGCTAGACCCAACTTCGTCGCAAGAAGTTGGGTCTAGCGGGGACAGACTAACCTCACACACACACACACACACACACCACACACCACACACCTCACCTCATGGCTCTTCTGCATAGTGTCCAGTAGCGAGTCACTCTTCTCCAGCAGCTTCTGTTTGGTGTCATCCAGCTCCCTCTTCAGCTCATCCAGTCTCCTCTGCAGTTTTGAGCTATCACCTCCCTTGACACCTGATGCAGACAGCCTATCAGGGCACAGGAGGTCCATGGGGATTCCCCTTGTGGTATTTATACATATATATACCAAGTATGCATGCATAGTCACTTACTCTTGGTCAAGGTTCTTTTGGGAGACGAGGGAAGGGGAGAAGGGAGGGGTGTGGGAGAAGGGAGGGGATGGGAGAAGGGAGGGTGTGGGAGAAGGGAGGGGATGGGAGAAGGGAGGGTGTGGGAGACGGGAGGGTGGGAGAAAGGGGAGAAGAGAACAAGAATACCAGTGACCGACTCGGCACATGTGATGCGTGACCAAAGTCGCATGTGAATAGTGCAGGCGGTGCACCTGTTGGAGGTTGTACTTCTCATAGGTCAGCTTGGCCACCTCCATGTCGCGTTGCTGGCACACGGTCCACATCCTGCTGTCTGCATACACGCATGCATGTTTGCATCAGTGGTCTATGCACTAACACATGCACCTGTGAGTCCATGCACATGCAATGACACTACAGATATTTCATGCACACACATACGCCCTGTGGTGCAACGCACTCTGCCCTCATGGCACCATCTCCTGGAGCAGTCCGCTCCACCCGCCCTCTTGGGCTCCCTAGAGGACAACATCTCCCGGCCTCGTCTCACACACACACGCGCGACTGGTGTTGCTGCTAAACACCACTGATCGCCTGTTGGGCGCGCCGTACAGGGCCCGCGTTGCTCGTCACCTGATCAGGTCACCCACGTGCACTCACTGTCGACTTACATGCTTCGAACATCTCTTTGTGTCTGTGGACCTCTTCCAGGTTCCTCCTTTCAAGTCTAAGCACAATCTCCTGGTCCCAGTTCACTTTCTCCCCAGGCGTTCGGGAAGTCAACCGACAGGAGGCCATTTTCGGAGCTGCGCTTTAATTAAACGCCGGGAGCCATTCGTAGGTCACATCACAGATAGATATAATTATAATTATGATTATAATAATTATAGATGTAGTAAAGAATATACATGGTCACATGCATCGTGGCCCTATGTACAAGCATAGGCCCTGTTGGAGGATCTATGCTTGTACAAGGCAGGGCCCTTGCCTTGCAACTAGCAATGATGCCTGCAGCCTTGAGAGCAAGGCTGGCCGTCAGAGATGTGTAGCCCCTCCTACAATGGCCAAGCCGTCTACCTCCTACACACATACTTACGTACCTGCATGCAAGGTAGCAACCCCGCGCATTAATTATTGCTAATTGCATACAGGACAGAAGGTATAGCTTAGAAATAGAAACTTGGTAAGTGGAATCTTGTCAAAGTTTGTGAAAAACTCTGGCCGTCCATGGCCATCAACCCTTGAACTGGTGGTGTTTCCCATCCCTCCTTCTTAGCATAAATACTTGGCCTGTTACGTACTCATACGTACCTGTGGGTGGCCATGGTGGTGTACCATACCACACATGGACAAATTGTACATGGACCGTATAAAATAACTTTCATTCATTAGTTTTGTACAGGCGTTCACATGCTACTGATAGCAGTTCTTGGTTGGGTGCTGTCCCCCTCGCCGGGTCCTGTCTCCTCCAGCAGAGGGTCCTTCTCACCCGACGAGTCAGGTTCTGGGGGTGAATGGGGGCTTTCTGTGGACTCCGTCACTTCTTCATTAAAGGAACCTCCTCTTCCTCTCTTTCTGTCATCTTTGTATGTGTAGATGCACGCCATTATACCAAATGTTATGGCCAGAGCAAAAATCAGAGCTGCAAAGAAGAAAAATTCTGCAGTCTAATGGCGATGTCAGGAGGTGGGAGAGGGAGGGGAGGGAAGCAAGGGGAGGAGAGGGCAGGGTGGGGAAGAAGGGGGTGGAGGGAAGGGGAGGGAAGGGGAGGGAAGGGAAGGGAGGGGAGGGAAGGGAAGGGAAGGGAAGGGAAGGGAAGGGAGGGGAGGGGAGGGGAGGGGAGGGGAGGGAAGGGAAGGGAAGGGAAGGGAAGGGAAGGGAGGGGAGGGGAGGGGAGGGAAGGGAAGGGAAGGGAAGGGAAGGGAAGGGAAGGGAAGGGAGGAAATGATGAGAGTAAATTACACATTACATTTTAGCACCTCACGGCTGGCCTATGAGCTCCCTTCACCTGGCTTTCAAAGAACCTGGCCTCTGTGATGATGATGACAATGAAGTTCCCTCCGGCCACAGTGAGGTGCCACGCTGCCTGCAGTATGGACTTCATGGACACCGGGGCCTGCAGGGGCAGGCGGGGCATCGGCACTCCATCACACCTGCACACATCACTAGCCGTCACCACTAGCCCCACCAAACAGCTGATTTGCTGTGCTAGGCTTTAGAAAATAAAAGAACCTTCAAGAAATGCACACGCGATGACTGGCCACCTGCACAGACTGGTCTCCCTCATCCCTCACATCTCTACCCACCCTACCTCCCCACCTCCCCACTCAGCCCCACCCCTCACCTCCCCACTCATCCCCACCCCTCAACTCCCCACTCAGCCCCACCCCTCACCTCCCCACTCATCCCCACCCCTCACCTCCCCACTCATCCCCACCCCTCACACCTCCTGACTCACTCCCACCTCACCTACACCCCTCACCTCCCACTTACCCCGACCCCTCACCTTCCCACCTCATCTCCCCACTCACCTCCACCCCTCACCTCTCTACCTCACCTCCCCAACTCACCCCCATCCCTCCCCACCTCACCCCCACCCAAACTCCCCCCTTACCTGGGAGTATGCAAAGTCCAGTCCTGTGATGGAGAACATGATCTCTCCTGCCGTGATCAGCAGGTACATCGGGATCTGGAGGGCCACTGAGACACCATTGGGGGCAACGTCTTCGTCCAGAATGATGCGAGCCTAGACGGTGGGGGAGGGACATGGTTGTCATTGTTCCAAAGACATACATTGTTGGTGGAGTATACTAACTAGAGTTTGATTCCCAAATAAATTGGGAATGAGGACCAGAGTGTAGCCTCCTCCAGAATGCAGCTTGTGTCCAACTTCAGCTTGCAAATCTCCTAACTGAAACGGAACATGACACAACAGAGGAACAAACCTAGTCTGGCTAGCTAGACCGTCCCACCCAATCACCAGGGCACTTAGGGCTGGGAAGGGACGGTCTAGCGGCAGTAATGATTAGTTCACACCTATTGGACCAATCAGATGCTACTGGCAGGAATTCCTGCTAATAGTATTCATAGTCTGCGGGAGCTCAGGCACGCATATCATGCCTTTCAATGTTGGTGGATGGCTCCGATGGTGTACCTGGCTCTGTGAATTGACAGAGGGCTCGAGCCGTCCCTCCCAGTCTTCATCAGTCTGTACTTATCTTTGAGCGGTTTGCAGCAGCAAATGCAAAAGCACTTATCTCTCCACTTGTATGGCTTATCAACACATGCACGAGGTGTGAGTTTGATAATGTGAAGGTGTGAACTAATGGCTACTGCCGCTGGACCGTTCCTCCCCTTCCGCACCTTGGGTGTATAAGTGGGATGGTCTAGCTAGCCAGACAAAGTACATACCAGAGCACATGTTACCCACAACAGGGGTGGGGCATGGACAGACAACAGCAAACAGCACCACATGGCCCGGGACAACACACTGCAGCATTCACTGTGCCACCACACACACACACACACGCCCGCACGCACACGCCCACACGCACACAGTGACACACAGCACAATAAGGTGACACACAGCACAACAAGGCCAGTTGATGAGTGCTCATAATGAAAGTGGAAGTGGTCGCTCACACATACCTACCTGAGGCTGGCCACCTCCTTCAAAGGAAATTGTGTACCTGTAACTGAGGCAGGAGAGAACACGGCAGTGTGTAGCACGGCGCATGTGACAGGGGCAGGAGAGAACACGGCAGTGTGTAGCACGGCGCATGTGACAAGGGCAAGAGAGAACACAGCAGTGTGTAGCACAGCGCATGTGACAAGGGCAGGAGAGAACACGGCAGTGTGTAGCACGGCGCATGTGACAGGGGCAGGAGAGAACACGGCAGTGTGTAGCATGGCGCATGTGACAGGGGCAGGAGAGAACACGGCAGTGCGTAGCACGGCGCATGTGACAGGGGTAGGCACACAATATACACAGCATCACTTTGAAGTGCTTTGGGAATGGCACATTTGAAATGGACCTGAGAAAGTTCTCAGATTTGGAATGGATCTGGGTATGGTATGGCTCACTCTAATGTCTTGAGGCTGTGATAGCCAGTGAAGTTGCTTGGGTCCAGAGTACCAAAGGCAAAGTGCTGGAGGTCCCGACTGCCGGAGGATGTGTCCTCCGCTAACAGTGACACGTTGACGACTACGTCCAGCATGTTGACAATCCTGGGGGTGGGGGTGGGGCACTACACTAGCTGATACAACAACAACAATGTCAGTGTCCATTGCAGTTTTGGAGATGGAGCAGGGCAGTTCGCACATTGCTTGCTGCATGTTGCCATGGAGACGATACTCACCTAACAGTGATGTTGCTGCCAATGTCCTCAATCACCGTGCCGTGCACCTAAACACAACACACAACAGACTGTATAATATTAGGTGCATGAGCACCCTCCCCTCCCACCCCACACGCCCATTCCACTCCTCGCCTGGGTTGGTTCTGTGCCGTTGGTGGCGACCACAAATAGGATCACTTCTTCTGACGCCAGCTGCACTTTGTACTCCTCACAAGCCCCGCCTTCCTGCCCCGTCCACAGGCACACAGTGTGACTACCAGCAGGAAGGAAGGGGTGCTGGTAGGTCTGAGGGGAGGGGAGGGAGGGGAGGGGAGGGGAGGGGAGGGGAGGGGAGGAGAGGGGAGGAGAGTGGTGAAGTACTCGCACAGTCAACCAAGCTCGTGAGCAGGCTACCTGGGCATAGCTGAGTGTCCTGTTGAGCGTTGTGTTGTCCACGCTACCGAGGAGGACTGAGGTGTTGGTGGGGTTGATGAAGGACAGGCGGCCAAGGCCCGGTGGGATGACATCCAGGGAGCGCTGGAGATCAAGGTCACATGACAATCACATGACCACCAACAGCAAGTCACATGACAATCACATGACCACCAGCTGTATGCCACATGACATTCACACGGCCGCCTCTCACAGTGATGTAGATCTGCACCAGAGCTGCAACGACAAAGCTTAGCCCAGCGAGGGTCATCCCCGTCACCATGCGCTGGAGGGGCCTGCAGTGAGGGTGGGTATGTGTTTGTGTGTGCATTGTGTGTGTGCGGTGTGTGTGTGTGTGTGTGTGTGTGTGTGTGTGTGCGGTGTGTGTGTGTGTGTGTGTGGTGTGTGCACCTCTTTAAGAGCTTGCACTTGGCCAAGAGAGGGTACACCAGTAGCTCAAAGAGGGGAATGAACACCAGGATAAGAACTGGGTTGAGTGCCTGGACCTGGTCAGGCTGTATTTGGAAGGTAGGGGTCTGGGCAGGGAGGGAAGGGGTGGTAAGGGAATGAGATGAATGCTGTTGTACAGGCTCATAGCTGAACTGTTGAATTGATAAACTAACAGCAAGTTGACGAGCAATAACACAACTGTTGATGCTACTCAATGGCAGGATGTTTCAACTTTCAACCTGAAAGTCTTGCAAGCAGTTGACAAAGACCTTCGCATCAAATGTCCTGCGATTTGAGTATCCTGAGCAGTTGTGCTACTGCTCATCAAGTGGCCACCCGTAAATGAATGGAGTGCACATAAAGAGCTGCCAGTGTACACACACACACACACACACATGCACACTGTGACACACGCACACACACACACACACACACACACACACACACACACACACACACACACACACACACACACACACACACACACACACACACACACACACACACACACACACACACACACACACACACACACACACACACACACACACTACACATGTCCAAAGATGTTCTCACAATCTCGCCATTCATCCGTGTGGCCTGCAGTGTCCACCGTGATCCTTGCTGGTCAAAAAGGGCCCAAAACCCAGGCAGAGGTAGAAACATGACCAACACCTTCAGCACATCCTTCACATCGGCAACGAAACCAGCCTGCAGGGATGTCACAACCCAGTGACTGCTAACAAGTGCGACCGACTCCTACAAGGCCCCGCCCCCAAATGTGACTGACTCCTACAAGGCCCCGCCCCCGAGTGCGACCGACTCCTACAAGGCCCCGCCCCCAAGTGTGACTGACTCCTACAAGGCCCCGCCCCCGAGTGCGACCGACTCCTACAAGGCCCCGCCCCCGAGTGCGACCGACTCCTACAAGGCCCCGCCCCCGAGTGCGACCGACTCCTACAAGGCCCCGCCCCCAAGTGCGACTGACTCCTACAAGGCCCCGCCCCCGAGTGCGACTGGCTCCTACAAGGCCCCGCCCCCGAGTGCGACTGGCTCCTACAAGGCCGCACCCCCGAGTGCGACTGACTCCTACAAGGCCCCGCCCCCGAGTGCGACTGACTCCTACAAGGCCCCGCCCCCGAGTGCGACCGACTCCTACAAGGCCCCGCCCCCGAGTGAGACCGACTCCTACAAGGCCCCGCCCCCGAGTGCGACCGACTCCTACAAGGCCCCGCCCCCGAGTGTGACCGACTCCTACAAGGCCCCGCCCCCGAGTGCGACCGACTCCTACAAGGCCCCGCCCCTGCTCCAAGCCAGCGGAGGCTCACCCCATACTTCCTCTCCGCAAGGCTGAAGACAGAGGAGTGAGGAGTCCATGTCTTCTCCCGCTTCAGACAACTGAGCACCTTCCTCACTAGCAACACGACACACTGGTATATGGTCAGCTGTGAGGGGGAGGGGAGGGGAAGGGAGGAAGCGGAGGGGGAGGGGAGGGGAGGGGAGGGGAGGGAGCGGAGGGAGGGAGCGGAGGGGGAGGGGAGGGAAGGGAGCGGAGGGGGAGGGGAGGGGAGGGGAGGGGGAGGGGAGGGAGGTGTAGACCATTGCATGTGAGGAGATGCTTGTGATGCAGCGTTGTGGAGTGTGTGCAACTGCACTGACTCACAAACACTGTGATTGCAAACTTGAAGATGATGATGTCATAGAATCTGCCACACTTTGGTCTGGTGATGGTATAGAAGGGGCTTCCCAAGACAAATATCACTGCAGCGTGAGATACAGGAGGGGCACGCTCTTCACATGACACACAGCATGCTGCCAGACACACAGCACACTGCCAGACACACAGCACACTGCCCCAGACACACAGCACACTGCCAGACACACAGCACACTGCCACGGACACACAGCACACTGCCACGGACACACAGCACACTGCCACGGACACACAGCACACTGCCACGGACACACAGCACACTGCCACGGACACACAGCACACTGCCAGACACACAGCACACTGCCAGACACACAGCACACTGCCAGACACACAGCACACTGCCAGACACACAGCACACTGCCAGACACACAGCACACCGCCAGACACACAGCACACTGCCAGACACACAGCACACTGCCAGACACACAGCACACTGCCAGACACACAGCACACTGCCAGACACACAGCACACTGCCAGACACACAGCACACCGCCAGACACACAGCACACCGCCAGACACACAGCACACCGCCAGACACACAGCACACTGCCAGACACACAGCACACCGCCAGACACAGCACACTGCCACGGACACACAGCACACTGCCAGACACACAGCACACTGCCACGGACACACAGCACACTGCCAGACACACAGCACACTGCCAGACACACAGCACACTGCCAGACACACAGCACACTGCCACGGACACGCAATACACTCACCCAATGACACAAACATGAGAATGGCTGGTACTCCAAAGGCCAGGGCATAGCAGTCCCCTCCAAAGCACTGTACATCGGCTGAGGGAGAGTGGAGGGGAGGGGAGGGGAGGGGAGTGGAGTGGAGTGGAGGGGAGTGGAGTGGAGGGGAGGGGAGGGGAGGGGAGTGGAGTGGAGGGAAGGGGAGGGGAGGGGAGGGGAGGGGAGGGGAGGGGAGGGGAGTTAAGTGAGAGTTTATAGTTGCAAGGAGTAAGAAGCTGGTCTGTGGCACTCGCCTCTGAAGATGGGGGTGAGGAAAGTGGAGAGGAGGCTACCGGCGTTGATGGAGAAGTAGAAAATAGCAAAGAACTTTGGAATGAGATGTTTCTGGAGGAGGCAAGCAAAGGGAGGGGGTGGGGTGAGGCGATGGGTGGGTGGGCAGACAGAACTCTCACTCTAGTGCAAGTAGGGGGAGTCCCCTCAGCCACTGCACACTCCTCTAGTGGCACAGGGCAGATCAGATCGGTCACAGTATTGCACACACACACCGCCAACAGCAATGAAGGCCTGGCCTCACCTGTTCCTCCTTGAACTGGTCGCCACCAAAGGCAGACACACACGGCTTGATGCCCCCCGTGCCCAGCGAGATGAGAGCCAGGCCAGTGAAAGCCAGGGACCTGGATGACAAATGGTCCAGGACCACTGACACCCTCTCCCCCCCTCCCCACCCCTCATTCATATAGCCCCGCCCACCTCTCTCCGATTAGCCTCTGGGCCTCCACGCTGTAAATGGTGGGTATGGCCGATAGAGACACAAATATGTTCCCCACTGCATAGACAATGGACAGTGCGATGATGGTCCTGTTGGAGAGGAGGGCCCAGGAGGAATGAGTGTGGGTGAGCATATGTCAGTGGGCGTGTCGCGTGTGTGTACATGAGTCAGTGGGCGTGTCTGTGTGTGTGTGTACATGGGTCAGTGGGCGTGTCTCTGTGTGTGTGTACATGGGTCAGTGGGCGTGTCTGTGTGTGTGTGTACATGGGTCAGTGGGTGCGTCTGTGTACATGAACATGCTCGTGTGTTAGTCCAAGGAGGCTCACACAAACTTCCCAAGGCAGCTGTCGGCGATGATTGCTCCAAGGACGGGCGAGAGGTAGCAGAGCACAATGAAGGTGTGGTACAGGGCGGTGGCAGTGTCCTCCTCGTAGGAGAGGAAGCGGACCAAGTACAGCGTCAACACAGCTGGGATGGGAGGGAGGAGGAGTGGCAGACAAGATGGGATGGGAGGAGGAGTGGCAGACAAGATGGGAGGGAGGAGGAGGAGTGGCAGACAAGATGGGATGGGAGGAGGAGTGGCAGACAAGATGGGATGGGAGGAGGAGTGGCAGACAAGATGGGAGGGAGGAGGAGTGGCAGACAAGATGCATACATAGCAACCTTACAGTGGAGACTAGCCAGTGTCAGCCCCGCCCCCACCCTGCCTACCTCTCAGTCCATAGTATGAGAAGCGTTCACAGAACTCATTCCCAACGATGAAGAATACTGAGAGTGGGAACTTTGTGGCGCAGGCACGGATCTGCAGGGGTGGCCAGGGCGACCTGCAGACTCACTAATGACTCCTGCTACTAACCACCCCTCCAAAGGAGAATGCACGACTAAACCCACCCTCTGTTTCCAGCTCGTCGGCTCATTGCCCAAAGGGGAGGGTGTGAGGCTATACGACTCCACCCCCTCACTGCGGCCATTGTGGTCCTCCTCAGTTGGGTCAAGAGGGCCGTCGGAGTCCAGTGCATCACTTGCCGCTGTAAGGGGACACGGCAGCGGCTTGAGGTCACAGGCAAGTGGACATGGCATGCGTGCGCGCGTCCCGTGCTCCATCGTGCATGTATGTGCACTTCACCATACGACCTGGATCGGTCCCTGGTGTGTGGTTTTAGTCGCGTGCCGGGTAGCCCTTCGGCACACAAGCCTCAGCACCAGGTACTGAGAACGTTGTCGCTTCCGCACGCGCGCACTCACTTGAAGAGTACCCCGGTAACTCGGGCCCGTTCAGTAGGGACGTCATGCTGGCGAACAGGCCTTTTCGCGGTGGCCTCAGGAGGAGCAAAGGGCTGAAGGGGAGCCGGGCAGTGGCGCCTTAGGATGCTCAATATAGTCCTCAACAATACCCACAGCTCTAGGTTTCCTTCCACGCCGGCCAGATGCAGGAAGCGCCCGCAGTCAGCGTTCGCTGTTTACAGCGGAGTCATGTGATTAGCCCTTCTAAAATGGCGGCCAAAGAGGGCGGCTTCCAATGGCCGTGGCAGTACAACTTTCCGCCTTTCTTCACCATCCAACCCAACTTGGACACGAGGTCTAAGCAGATCGACGCGTGGTGCTCCCTCGTGCTCGAGTTCCACAAACACTCGAAGAAATACGAGCTGGATGTGAAGGAGGCCACTGCCAGCTCACTGTTCAGGAACGACAAGATTAATCGTATCCTTTGCACAAACTGGAGCTAGTTAATCAATTCACAGATCCCATCGCAATAGGCACGTTGGCAAGTGCAATAGGCACGTTGGCAATGGGATGTGGCTACCTCTCCTCGTTGGCCAGGCCCGCACGTGTCTTCTTCCCCTCAGATCTGTAGGCTGCAGCATGCGCTGTGCTGTGCTGCCCTGATCAAGGCACAGTGTGTTGCTAGCCGTGTGTCCTCCTTGACAGTGGCTGTCCCAGGTCAGCTTCCACCGGAGGGGGTGCGACTGGTCTTGGACACGCTGGAGCAGAAAGGTGACAGGGGCCTGTGCGTGCGTGCGTGCGTGTGTGCGTGCGTGTGTGCATGTGTGTGTGTGTATGTGTGTGTGCATGTGTGTTGGTGTCTCATCTCCTCAGGTAACCTGGAGTGGCTGGACAAGAAGAAGAAGGATCGTTGCTACATCATGTGGCGCTCACCCCAGGAGTGGGGCAGCATCATCTACCAATGGGTGGGTAGGACTAGCAAGCTAGGCGGGGGTGGGTAGGACTAGCAAGCTAGGCGTGGGTGGGTAGGACTAGCAAGCTAGGCGTGGGTGGGTAGGACTAGCAAGCTAGGCGTGGGTGGGTAGGACTAGCAAGCTAGGCCGGGATGGGTAGGACTAGCAAGCTAGGCAGGGGTGGGTAGGACTAGCAAGCTAGGCGGGGGTGGGTAGGACTAGCAAGCTAGGTGGGGGTGGGTAGGACTAGCAAGCTAGGCAGGGGTGGGTAGGACTAGCAAGCTAGGCGTGGGTGGGTATATAGGACTAGCAAGCTAGGTGGGGTGGGTAGGACTAGCAAGCTAGGCGTGGGTGGGTAGGACTAGCAAGCTAGGCGTGGGTGGGTAGGACTAGCAAGCTAGGTGTGGGTGGGTAGGACTAGCAAGCTAGGTGTGGGTGGGTAGGACTAGCAAGCTAGGTGGGGGTGGGTAGGACTAGCAAGCTAGGCGTGGGTGGGTAGGACTAGCAAGCTAGGCGGGGGTGGGTAGGACTAGCAAGCTAGGTGTGGGTGGGTAGGACTAGCAAGCTAGGTGTGGGTGGGTAGGACTAGCAAGCTAGGCGGGGGTGGGTAGGACTAGCAAGCTAGGCGTGGGTGGGTAGGACTAGCAAGCTAGGCGGGGGTGGGTAGGACTAGCAAGCTAGGTGTGGGTGGGTAGGACTAGCAAGCTAGGCGTGGGTGGGTAGGACTAGCAAGCTAGGCGTGGGTGGGTAGGACTAGCAAGCTAGGCGTGGGTGGGTAGGACTAGCAAGCTAGGTGTGGGTGGGTAGGACTAGCAAGCTAGGCACGGGTGGGTAGGACTAGCAAGCTAGGTGTGGGTGGGTAGGACTAGCAAGCTAGGTGTGGGTGGGTAGGACTAGCAAGCTAGGTGGGGTGGGTAGGACTAGCAAGCTAGGTGGGTGGGTAGGACTAGCAAGCTAGGTGCGGGTGGGTAGGACTAGCAAGCTAGGCGTGGGTGGGTAGGACTAGCAAGCTAGGCAGGGGTGGGTAGGACTAGCAAGCTAGGTGTGGGTGGGTAGGACTAGCAAGCTAGGTGGGGTGGGTAGGACTAGCAAGCTAGGTGGGTGGGTAGGACTAGCAAGCTAGGCAGGGGTGGGTAGGACTAGCAAGCTAGGCAGGGTGGGTAGGACTAGCAAGCTAGACGTGGGTGGGTAGGACTAGCAAGCTAGGTGTGGGTGGGTCGGACTAGCAAGCTAGGCACGGGTGGGTAGGACTAGCAAGCTAGGCGTGGGTGGGTAGGACTAGCAAGCTAGGCGGGGTGGGTAGGATCAGTCAATTGTACTGGGAGGTTTGCTGTTAATTGGAGCGAGTGAGTTGGATGATGTATTTATCTATGACCCCTGCTTTCCCAGGCAATGGCGAACGGCTTCTCTAACACCGTGTGCACCCTGTACGAGATCCACTCTGGGGAAGACACAGTGCATCAAGGTAGCCCATGTCCACACAAGTCCGCCCTCTGACACATCTGAAGACGCACTACCAGAAACAGACCCTAACCCACATTCCCTGTAACCAATGATCACAAGCAGGTTCACTATCTCCCCTCCTCCCCTCCCTCCTCCCGTCCCTCCCCTCTCCCTCCTCCCCTCCCTCCCTCCCCTTTCCCTCTCTCCTCCCTCCCTCCTCTCCCTCCTTCCTTCCAGAGTTTGGAGGTATTGATGTGTGGATGTTGAAACGAGCCATAGCTGCACTGCAGGCCAAGGGGAAAGCGGAGCTCATCAGAGGGGTGGAGCCGGATGACTCTGACACCGGAGTCAAATTCTTCTCCTAAGCATGCCCCCCTTCACTGTGTATCACAGCGTGTGTGTGTCTGTGTCGTTGCCGTGTGAGTGACGTGGGTAACTCTGCATGTCACATGTGTAATGAAGTATTGTCTGGATCACCTGACGTATTAACGAGCCCCAGCACGTCGCCAAGATGTGGTGCTTTGTTCACTGAACGAGTGTCACGGTGGTCAAGGACGCCTCGATCTCATTGCGGGGGCGTTGTGCAACAAGATGGCGGATTGGGCGAGCTTCAATGCATCCGGGGAAAAGGTGAGCCGGCCGTGGGCTAATTGTGCAGCATTATTGGTCAGTTTCACCCACCTTCCCTTCTGTTTCATCACTGCAGAAGGCAGAGTGGGCTGACTTTGGAGGGTTCGAGGTAAGCGTTCGACTACTTTGCACCACACTTCCGCCAAACTCGCGTCGGCTAGTCTCGTACGAGACCGTGCCCCCATCACTACCTGACGTGGTGCGCGCCTCCCGCCATAGAGTTGCAGCAAACTTAACCATTCCCGTAGAGTGCGTCTCTCGCATTGCATGTCGTGCGTGCGTCGGTTGGGCGTCGGTTGGGCGTAGCTAATTCACTTAGCCACCTGGTGAATGCCTCACCCTGTGTGGGTTGCCAGGCTATTAGGCAGCGCTTGTGGGCAGTGAGGAGTGAATAGAGAGGCCAACAAGTGACTTGGCACGCACCATTCATTGTGTGATGCACAGCAGCAATTCCTGGTCCCATTGTTCTCTGGCCAGGCAAGGAGAAAGGTATGGTGGAGCAGTGGGTTTGGGCGGTGCCGGTGGCATGGCATAGGCGTGTGTAGCTCACCAACTGTATGTGGTGTACCACTGTACCTGTGGAGACAGTCACAGCTGGCGCTCATGGTTGTGCAAGCACTGCATTGGGTCACATGAACTAGTCTGGCCTGCTAGACCCAACGTTGCGTGGTCTAGCGGGCCAGACTACACATGCATCAGCTTCATTGGCACTCCACTCAACCGTCTACATGTGTGTCTGTCTTGCACTTTGTTGTCTAGACTGCTTCAGGTGGGCCCAGCTCTGCACCAGCTCCTGCCCAGGGGACTGGTGGGTCCCAGCCAACAGCACAGCAGAGTGGAAGTGGGCTGTACAACGTAGCCCCTCCCCCCAGCAGTGAGTTGGCCTTTTGCAATCACTGGACCAGTAATCCACCTCCTGACTCACATGTGACTTCACTAACACAATCAATGTTGACATGTAACGCAATCAATGACCTGTGTGTTGGCACATGATGTGAAGTGTTTGCCACCGTGGCTGGGCTGCTGGTAGTCTCACCACTCGCAGTTTGAGTAGTGGTGCAGGGCATTATTCCTGGCGGTTCACATTCCCTGACACTGTCTCAGTTTACTTCACATGCGAGGTCTGATGGCACTCCTCCCCTCGGGGTGTGTGTCAGTGGGTGTGGTCTGATGGCACTCCTCCCCTCGGGGTGTGTGTCAGTGGGTGTGGTCTGATGGGACTCCTCCCCTCGGGGGGGGTGTCAGTGGGTGTGGTCTGATGGCACTCCTCCCCTCGGGGGGGGGGTGTCAGTGGGTGTGGTCTGATGGGACTCCTCCCCTCGGGGTGTGTCAGTGGGTGTGGTCTGATTGACTTGCAGACATGCACAGACGCACCAGCAGCAAGGGCAGCCATGACCGCAGTCAGTTGCTAACCAACGTCAACTCGCAGCTGCAGCAGTACAAGCAGCGGATGCAGCTCCTGCACCAGCAGCTCATCGTGGGCCAGCAGAAGATGAAGGAGCTGCAGGGACAGCAGCCCCCGCAGCCGCAGCTGGTGGCCCAGTACCAGCGCAAGCTGCAGCAGGGGATACAGCAGTACAGGCAGCTGGAGGTGTGTCAGTGGAGGGCGCGGGGGCCGACCGTCCACCTCAGTGAAGGGTGCACTCCAGCTTGACTGGACTGTCCTAACCAGTGCCTCTATGCCCCCCCCCCCCCCCCCCCCCCCAGGCTGCCGTGAAGCAGCTGACTCAGCAGTCACAACAGCTGCAGCAACAGGCTGGAGGGCAGAGGGCGGGGCAGAGGTGAGGGGTGGGGCGGGGCGGGGCAGGGGGTGGAATTGGAAGGATGATGACCCACTGCAGTCAGTTTTTTGGTTGTCATGTCATATGTTCCTTGTGTGTAGTCCTGCTGCACCTCCCTTGGGGTCCAGCACCATGCCTCGCACTGCCAGCCAATCGTCTGGTACACCATCCTCGAGCAGCCAGGAGAATGTGTTCGCTGCATTCGATGAGCCTCAGCAGACACAGAGCAAGGTGTGTGTGTGTGTGTGTTGTGCGTGTGCGTGTGCGTGTGTGTGTTGTGTGTATGTCTGTGTGTGTGTGTGTGTGTGTCTGTGTGTGTTGTGTGTGTGTGCGCCTGTGTGTTGTGTGTATGTCTGTGTGTGTGTGTGTTGTGTGTGTGTGTGTTGTGTGTGTGTGTGTGTGTGTGTGCATGCGCACGCGTGTACACTTGTGCATGTGTGTGTACTGTTGTGTGTCACAGGTGGAGGCACCCCTACAGGCTACACCTCCCCAGACTGTCCCTATGCAGACGGAAGCAGCCGCCACTGAAGACGACCCTTTTGCCAGTTTTGTGGAGGAAGACAGCAAAGACAAGTCCCAGCCATCTGCCGAAGGCATTGCCATGGACATGTTTGGAGCACCCACTGGTGGTAGTGGGTTTGGCACAGAGCAACAGGTGTGTGTTTGTGTGGTGTGTGCATTGGGTCATGATGGGGATTCCCCATGACTGTCCAGCTTGCTTGCAGCCTACAATACTCCCAGAGCCAAGCCCCGCCCCCGCTCCCGCCCCTCCCCCTGCCCCCGCCCCTGTTGCTGACACAGCAAACACGGAGGAGACCCAGAAACTGACCCAGAAAGTGTCCAAGTTGCAAGACGAGCTGTCACTAGCAGAGAGAGAAAAGCTGAAGGTCCAACAGGTGTGTGCTTACAGGTGTCTGTGCCTGTCTGTGAATAGGGCACTTTACTTTGTGGCATTACCTGTTAGTGCCGTTACCCTCCCCTTCCCTCATCCACTCCCCCTCTCCTTCACCCCTCCCCTCCCCCTCCCCCTCCCCCTCCCCTTCCCTCCTCCACTCCCCCTCTCCTCCCCTGCCCTTCCTGCCAGGACCACGAAACTCTGAAGCGTTCCAATGCTGACTTGGAGCGGCAGGTACATGAGTGGCAACTGGCTCTGGAGGAGGCCGAGGAGAGGTACTCAGACCTGCAGAGCAAGCACCAAACAGAGTTGGAGGGTGTGAGGAAGGCGGGGCATGACACGCTGGCCGTCATCGTGGAGGAGTACAAGGTACTGCACGTACTCCTTCACCAGGCCATGTGGCTGACTCTTACATGTGTTCACTTGGTCGGTGTCATGTGATGGTCACATGACCTGCCTCCAGGAGCAGTCCCGTCTGTCGATGCAACAGGAGCAGGAGCGGAGCCGGTCCCTGCTGGCATCTTCCCTGCAGCAGGAGGTAGGGAAGTGGGAGGGGCTACTTCAGGAAAAGGAGGGGCACTTAACGGCAGCTCTGGAAGAGGGACAGGCTAAGGCCATGGAGAAGACAGAACAGGCCATTAAAGAGGTGTGTGTGCTGGTGTGGAGGGCCGATGGTGTCCTTGCTTCATGGTGCAGTATGATCTATCCCTCTCAGTCGCTGCCCATTGTACTCCACAGTTGCAGGAAAAAGAGTTGATGACATTAGAGGAGGCCATTGCAGTGAACAGCAAGAAGCAGGAGAAGGCACTTCAGGAGGCCCTGGAGGTGGGTGAAGCCCTTGCCATGGCCACACACTTATGTGACCCCCCTGCAACACTCCCCTGCCCTGGCTGTAGGCTGAGAGAGAGGTCAGTCGTAAGGCCATTGCAGAAGCCTTGGAGGAGGAGCGCAGCAGGACTGCTGGGCTGCTGGCAGAGTTGAAGGTACACCACCGCAGCCTGGCTTCTTGGTGCAGCGTTGTTAGGTGCATTGTCCCTGTTGCCTCATTGGCCCTGCTGCGGTTGGCCTGCAGAGGACTCATGCGGAGGAGCTGGAGGCTGAGAGGGAGAGGGGAGCGATGGCTGCGAAGGAAGCTGCTAAGGGAGAGAGGGAGCAGGCTCAGGTGAAGAGCAGAAGCAAGTGTGAGAGCTCCGCCTCTGATACACACACCATCTCCACCTGTCCCCACACAGGAGCTCATCAAAGAGGCATTGAGGAAGGAGGCAGAGAGGTTCGAGGGAAAACTGCAGTTGGCCCTTGATCGTGTGCGCGAGCGAGCTGAGCAAAGGCTGGGGGAAGAACTTAGGGTGCGTCGTGTGACCTGCATATTGACCAGGTGGCTCCGAAGTTGCATGATTTCATGCGTTTAATGTTAATTTAAGCCCCACCTCTTTGCAGATGGCTGACGTGAGGCGCCAACGCTCGCTGGCGAGTGTGGACCTGTTTCTGAAGAGTGCCATGACACAGCTGCAGGTGCTCCTGACTGAGTCTCCCAAGGACACACCCACAGGGGCTGCCTCGGTGCAAGACACACTCACTGAGAATTCTTAGAGCAAGCTTGTTTTATACTGTACTGTTGGCAACACTGTGTGTGTGTGTGTGTGTGTGTGTGTGCTAGTGTAGGGAGCACACACACACACACACGTCAGCTAGTCTGGATTTGAAGTAGTGCAAGTGTGGATGATCACATAACCTCAGTCTGCATGACCTGTCAAACCCTCCAATCCCATTTGACCTATCTGCACACCAGCTCTATGCGGGGCTATGCACTAAGAAAATTGCTGCCTTTCATAGCTGGCCAAAAGCCATATACACATACAAACCTATATAGCAACCTGCCCAGGAGTGCAAATCTGAGCATGTAAACTGAATTTGTGCTAAGCACTTGCTTATCACATGCACATGGTTGGGATACACACACAACGGGCCTCATGCAGCACCATGCCATGCAGCACACCAAGCCATGCAGCACCAGGTCATGCAGCACCCCATGCAGGACCAGGCCATGCAGCACCCCACGCGATGCAGCACCAGGCCATGCAGGACCAGGCCATGCAGCACCCCATGCAGGACCAGGCCATGCAGCACCATGCCATGCAGCACCCCAAGCCATGCAGCACCACGCGATGCAGCACCAGGTCATGCAGCACCAAGCCATGCAGCACCCCAAGCCATGCAGCACCCCATGCCATGCAGTTAGCCTATCCTCAGGCCCTTTGTGCTATCGTTGATGGCCTGGGGATGAGGGTAGGAGGCAGGAGGCTCACTTGTGTGCTGTAGTCTGTAGCGATCAAGCTCGCAGAGTGGGAGGACATAAACAACATGTGTACGCAGCACCAGTTACAAACAGTCACTCTTATGTACACACCATGCAAGTGAGTCCTGTGTCGGTGGTGTGTGCATACATGTAACGACAAACTGAATCATGACTTGTAATTAGCCAGTAATTTGTTGACGAAATGTACAATGGCGCCGACGGGCTGACTGGGCTCCAGCTCACCAAACAAGGCACACATGTAACCACTGCGCTCACCCGGCTTCCACACAAAACCAAAACACCTGTGTGGGGACGTGGGTAAGACACGAATAAAAACACATACATGTATGTAAACATGCACCCACACCCACACACATGCACACACACCCAGACACCTACACACACACACACACACACACATGCACACACCCACCTACACCCACCCACACCCACACCCACACCCACACACACACACACACACCCACACACACACACACACACACACACACTGGGTCTGGCAATGAAGTCTGTCAACTCACTTTGCTCTCTTGACTGTCACCGCCTTCCCCCTGTACTGCAGATCCTCAAAGTCCCACCTGAACATGCAGAGGCGCACAGAGCAGTGAGGGAGTTAGGCAAGGCTGGGAACTAGGTGGGGCGGGTGTCTGCACTCACCGTGTGTCTGTGGGGTCCACTGTGCAGCAAGATATGGTGCTCAAAGGGTGGAAACGCTTGACAAAGCTCCTGTGAACATGCCACATACACCTCAACAATCATCACCCCTTACCGCGATATGTGTTACCATGGTTACATTACCCTGCCCTCCCACTCACCCGCTAACTGTGTCAGTGACGGTGAGACCATCTTTGGATGCCTTGAAGTTGACCACGTTAGCTTTGGTCAGTGCAAGCGATTTGAGCTGATCGGCGACTGAGGCAATTGTATCCGGCACGCCAGGACCTGATACATCCACCATACCAAGGTAAATGAGGTCTGTTGCTATGGGAACATAGAACAGGGCAGTGAACAATAGTAGTTTCACCTTTGGTGCACAGATTTGGTAACAAGGGGCTGTCCCTTACTGCAGTCACGATGAAAGAGGGGTATCTACACAGCAGTTATTCCTATTACACTGAGAATGCTCGGGCATGCGTGATCGAGTGCACGTGCAGTTGCACTGAAAGCTGATCAGGTCACGCACTGCAGTCACGCACGCACACAGTAGGAAACACAGTGGCTGTCTCTGCAGCTAATCATTTGGCAACCACCCAATGGACCACCGCCATCTACCTGCTTGGTCTTGCTGGGGGCGGGGCAGGGGGCGTGTCACCTGGGACTCAGGGGGTACACTGCCACTGCCCAGATCTGCAGAGGACGAGAGGTGCATTAACACAACCTCTTGTGAACTGGCTACACAAACAGAAGCCACTCAGGGCCGGGTGAGCAACCACAAGACAGGCCACTGGGGAAAGGTCAGCAGAGACCAGGCCACTGTGGTGTGTTAACCCCCTGAGCTGGCCGCAGTGTGTTGTGTTTGGTGTGTTCACCAGCATGGCAGTGTGGTGTGGCATACCTGAGCTGGGTAGGACGAGCACAGTTGGGAGGCAGTACCGCTCAATGCAGTGATGGCGAATGAACTCCACCAGGTCATCTGAGTGAAGGGGCGGGTGAAGTGAGGGGCAGGTGTATTCTGATGACATCTACATGCTGCATGTATGTACGTATGTGTGTCAGTGTGTACACCAACCAAAGGGGGGTTCGCTCCATCCCTGCAGGCGGACTCCTTTGCTGTCTGGTTGAACAAGGAAGTGTTTCACACACATGTCCTCCGTGATTATTATGTCTTGGAGGGGGAGGGGTTGGGGGAGGGGAGCGGTGAATATCAGTACTGGATGCACTGGTGTCATACGAGGCTGGGTGTGCGTGGAGGGGTGTGTACTGGAGGGGAGGGGGAGGGGCACCCACTAACTGACCGGTGGGCAACTTGAGCTTGGACCGCACTGTGTCCTCGCTGACTCTGATGGTGAGGGCATAACCACCAGCCACAGTGGAGCTGTCTCGGACAATGAAGGACCCAGGTGCACTCTGACGTATCAAGGAAATGGCAGCATCTCTTGATAGTGACTCCTTGTACCAGAACGAGCGGCGATCTTCCACATCTGTACACACATACGGCAGAAAGTGCATGGGTGAATGTGTGCATGTGTGTGCATGCGTGCAAGCGCACCTCTTCGTGACACACTCTTGCCACTTGATTGCCCATTTGATGTCTTGCAATTGACGGGAACTGATGAGTGACGGCTCAGTGACTGTTTCTTCCTTAGCTCTTCCACCAGTGGAGTGGAGGGGGGAACGGCTGGCTTGGCGGATCGGTACGGAGGAGGCTTGTGAGGGGCCTGACGGGACGGTGGCGACTGCTTGCTTGGCACGGCGGCACTGTTTGCAGCAGGCTTTGAGGGATGTCCTGAAGATCGTGGCTTATTACTAGTGGGGAGAGGTGGGAGGGGCATGTTGGACATGGGGTTGACTGGGGAGGGGGCCTGAGGCTGCGTCTTGGGTGGGTGGGGTTTGGGCTGTGGGATGGGCTTGTTCTCCCCAGGTTGAGCCGGAGACACATGCTTCCTGGCCACATTCGGGCTGCCCCTGGCAGGGGGCAGTGGTGGTGGGTTGGCAGTAGGTAGGGCTACCTCCGGAGTCTCTACGGGGTCACCCCATGTGTTCTTGACAAAGAAATAGTCCTCTCCCTTCTGCTGCATTCGTTCAAGCGGTACAGACAGACTGAACCCACTTAGGGACTGTGTCTTGTCGCCGGGGTTGATGGCCTGAGACTGTACCAGTGCAGGCCCTTTCTCCTTCAAGTGCAGCTTGTGCTTAAGGGCGTTAGTGAAACTGGAGAGGCTACGCTTGACCCCACGGTTCTGAGCGGCCGGCGGCTCCTGCTCCTCACTTTCAGCTCCTGCTGCAGCAGGCAGGGGACAGACACAGCATGACACACAGCACCATGGGACTTCCCCCTTAACCCCCCCCCCCCCCTTCCCATTGCCGCCCCTCACCTCCCATGCATGCTTACCATTTGTCGCCTCTGGTTCCTCGCTGAGATCCAGGTCATTTGAGTTGATGTAATCTCTGTCTTCAATTGGAGCTCCAGAATCCTCTTCAGGGGACTCTCTCCCTGCACCCTCTTCCACTCGGTGCTCCGCACGCCTGTCTAAGGTCCGGTCTACTACAGCAGAGTTGATGTAATCCAGCTGGGCGTTATCTGGGGAGGGGCAGTCGCTCTGTGCCATCAGTAGCTCGTGACTGCTGTTCACGTAGTCCTCCTGCAGCGGAGGCTGACCCCGAGGCAGCTCAGCGTCCTCCTGCTTCACATTGGCATAGTCCCTGGGGTCCACCATGGCAGCCTGGGAGCTAGGCTTGCTGCTGGAGGGACGTGTTATCTCAATAATAGACTCTCTGTTGACAGGCCGCGAAGCAACAAAGTTTTGCCCATCGTTAATGGCAGACAGATTAAAATAGTCTGGCTGTTCAGAGGGCGGGGCACTGGGCGGGGCACTGGGTTCATCTTTCCTGGCTGCGGCAGTTGGCAAGCGCACCTCCCCCCACCCACTCCCAGCGTCAACATTCACTGCCACCCCGACGTTCGCCTCTACATAGCTATAACTCGGAAGGCGCTGGCTGGGCTGGGTAGACATCTGTTTGAAGGTCTGGCGGATTTCCTCACTCTGAAACAGCAAGGGGGTGGGTCCAGTCACACATGGTCCTGGGACCAACACTATCCCACCTGCACTCACTCCCCTCCCCTCCCCTCCCCCTCCGATTGACCAGTGGGACAGGAGGCATACAGCAGCACAGAAGTTTGAAGACAAGGCTTCCAATCACCTTCAAACACTCAGTGCACACAGAGACTTCCTACCCTTAATGCCTTTGAGACACAGCTTATCTCTGAGGGGAATTGAGTCATTGTCCAGGCCTTGCTTCATCTCCCATTAATGACTGTCTGCTCTCCCGGAACACCCGCACATACGGACGTACATATAGCACCACTGCAGTGCCCCTCTGCGTCCACACACAGACAGACCCATCGGGTCAGTCTGTGGTAGCCACCTTGTGTGTTTGTGGAGCACATGTTGGTCAGTGTGAGTGTGCATGGACATGCTGGCACCTGTTTCAGTTTTTACGTCAAACATACACCGTTATGGTGAAACTACTTGGTATGTTGTACATACACAACCATGCTACCCACACGCACACACATGCACACACACATGTACACACACAGGTACACACACAGGTACACACACACATGTACACACACAGGTACACACACACACACACACACACACACACACACACACACACACACACACACACACACACACACACACACACACACACACACACACACACACACACACACACACACACACACACACACACACACACACACACACACACACACACACACACACACACGTACACACACACACACACACACACACACACACACGTACACACACACACACACACACACACACACAGACCATGGCCATTTCTTCCTCCACGCTACTGGGCGGTGTCGGTAGAGGTCTCAAGGGAGGCGATCTCCTGCTGCTGTCCTTGACGAGGTGGTCTACCACAGTGTACAGACTGGCATCGGCTGGACCGGGCACTCGCTGGATGTCTTTGGCTAGCGGACCGCGCGGCGAGCTGGGAGAAGAGAGGTCGATCAGGTCTCCGCTGGGCTGGTCTTGAGGCGAGGCTTGTTGGCGAAGGGACTGGAGCAGCCCGTCAACTGGGGGAAGAGAGTAGTGAGGATGGGGGACAAGTGATGCCAAGTGTCGCTCCGCGGGAGTATATATAAGAGCGCTAAATTCTCCTCTTTTCGGCCGCAAGAATTTGTGTAAACTGGTCGTGAGAGGAAGTTCCTGTTTGTTATTGAAGCCTTATTGGGAAGTGTCTCGTGCTGTCAAATACTATCATATCACGTGCCAGGGCACGTCAACCGTCCGTGCACGCACACACACACACCTTCCCTGAAGTTCTGATAGGAGTCTGAGCGGCTGAGCTGCTCTGGCCCAGAGAAGAGCCTCCCCTCATGGCCATCTAGGAGGGAGTGTCTTATGTTGGCCACAGGGGCTGGGACAGGGGGTGGGGTGGGAGGACAAGAATGATGTCACAGACTTGTGGTTGTGATGGGCTGAGCTCTTAAGTGATGGGCAGGCAGTGACTGCATTCAGTGGTGTTGTCATATATCCACTGCACTCACCATCTGCCAAGTCCTTTTCGGGCATTACGGGTGTGAAAATGAGGTCCAGTTTAGCACTGTCGGGGAAACGCTTGTCTGTTGGGAGTAGAAACAGTGGGCGCATGGAGAGGGCATGCAGATGTACATCCTGCAGACCAGCAGGGTCAACACACACCTCGGTGAGCTTCGTCCAGTTCCTCTTTTACAAACACCATTTCATGGTCCTTGACAAAGCTGGTGTGGAACTGAACTCGAAAGATGAGCTCCATGTTGTTACTGTGCTGCTTCTTGTGGAAGCACTTGATCTGCAGACAGCAGGAGGAGACAGGTGATGGCGACATGTACGTGGCTGGCAGAGGGGGGGCTCCAAACAACACTGCCTACCAGAATCTCTCCTTTGAGCTTCACACCGTCGTAGAAGGACATCTTGACTCGCTCACTGCCTGCCCCGCACACACTGGACGTGGAAGAATGTGTCAGGTGATCCCTACCCCACAATCTACTCTCTCGTCTGTCTTCTGTGTCTTCTGTGTGTGTGTGCTTACTACAGTCCAGATGTGGCCAGGAGGGTCAGGTCCTCATAGACCTTTACAAATGGCCGACAGCCTCCTCGCCCGTCAAAGTCAGGCACACCATGAATAATTAAGTGACGAAGAAGGAGTGGTCTGTGGGGGCGGGGCAGGTATGCAGGTACACACACACTGCTACTAGTGGCCATTCAGAACACTTGCTCCAGCAGGGCTTGTTAGTGATGTAAAGCACCATAGTGCAAAGTGGAGGAATACATATGACGGCGGCGATAACTGCCAGTGCACCCCTGCACATAATGCCCCTTTGCTTCCCAAAGCCAACCATTTGGCATCTCCACTTTCAGTTACTCCACTACCTCACGCCCCTTGCCACCCCACCATGACCGCACTCACGGGGTGTCCAGGACTGCTTGGCCCTTCAGCAGGTCGCTGAAGTAGAACACATACCTATGCAAGTGGACCAGAGGGTCACATGTGACAGGCCTGTCCTCAGCCATGGAGGCTATAGTGTTTACTGAGATGTTGTGTTGTGTAGACAAAGGTCACATGGCTTGCCTCTTCTGAGAAGGCTGTTTAACTCCCTCAGGCTGCTTCCCGGTGAAGCGCTTCATGGCAAAGTGGTCGAGAGCGTCCTGTGCACTACGAGGAAGCGGAACGCACTGCCCACCCCTGCACACATCGGACACGTCTACAACGCTGGGTGGACAAGCCTACCTGTGGCACACCTCAGTGTAGTGCATGAAGGCGGCTATCACACAGCCGGTGCGGCCCTTGCCTCCCTGCAGTGAGAGGTGGCAAGCATCACACCACGCCCCTGCCCCTCCCCCATCTGCCAGCCCCTCACCTTGCAGTGGACCACCGCCACATGCTGGGGGTCAGAGTCTAGCCACGACTTCATGGACTTGCACACACTACACACAAGAACGTCACACACCAGCCAATCCCCCAGCACATCGCTGGCATTGTGCACCGCAGGACACCGTGAGTTGCCCCGGGCAATGACACTCTGTCCCACCCACGAACCCACCTGCTGAGCCGCTCAAGTGAGGGGGCCAGGTGGTCCGGCCACCCAAAGTCCAGCACCTGGTTGTTGAACTTCGACGTGTCGTAGCTCCGCTCTGATAGGTTGAACACCTGTGGGCGTGTGGTGGAGGGGAGGGGGAGGGGTGGATTTTGTAGTACAGGCTCTGTGGTACACCACGCCTCCAAACGGCAGCCCTGCCTTCTCCCACCATGTAGTTCTTGTTGTGTCTCCTCTCAAGCATTTTGGCCACGTCTTTGAGGTCGTTCCTGTAAGTGGTCTCGAGACCACTGGCTGGGAAGGACATGGCTGGGAGTAGAGGAGACGGGAGGGGAGGAATGATACCAGCTGAGATGAAGGTAGGTATAACCCAAACTGCATCATTGTGCTAATTCTGTGCTAAGTCATCAGTGGCTTGGTCCACACAACACCTACCAATGATCTTGTCTGTGATGTAGGTGAGATCCAAATCAAATTCTTCATCCACAAACCTCTCCCTGCCCCTGCAAGGATTAGTGACACAGGATACGTTGTAGTGGTCCGTGAGGAGTGGAAGGAAGGACACGGCCGACTGTGGGGTGGGCTCTGCCACCGAGGACCAGCTCACTTGGAAACAAGATGCTTGACCTTCACTTTGCTGTGTGACACACGTGGAGAGGGGCCGTTCTGGGCTCCGCCCCCTTGTGGACCCCCACCCCCCCGTGAGAAAGGCTTCCGGGCTGGCTCCTCTTGGGCAGGCCTTCCCTGACACTTGCCACTGACGTCCGGCAGACACTGTTCGTGGACCATCTGGTTGCACCCTACAGGTGAGGAGTGAGGTGTGGTGTGGTGTGCTGTTCTGTGTTGTTCTGTGTTGTGGTGTGTTGTTCTGTGCTGTGGTGTGTTGTGGTGTGTTGTGGTGTGGTGTGGTGTGGCGTTCTGTGGTGTGGTGTGCTATGGTGTGGTGTTCTGTGCTGTGCTGTGGTGTGTTGTGCTGTGGTGTGCTGTGCTGTGGTGTGCTGTGCTGTGCTGTGCTGTGGTGTTCTGTGCTGTGCTGTGGTGTTCTGTGCTGTGCTGTGGTGTGGTGTGTTGTGCTGTGGTGTGCTGTGCTGTGGTGTGCTGTGCTGTGGTGTGCTGTGCTGTGGTGTGCTGTGCTGTGGTGTGTTGTGCTGTGGTGTGGTGTGCTGTGGTGTGCTGTGCTGTGGTGTGCTGTGCTGTGCTGTGCTGTGGTGTGCTGTGCTGTGGTGGGTAACGAGCCTACTTTGGCACATTAGTCCGTTCTGCCAAATGATCTCTCTACAGTGCCGGCAGGGCAGCGGTCGGGCCACTGTGCAGGACTTGAAGCAGTGACCAGTGTTGCTAGGGGTGATGTGGCAATCCTACAGGAGGGGAGGGCTGAGGTGACACGCAACAAGCAACATGGGTACAAGCAGGAGAGTGGATGGGGGTGGGGAGGAGTTAGGGAGGGATGGATAGGAGTGGGGGAGAGGAGGGGAGGAGTTAGGGAGGGATGGATAGGAGTGGGGGAGAGGAGGGGAGGAGTTAGGGAGGGATGGATAGGAGTGGGGGAGAGGAGGGGAGGAGTTAGGGAGGGATGGATAGGAGTGGGGGAGAGGAGGGGAGGAGTTAGGGAGGGATGGATAGGAGTGGGGGAGAGGAGGGGAGAAATGGGGGATGGGGGCAGAATTGTGGCAGAGAGGTGAGGTGGGGTTAGGTGGGGAGTTGGACAAGACCGAGCCTTGCTCAGTGTCAGTAGCTGTCTCAAAGGCTTCCACACCAATAGCACCACAGGGTTCTCTAACACAGCACCTCCACCTTCCCCAGCACCCCTCACAACACCCCACCCTCCCCAGCACCCCTCACAATATCCCCACCTTCCCCAGCAGCCCTCACAACACCCCCACCCTCCTCAGCAGCTCTCACAACACCCCCACCCTTCCCGGCAGCCCTCACAACACCCCCACCCTCCCCGGCAGCCCTCACAACACCCCCACCCTCCCCGGCAGCCCTCACAACACCCCACCCTCCCCAGCACCCCTCACAACACCCCCACCTTCCCCAGCACCCCTCACAACACCCCCACCCTCCCCGGCAGCCCTCACAACACCCCCACCCTCCCCAGCAGCCCTCACAACACCCCCACCCTCCCCGGCAGCCCTCACAACACCCCCACCCTCCCAGGCAGCCCTCACAACACCCCCCCCAGCAGCCCTCACAACACCCCCACCCTCCCCAGGAGCCCTCACAACACCCCCACCCTTCCCAGCAGCCCTCACAACACCCCCAACAGTACTCACTACACCCCCAACATCACTTACAGTGCCCCCAATGGCTAGCATCCTCTACTCAGTCCAGGGCACACCACTCTACAGCTCCTCCCGTGTCCACAGCCCTATATAACAACTGCAACAACCACCACTCCACCACCTGACGACCTCCAGGTGAAGCCACACAGTGCTATTCCCATTAGGGGCGAGAGACAGCCTTCCATTTGGGCCAGCTCACAGTGTGACTACCTCATGAATGGGCTGCAGTGAGTGGCCAGCAGAAGCCACACCTCTGCCATACAGAGTGGGCATTCAGGAGGGGGAAGGACAGATGATTGATGAGCTGGGTAGCCAGGGAGATAGGGGATTAACGACTTCCTGCCACAGTTGCTTCCTGTCATGTGACTGTAACAAGCTAGCCTCTCCCAGGTCTACCCTGTTAATTGCGTCTTTCCTGCCCACACTAATTGTTGCCAAAGGCCTGGGACTAGGCTGGTAGCGAGCTCACCCACTGGTGGTCCCACCTTGTTATCAGAGGCTGGGCTACACATGGCCCTGCCCGCACCAACCAGTGGAAGGAGAGCACCAGTGACTGGTACCAGCTGCTGCTACTGCAACACTCGCTGGCACACGCACACACTACACTGAGCAACCATCAGCCACACAGCACACTGAGCAACCATCAGCCACACAGCACACTGAGCAACCATCAGCCACACAGCACACTGAGCAACCATCAGCCACACAGCACACTGAGCAACCATCAGCCACACAGCACACTGAGCAACCATCAGCCACACAGCACACCGAGCAACCATCAGCCACACAGCACACCGAGCAACCATCAGCCACACAGCACACCGAGCAACCATCAGCCACACAGCACACCGAGCAACCATCAGCCACACAGCACACCGAGCAACCATCAGCCACACAGCACACCGAGCAACCATCAGCCACACAGCACACCGAGCAACCATCAGCCACACAGCACACCGAGCAACCATCAGCCACACAGCACACCGAGCAACCATCAGCCACACAGCACACCGAGCAACCATCAGCCACACAGCACACCGAGCAACCATCAGCCACACAGCACACCGAGCAACCATCAGCCACACAGCACACCGAGCAACCATCAGCCACACAGCACACCGAGCAACCATCAGCCACACAGCACACCGAGCAACCATCAGCCACACAGCACACCGAGCAACCATCAGCCACACAGCACACCGAGCAACCATCAGCCACACAGCACACCGAGCAACCATCAGCCACACAGCACACTGAGCAACCATCAGCCACACAGCACACTGAGCAACCATCAGCCACACAGCACACTGAGCAACCATCAGCCACACAGCACACTGAGCAACCATCAGCCACACAGCACACTGAGCAACCATCAGCCACACAGCACACTGAGCAACCATCAGCCACACAGCACACTGAGCAACCATCAGCCACACAGCACACTGAGCAACCATCAGCCACACAGCACACTGAGCAACCATCAGCCACACAGCACACTGAGCAACCATCAGCCACACAGCACACTGAGCAACCATCAGCCACACAGCACACTGAGCAACCATCAGCCACACAGCACACTGAGCAACCATCAGCCACACAGCACACTGAGCAACCATCAGCCACTCAGTGAGACCATCAGCCACTCAGTGAGACCATCAGCCACTCAGTGAGACCATCAGCCACTCAGTGAGACCATCAGCCACTCAGCGAGACCATCAGCCACTCAGTGAGACCATCAGCCACTCAGTGAGACCATCAGCCACTCAGCGAGACCATCAGCCACTCAGTGGAATGACTTAGTGCTATATGGCTATACTGGTGCTATGTGTTATGCTACAGTCGCTGGAGGGCTTCCTGGCCCATTTGCACACTGCAATCACTCAGTGTGGGAACAGTGGAGTCTCACATATATAATACCATTGGAACTCACTCTGTCATTTCAGTGCTGCAATTGTCTGAGTGGTTGCAGAGTGCAGTCTGGAATCGGGACTACAACAAACAACTCTGAAACAACTGTCCAGGAATGAAGAAACGGCAGCAAGTCAGCCCCAGCTCTCCACATCGTCAGCCAACCTGAGCTCACAGGTTCTGATTCAGTTGGCTGCCATTTCTACATTCCCTTCTCTTTCTTCAGCGTGTGTACTTCCTCATCTTCTCCCAATCTGCACTGCACACAGACCACCTCCACAGGCTGTACCATTGCACACACACCTATGATTGATGAGATGTTTGTGTATCACGTTTGCGCTTGCCTGCAACCACAAGTGTTTGAAGGCGTTGGTACGCTCAAAGCAGTTGCAGCCAATGTTGTATCACATGAGAAAAGGGCTCTGCTTCTGGACACGTCACATGTGCTGGGCGTTGTGCTCAGGTCCGGAGAAGAACTCTCTGAGCTTTCTCCAGAGGGACAACAGCCATTCAAACCACAAGGCCAGGCAGCGACTGCTGCACCTTTTCAAGGTGTGACCAGCACACATCAGGTGTGGGCTGTACAAACACGACTAAGTACCCATCACGTACAAAGTGTCATGTGAACATGCTGGTATGGTGTGATCACAGCACCAACATGCTGGTACAGCGTGACCACAACACCATCAGGCTGGTACGGTGTGATCACAACACCAGCAGCTCACTTCCAGGTATGTGGACAAGCACTGCATGCCATATATAGCCAACCTGTACATACAATACATACTTAGCAATATTGAGGCACTGCAGTGATGTCACTGACCACAGGATGACTCCTACAACACACACACCCCACAGTAGGCTCATCAGGGCGGTCACATGGGGTGCACTACACAAACCACAACTGTGGTATGGATGATCACTGAGGGCCATTCAGTGGTCAGTGATCAAACTCCCCAGCAGGCCCCACAGGGGAGGAATGAGGTCCCCACTCTACAACCAATAGAGGGGCCATTAGCTGTTGCCATAAGCTGCACACCCCAACACATGCACTCACATCATGAGCCGTAATCATGATTGTAGGACTATAATGCATGCACAGGCTTGATTTAGGTAGGAGGTTTGGTGTTATATTTCGTGACCAGCGCATCGAGTGACAGGCCTGAGTTCATCATCTACATACCACAACCACTGGTTGATAGGCAGACACCAGTTCTGGGGTGCATGCCATCTTGGGGCGGCAAGTTGAAACAAAAACCAAAAAGCCGCGCGTATTGTGCCCAGCCGACCCTCCTGTGCCCTACCCCACCCCCTCGGGAGGACGCACCTCCTCCACGCGAATGAGCGGGCCCGAGACGGCTTGAGAGTCGCTTTGCTCCTCATGGAAGCGGAGAAAGTGAGCAGATAGGGTCACAGCGGTGGCGAAAGAGACCAGACAAAAGGGACAGATGAACCCCTCCTTCTCCTCCAACCTGCCATGATCGGACATGCCCTGGTTCTGCGGGACAACACTCCCGGAATGAGCACTGCACATTAGTATACTATATGACAACAGCGGGGCTTGGTCACGTGTGCGTCACGTGCTCCGGAGACTTCCTGGGCTCTGCACAAGTGGTTCAGTAGGGCGCGACCAGCTAGTCAGCGATCCAGTTCCTCAGCAAACAGAAGAAGTATGGCGAATCCAAAGGAAGTGCAGAGTGGGACATTTGCAGACCAGTTTGAGCTAAAAGGGGATCTAGGACGGTGAGACACACACAGCTGGGGATAGGGGAGCCGACCCCTCAAACATGAGCTTCATATCGCGCGCACGATCGACTGCGCTCTCTCACGCTCAATGCCCGGCGAATGGACGATCGGGTGCAGCGACTGACGGGCCTGCACGCGTGCAGGCCTTAGGTGTCTGGTGGGTCAAGTGAGAAGAACGGACCAGCATTATGACGTAATGTACGTATTCGTACGATTTAGGGTTAGGGTTTTATATTGTGGGCTGGTCCGTTCTCGACAATGCTGCTGGCACTGTAGACTGCCGTACGTCCACGGCCTCCCAGCGTCTTCTAGCAGACCACCAGGCTGTGTCGTGTAGCTTAGATGGTCAGAGTGCAAGTGTTTAGCGAGGAAACGCATCTGTGTGATGTTTTGATGGCTCATGTGCAGTGTGTGGGCCAGTGCTGGTCCATGTGCAGTGAGTGGGCCAGTGCTGGTCCATGTGCAGTGTGTGGGCCAGTGCTGGTCCATGTGCAGTGTGTGGGCCAGTGCTGGTCCATGTGCAGTGTGTGGGCCAGTGCTGGTCCATGTGCAGTGTGTGGGCCAGTGCTGGTCCATGTGCAGTGTGTGGGCCAGTGCTGGTCCATGTGCAGTGTGTGGGCCAGTGCTGGTCCATGTGCAGTGTGTGGGCCAGTGCTGGTCCATGTGCAGTGTGTGGGCCAGTGCTGGTCCATGTGCAGTGTGTGGGCCAGTGCTGGTCCATGTGCAGTGTGTGGGCCAGTGCTGGTCCATGTGCAGTGTGTGGGCCAGTGCTGGTCCATGTGCAGTGTGTGGGCCAGTGCTGGTCCATGTGCAGTGGGTGGGCCAGTGCTGGTCCATGTGCAGTGTGTGGGCCAGTGCTGGTCCATGTGCAGTGGGTGGGCCAGTGCTGGTCCATGTGCAGTGTGTGGGCCAGTGCTGGTCCATGTGCAGTGTGTGGGCCAGTGCTGGTCCATGTGCAGTGGGTGGGCCAGTGCTGGTCCATGTGCAGCCAGCTGCTTCCTACCAGAGGTGAACAGGCTTTGGAATGTGCGCATTGTTGTCGCATGTACTTACGTACACGTCTACACGTGTAGTATCGGTTGTGTATTCTGCTGGCACAAAGTGGACAGTGGGCCCTCAATAGCTGTCGTGCCTGTTCATGCACAATGCTCGCTGTAGGGGTGCTTTCAGTGTGGTGAAGAGGTGCACTCTGACACGGACCGGACAGGACTTTGCGGCCAAGATCATCAATGTCAAGGGCATGAGCCAGCGAGGTGAAGTGGGGTGGCAGGGGGGCGGGGCAGTGCAGGTAGGGGGGCGGGGCAGTGCAGGTAGGGGGGTGGGGCAGTGCAGGTAGGGGGGCGGGGCAGTGCAGGTAGGGAGGCGGGGCAGTGCAGGTAGGGAGGCGGGGCAGTGTTACTTAACCCTCCCCTGTCCCCACTACCTCTGCAGAGAAGACTAAGCTGGAGAAGGAGGTGCGTGTGTGCCGAATGCTGCGCCACGAGAGCATTGTACGACTTCACTATGTCTTTAAAGAATCCAACATCAACTACCTGTTGTTTGACCTGTGAGCGGTGCATGGGGCGGGGGGAGGGGGGGAGGGGGGCATGTAGCAGGAATGAGAGGCGCCCTGAAGCACACTAACCTGTGGTGACTGTCTGTACACGTGTGTGTGGCGTGTGTTGTGTGGCGTGTTGAGTGTGTGTAGTGGTCATGTACTCGTGTGGTGCCACTGCTACCAGAGCACGCTGCTAACCATCACTGTAGCATTACGGGGGGTGAGCTGTTTGACGACATTGTAGCGCGGGAGTACTACAGCGAGAAGGACGCCAGCCACTGCATTGGACAGATCATGGAGGCCATCAAGTACTGTCACGGTCAGGGCATCATCCATCGGGATCTTAAGGTGGGTGGGTGTGGAATGAATGAAGTGGGTAGGGCCCTAAAGAGGGTGGAGATGGCAGGAGTGAGCTGGTGGAGCTCGACTGGAAGCGTGGGGAGTCCTATAGAGCATGTCAGCTGTAATGTGGTACCTGGTGGTGGTCTATGGCTGTTCTTTTACTCCGCCCCCTGCCCCTCCCCCACTGCAGCCTGAGAACTTGCTGCTGGAGAGCAAGGTGCCGGGGTCAAAGGTCAAGCTTGCTGATTTTGGCCTAGCTGTGGAGTGTGACAAAAACCATAAGGAGTACTTTGGTGAGCGCAAGGAGGGGAAAGAAGGGAAGAGAGAGATGGTTATGCGTGGAAGGAAGGAAGGGAGCGAGAGAGGGATGGTTACGTGCTGTTGCACACGTCTGTGTGGTAACTGCCATTGAGTGGTGATGAAATGTAGTTGTGTGCTGGCAGAAGTGATGTGTGGCATACGGCAAACTAACACCAGGTTTAAGTTTAAGTAAGTCAGTGTTTGTCGACTGTGACTGTTAGTGGTGAGTTTGTTTGCCCTCCCTCCCTCTCCCGAAGGGTTTGCCGGCACCCCAGGGTACCTGGCCCCTGAGGTGGTGCGCAAGGAGCCCTACGGCCGACCGGTGGACCTGTGGGCCTGTGGAGTGATCCTGTACATCCTATTGGTGGGCTACCCGCCCTTCTGGGATGACAACCAGAGCAGGCTGTTTGAGCTCATCAAGTCGGGCAAGTATGAGGTATGTCAGCTCTCGCTGTATCACTAGAACCCTTGCACCCTCACCACAAGGGTGGTGTGACTCACTGTCTTGCTCCCATTCCTGCTTCCAGTTTCCATCCCCGGAATGGGACACGGTAACAAAAACTGCCAAGGTCAGTGGAATGATTGTGTGTGAGTTTGTTATGTGGTTCATTCCACCAGTAGCCATCTTGGCACGCGGCCACAGGACCTGATCAAGGGCTTGATGACAATGGACCAGGATGCTCGTGTCACGGCAGAGGCTGCCACTGCCAACAGCTGGATAAAGAACCGAGAGCGGGAGGCCTCCATGGTCCACCGCCAGGACACACTGCAGGGCCTGAAGAAGTTCAATGCCAAGAGGAAGCTGAGGGCGGCCGTGAGAGCAGTACAGGTGGTCAAGTTCAACTCTGAGTTCTGTGAGCATCCGCTCCATCCGTGTGCATTAGGGGCAATTGAGGGGGGATCCCTACTTGCCGCCTTGTAGTAAGGGGGATTCCCTATGCCTGCCTCGTGCAGTTCAGAGTGACAAGTCCGAGGCTGTCACTCCAAGTGTGCCAACCGGGGGGCCACTCGGAGTGGGCTTGGGCGAGGGGCAACGCCAGCTCAAAGGGGTTGAACTGGAGATCCTTTCTCTCACCGAGAAGCTCCTTGGTGCCATCAATGCCAAGGACTTTGCTACCTACCAGTGAGTGTGCAAGGACGAATACCACCTACACAGGCACACACAGGCACACACAGGCACCTGTGCCCTCTCCAGCACTTGTCTGGCCCCCGCAGGTCTCTCTGTGCACCAGACCTCACCTGCTTTGAGCCTGAGGCACACGGCCACATGCTTAAGGGAATGGAGTTCCACAAGCTCTACATGGAGAACTCACAGAGTGAGTCTGCAGAGTACCTGTGCGGTGTGTGTGTGTGTGTGTGTGTGTGTGTGTGTGTGTGTGTGTGTGTGTGTGTGTGTGTGTGTGTGTGTGTGTGTGTGTGTGTGTGTGTGTCTGTGTGTGTGTGTGTGTGTGAATGTGTGTGTGTGTGTGTGTGTGTGTGTGTGTATGTGTGTGTGTGTGTGTGTGTCTGTGTGTGTGTGTGTGTGTGCGTGTGTGTGTGTGTGTGTGTGTGTGTGTGTGTGTGTGTGTGTGTGTGTGTGTGCGCGTGTGTGCGTGTGTGTGTGTGTGTGTGTGTCCCTACCCCTTCCCTGGGTGCCCCTCCTGCAGTGACAGTGGTCCAGCAGCAGTTGCTCAATCCCCATGTGGTTGTGATGGGGGTCAGCACAGCCTACATCGCTTACACCAGGTTCAGGGTCATCACTAACCGGTGGGTGGGGCAGGGGGCGGGGCACACATTGCTCGTGTGGATGGCTCAGACGTGCAATCTCTGCCCATAACGTCATTTGCTGTCAGCGGTCAGTTGTGTGTGTATGTACCCCCTCCCCTGTGTTGCAGCTCCGGGGCTGTGACCACCGAGTGCTCCAATGAGACAAGGGTGTGGCAGCATGTGGACGCAGCGTGGAAGTGTGTCCACTTCCACCGCTCCTAAGTGCCCTGTGCCACGGTGGACGCTGACGGCAAAAGAACAAACTGTTTCCTTTTTGTAGTTACTGCAGAGCATGTGCATGCACTGTTTGATGTCTACTTTGGTAGCACATTATCAGTGGGTGTGGTCCACGTTCAGTGGGTGTGGTCCAGCTTTAGGGTTAGAGTTAGGGTGTGCTTTTCCAAACCGTGATATGGCACAGATTCATTGCTGTGTGGACAGGAATGGGATTGCAGGATTAAAATGAGCTTAGCACAATGGTTGCTTTAATAAAGTACAGGATGTTTCGATCTGTGGATCATCGCTACGGATTGAAGTAACTGCAACACTGTTATCCCTTTCCCAAACTGTCTTGCAATTAACAGCAGTTATTTTGAGGGAACTAGTGCGAGTGCTGACCGGTACAAGACCGCCCTCATCCAGCCCCACCCAACCTAGTGCGAGTGCTGACCGGTACAAGACCGCCCTCATCCAGCCCCACCCAACCTAGTGCGAGTGCTGACCGGTACAAGACCGCCCTCATCCAGCCCCACCCAACCTAGTGCGAGTGCTGACCGGTACAAGACCGCCCTCATCCAGCCCCACCCAACCTAGTGCGAGTGCTGGTACAAGACCGCCCTCATCCAGCCCCACCCAACCTAGTGCGAGTGCTGACCGGTACAAGACCGCCCTCATCCAGCCCCACCCAACCTAGTGCGAGTGCTGGTACAAGACCGCCCTCATCCAGCCCCACCCAACCTAGTGCGAGTGCTGGTACAAGACTGCCCCACCCAACCCTTGCCACTGCCCATGGATACATCGTATACTCAATCTCAAAGTAGCAAATCAGTGAATGATGGAGTGAAAGCTGGTTTGAATCAGTAAATCATGAAAATACCATCAATTCTTGCAATTGTCTTAATATTGTATTAGTACACGCCCTGATACTGGTCCAAGATCTTCCGAGCGTTCTCAATGGTCTCTTCCTTGTGCTCGGGGTCCAGTGTGAACCACAGTGCCACTGCACACCTTCGCCCCTTGGTTACCGCGGTAACACCATGCATGTTCTCCGGACCAGCCGAAAACCCAACCATTCGTCCACACTTGGGGGTCACATATTGCTATGCAGACAAAGGAAATGGGAATGGGAACAATCACAGTCAGTGTGAGAGTGCATGCCCCCACCCCTCACTGCACCATCACCTCCGGACTGAGGTCTTTTGGACCATGTGCAAAGAAGAACTTGCCACCTTGGAAGTCCTCGTTCAGATACAGAATGGCGCTAGAAGGAGGTCGGGGATGGCAGGGCAAGGTAGACCTGCAATCCATTCCACTTGTAGTCCCTCCCCCACTCACTGTACTCCACCCATACACTCCCCCTTCCCCCCTGCCTCCCCCCACACTCCCCCGTTCCCTCCTCCCCCCCCCCATACACTCCCCCCTTCCCCCTTGCCTCCCCCCCACACACCTGTAGTCTCTCCAGGTGTATGCTGGTGGCACCTTGTCACACACACCCAGGTTTTGATCCAGGACACAGTTGTCCGCATGCACTGGGTGGCTGAGGTCACTGCGAACCAGAGGAGCATCTGGAGGATGGGCAGAGAGGGAGGGACACAAGGGTGAGGGGCATACGAGTTCAGGTGCAGGCAAGCAGAACTGTGTGTGCCACGCTCACCGCTGTTTGCAGTCCGGCAGACGAGGTGGGTGTAGGAGTAGTGGAGGTGGGAGGTGAGATTGAAGTGCTCCTGGACCAGACGACGGCCTAGCTCACTGAGGTCAAGGTACAGCCGAGCCACACTTGCATTCACATCACCATGCTGAGCAGCCTGTTGCCAGAGGGAAGGGGAGGGGGTGGGGAGGGAAGGAAGGGGAGGGGTCGGGAGATGAGGGAAGGCAAACTAGAGATTCTCCAAGCTAGAAGCACAGGTATAGGGAGACAGACTACGGTGAGGAGCATACCTCAGCGGCGGACAGGGTGGTCAACCCTTCAAACTTCTCGTGTTTGGTGTGAGGTGTCCTGGACTGGTACCCATCTCCCTCTGTGCCACTCTGCAAGGGAATAGCAATCCAAATGGGATCCATTTGGAATCCAACTCCAATTTGGAATGGGACTCACCCTGGCTAGCTCCATCAGCATACGGCACTGTTGCTCATCGGCAAGCTGGTCAAACACAACCCGCTGCTTCTCAGTGCTGGACTCCTCCTCCACCACTAATGGCTGGGTCTGCACCAGTCCAACTGGGTGATCAATGTAGTCCTGGTCCAACAGCTGCTGGTCCATGCCGTCCCCTGCCGCTGGGGGTGGGGCCTCGTTGGTGTCAAACTGGGAAAACCTCCGCAAAACGGCAAGCAGTGCTTTCTCATTTTGCAACTGCTCCACAACATGAACAACATCCTGCAGGGAAGGTGGGGTGGGGTGAGGTGGGGTGAAGTGAGGGTGAAGTGGAGTGAGGTGATGGGGCATAACCAGATGCATTCCCTGTAAAACACGCCATAGACTACCAGCTGCCACGGCTGCTGCAGGACTACCAGCTGCCACGGCTGCTGCAGGACTACCAGCTGCCACGGCTGCTGCAGGACTACCAGCTGCCACGGCTGCTGCAGGACTACCAGCTGCCACGGCTGCTGCAGGACTACCAGCTGCCACGGCTGCTGCTGGACTACCAGCTGCCACGGCTGCTGCAGGACTACCAGCTGCCACGGCTGCTGCAGGACTACCAGCTGCCACGGCTGCTGCAGGACTACCAGCTGCCACGGCTGCTGCAGGACTACCAGCTGCCACGGCTGCTGCAGGACTACCAGCTGCCACGGCTGCTGCAGGACTACCAGCTGCCACGGCTGCTGCAGGACTACCAGCTGCCACGGCTGCTGCAGGACTACCAGCTGCCACGGCTGCTGCAGGACTACCAGCTGCCACGGCTGCTGCTGGACTACCAGCTGCCACGGCTGCTGCAGGACTACCAGCTGCCACGGCTGCTGCAGGACTACCAGCTGCCACGGCTGCTGCAGGACTACCAGCTGCCACGGCTGCTGCAGGACTACCAGCTGCCACGGCTGCTGCTGGACTACCAGCTGCCACGGCTGCTGCTGGACTACCAGCTGCCACGGCTGCTGCAGGACTACCAGCTGCCACGGCTGCTGCAGGACTACCAGCTGCCACGGCTGCTGCAGGACTACCAGCTGCCACGGCTGCTGCAGGACTACCAGCTGCCACGGCTGCTGCAGGACTACCAGCTGCCACGGCTGCTGCAGGACTACCAGCTGCCACGGCTGCTGCAGGACTACCAGCTGCCACGGCTGCTGCAGGACTACCAGCTGCCACGGCTGCTGCTGGACTACCAGCTGCCACGGCTGCTGCTGGACTACCAGCTGCCACGGCTGCTGCAAGTGGTGTACCTTCCTTCCCTCCCAGTCTTCCTTGGTCACATTGGCCATCTTGCTGTAGGCCTTAAGATTGTTGCGGATCTCGTCCGTCTCAGGACCAAGCCTCTGCTGAATGACAAAGGCCTGGACTGCTTTCTTGTGGTCTTTTACTGGGGGGGGAGGGGGGAGTGGTGGTGAAAGAGAGGGGAGTGATGCGAGGGAGAGGGAGAGGTGGGAGGAATGGTGCGAGGGAGATGTGGTGGTGTTAGGGGGAGTGGTGCGAGGGAGAGAGAGAGCTGCTGGTGGGAGGGGAGTGGTGTGAGGGAGAGGTAGAGGTAGAGGTGGTGGTTGGCGATCATGATGTGCAACACAGCGGACCCCCCTAGGCTGCTCACACTGGAAGTAACTGAACTGGAGGTATCGGAAGTAGCTTGTCAAAATGTCGTCCTCGGTGTCACGAGGGAACTTCCCCAGCTGCTCAGTGCACTGGATCCGACACTCCAGTACGGCCATAAGGTAGTGGGAGATGGCTCGAGAGAACTCCAGCGGCTCCCGAAGGGAGAGGGGACCATCACACAGCGTACGACACCTGCATGTGAACCAGCCACCATAGCAACCTGCTGTACAGGGGTCACCAACATGTGGTGTGTCTGTCGCACTCACGTCTTGAGTTGATCCAGGAACTCTTGCAGGCTCTGCTCCATCAGGTCAGCCACACCGCTGTATTCCTCGTCGTTGTACTTTACCAGAGCCTGGGTGTACAGGCTGACATAGGGCGGGGTCTCAGCTCTCAGCCCCTCCCCCACGTGAGAGCGGTACAGCTCCATGTTGCTCTGAGCCTTCTCGTTGAAGGGGTTCATCCCCAGGTACCGCGCCGCAGCCAGACTTGCCTCCTTCTTGGAGCCCAGCTGTGTGCACCAAAGAGGAACACACAGTGGACTGGTGGACAGGTACACCAGTGATGACCGAACTGCATCAGGCACACACTTGCACGTGCACGTGTGTCGTGCGGTGACCCAACAAAGTTAGCCTCACATTCCACAGTGACATCTGTAAGTAGTTGTAAGGCTCTCCTCGCTTCAGTTCGGAGCACACTTCCTCGCTAGTCCCACCGTCCTCCGCCCAGCCTTCCTTAGCCATACAGCTCTGCAGACAGGACGCGCGCTCGATGAGCGAGTGGAACCAGTGTAGCTGCGGCTCGGGAGGATAGTCCACAGGAAGGCTCGGTTCCTTGGACGTGCACGCATCCACACAGACCTCGAGAGCGAGCGTGTATTCAGAGTATTCGCTCGCAGCCTTCTGCATCGTGCTGACGGTCTCCTTCCACTGTTCGTCCCGATAATGGATTATCCCCTGGCCGTAAGTCCTGTCGAAGGACATCGCATCGCAGGTTGCAGCAAGCAGGGCGAGCACAGCGAGTACTGCCGCCATTTCCTTTTGTCCTTTTGTCAGCTAGCGACATGCGCTTAGTCTTGTACTAGTCGATGACCGTCCGCGCCCCCGGCGTTTGTGTAGAGCGCGTTGTAGTCGGCGGGCGAAAATGCAGGCCGGACTTCATAATGATTTCTTGATGACTCAGGCTGCAGAAGTACGCGTACGAGATAGCATACTGAAGTGGTACCTAAAGTTGTTCACCAATGGAAAACTTCTGGTAGCTTCTTTCGTTGCTATCTTCTTTTTGTATCGAGTTATGGCTATTAACACACCAGGTGAGCGGGTGCGCCGCTTGAGCACTTTGCCACGTGATAATCACGTGAGCGTTGACCCCTGTGCAGGCTATTCCCAGTGCAGCCCTATGCTGGAGTATGGCCAGTGGGAGGGCGCAAGGTGGAACAGTGTGGTCTGCATACCTGGGTACTACCAAAGCAAAGAGTATGGGACACACATTTGTCTGTATCTGTCACTCTGTCAAGAGTGTCACCATGTCACTGTCGTCATCTGTCATGCTGCAGTACCTCTGCTGTCTCACTGTCATTCCTTTAACATTTAAGTGGTATTCATCCAACCTGCTCTGTAGCGAAGTAGTCGACTGTCTCTCTCGTGATGTTGCCGTGGTGATGATTGGAGAGGAGCGGCTAAGAGATGTATACAACCACCTAGTGACACTGCTAGGGGGGGAGGGCATACACAGCAAGGTGGGCGGGGCCAGTCGGGTGTGGCAGGTGATATTTAGAGTGGCCATAATCACTAGTGTGATGTTGTACAGTGTGCTGGGTTCACAACTGCAGGATGATGCCAAGTTTCTGGACATCCCTAGACACTTGAATGTGGTGTGTTACTCAACATAAAGTGTGTGTGCATGCACGTGTGCACCAGGACAGTGTGGTGCACACGGCCTTGCCCTTTCATAGAGCTTCTACTGGCGCACATCCCGCGACAACACCCCACTGGACCTCTACCAACGTCTGCTTGAGGTATGAGGCTGTTCTGTGCTGTGTGTGTGTGTGTGTGTGTGTGTGTGTGTGTGTGTGTGTGCCAATCTCCTCCTTGTCCCTCCCTCTGTAGGACAAGGGCCAGAGGACCACTGCTGTGTTCCATGCTGGCTGTCCTAAGGTGAATGAATACCTCTTTCACTACCTAGGGAACCGCCACCTGTGTCGGTGGCGGTGTCTCTGCTCACTCTACGTGTGTCACTGTATTGCAGGTTGAGGGGCCGGTCGGAAAGAGGGAAGAGGATGGGAGAAGTAAGCATACACCACACCACACTGCACCACATCATACCACACTGCACCACACCACACCACACTGCACCACATCATACCACACTGCACCACATCATACCACACTGCACCACACCACACTGCACCACACCACACTGCACCACACTACGCTACACCACACCACACTACGCTACACAACACCACACCACACCACACTACGCTACACCACACTGCACCACACCACACCACACTACGCTACACCACACCACACTACGCTACACCACACCACACTACGCTACACCACACCACACCACACTGCACCACACCACACCACACTACGCTACACCACACTGCACCACACCACACCACACTACGCTACACCACACTGCACCACACCACACTACGCTACACCACACCACACTACGCTACACCACACCACACTACGCTACACCACACCACACTGCACCACACCACACTACGCTACATCACACTGCACCACACCACACCACACTACGCTACACCACACCACACTACGCTACACCACACCACACTACGCTACACCACACCACACTACACCACACTACGCTACACCACACTGCACCACACCACACCACACTACGCTACACCACACCACACTATGCTGCACCACACCACACTGCACCACACTACGCTACACCACACCACACTACGCTACACCACACTACGCTACACCACACTACGCTACACCACACTACGCTACACCACACCACACTACACCACACTACGCTACACCACACCACACCACACTACACCACACTACGCTACACCACACTGCACCACACCACACCACACTATGCTACACCACACCACCTCCACTGTGGTGCCTGTTTCGTTAGAAGATTTTGAAAAACTGCTGAAGAAGCAGAAAGCTCTTTTGAAACGAAACCCCAATGTCACTGCTGTGTGGCTTCCCCAAGGTGGGTGGGGTTGAGGGGTGTGGCAGCTGCAGTGTGTGTGTGTGTGTGTGTGTGTGTGTGTGTGTGTGTGTGTGTGTGTGTGTGCAATGGTGTGCCTCTCCAAAGATGGCGTAACAGGAGAGGAGCGGGGAGAGGAGCAGGGAGAGGAGGGGGCATTTGTAGCTTGCAGCGAAGAGATCCAGAAGACTATGTAAGTGGTCATGTGATTGTCACATGACCACTTTGAATAAGAACTTTGTTGTGCAGTGCTGCGTCAGACATGATGTACCTGTCGCCGTTGGCAACACTTAAGGACCACTTCAAAGATGAGGCGTCCACTAACACAGAAGCTGCAGCTGTAAGCTTACAGGGTAGCTGCATCCCCACTTCCAGTTCTGCTGCACCCTACATCCAATTCATATGCTTCCCACTTCCACTTCAACCTCAGCTAAACTTGATGTTGAACACATTCTGCAATACTCTGCTACCCAACAACGCCACCTGCTGTGTGGCCCACCGTCGCTCTACCTTCCTCAACATCCTTACTGCAGT
>OX465039.1:6847171-6934978 GCA_949841015.1 Aplysina aerophoba
GTGGTCACTGCTCAGTGCATGCTGGGTCTTGGCGCCACACCCACCCCAGTCGGCAGTGGCAGGGGTGTGGTGGGAAGTGAGGGACTGCTTGGGAGAGCTGAGCATTGCTGACAACACAAATTGCCATTAACCTACACCTCTCCTCTCCCCTCCCCTTCCCTTCCCTCCCCTCCTCCCCTTCCCTTCCCTCCCCTCCTCCCCTCAGCTGTTCCTCCTCTACCACTGTGTCCTCCTTTCAGGAACTCACAAGGCTGTTCTGTACCTCCTACCTCGTTACTTCACCACTGGCTGCAGCGTCCTAGCTCTTGCACTGGTCCTGGTTGCAGCTGCACTACAAGGCGTGTTTAAGACACAGCTTAAAGAAGCGCCAAAGGCGCCCCATGGACAGAGGAACAAAGTTTAGTTATTTTTTAGCAGAAATTGCATGCGCCTGCAGGTCAAGTGTGTGGATCACGTGAGTCGCAGGGCGTCTCCTCTTACGTCACGAACGTGAGCCGCCCCGCCTCTTCCTCCACGCGATTGTTCGGGTACTTGTCTGCGTCTTGCTCCTGCGAAGTAAGCCATCGAGCCGCGTGCACCACGCTGAACGTCCCCCTCCTGCGCCCCATTCACTGCAGAAGTAGATTCAAGGGTGCTGTGGTCTTGGTGGGTCGCTTCCTTTATTCCCGTGCAGCACCAGAGAAGTATGGCGGATCCTGCGTTCAAAGCGGCTGGCCAAAGGCCCGGCCTGGAGATCTGGCGAATTGAGGTTTGTCCGCTCTGCCCAACGCGCGTGGGTGCGCCGCAGGGCTCTTTGACGCCATCCACTTCTACCCCCACAGAAACTGCAGGTCAAAGAGTGGGACCCCAAGATGTACGGGAAGTTCTGCACTGGCGACGCCTACATCGTGCTGCAGGTGAGGCCAGCTACGGGCTTGGAAGGCGGGCGGATCGGTTCCGTTTACTTCGCGCTTGCGCACGTAGCTAGCTAGCGTGTACCGTACGTCGCTTGCTCGTGAACCCAAGCCGGGTTGGGTTGGGCGGGGCGTGCTGCACTGCAGGTCTGTTCGCGGTGTAGTGCGCCGGTTGGTAGCGAGCAGGCGATGGCTAGTGTGGGCGGGAGGCTGTGTCGTGTAGTGCTGATGTACGCGACCCCCGGCCTCCTCCCGAGGGGCTACGGAATCCTGTGCTAATTACAGGCGATCAGGTTCAGAGAAGCCCTGCGAAGTGTCTGCCCACCAGCCCCTGCACAGCCCTATAAGGCAGTGGTAGCTGAAGGGCTGCATTGCGTGCGTGTGTGAGTGCCTGAGTGGATGCCAGGCTGAGGGGCTACCTGACCCACGCCAGGGTATTGTCCCACCCACGCCCATGCTGCTCCCACGGGCAGATTGGGTAACGGGTAGCTTGCTCTGGGGAAGGAGAGCCTGCATGCAGCACCTACAGAGCATGATGCTATTCACCTCCTTCCCCTTCCCCTGCCCGCACCCCTTCTTCCTTTCCTCCCTTCCCCTCCTTCCTTCCCCTCCCCCCCCCCTTGTCCCCTCCCTTCCCCTCCCCTCTCTTTTGCAGACCAAGAAGCCACCAAGTGGAGGAGGCTTTGAGTGGCACATTCACTTCTGGTTGGGAGAGGAGTGCTCCCAGGTGAGGGGAGGTCAAGTACCGGCTGCAATTAACTATATTCATTAGAGTGTTACTTACACCATGAATATCCTACCTGCACTGTATGATATGCATGCAGCTTGGATGCAACCGTTGAGGCCTGGTGGATTTGATCACGGTGGTAGGACATTGCTTGTTGGTGTATAGCACATTTCGGCTGTTCTAATGTGAGATTGTCTCTACAGCCTGTTAGTAGCTCCTGTGAATGCTGCAATCTGATTGGTCAGAATAGTCTGATTATGGTATGATGTCAAGGGAGCAGCCTGTGTGCCACTGGGAGGGTCTAGCAGGCCGACCTGGGAGGTGTTGCAGTGTGCCACTGGGGAGGGTCTAGCAGGCCGACCTGGGAGGTGTTGCAGTGTGCCACTGGGAGGGTCTAGCAGGCCGACCTGGGAGGTGTTGCAGTGTGCCACTGGGAGGGTCTAGCAGGCCGACCTGGGAGGTGTTGCAGTGTGCCACTGGGAGGGTCTAGCAGGCCGACCTGGGAGGTGTTGCAGTGTGCCACTGGGAGGGTCTAGCAGGCCGACCTGGGAGGTGTTGCAGTGTGCCACTGGGAGGGTCTAGCAGGCCGACCTGGGAAGTGTTGCAGTGTGCCACTGGGAGGGTCTAGCAGGCCGACTTGGGAGGTGTTGCTGTGTGTCACTGGGAGGGTCTAGCAGGCCGACCTGGGAGGTGTTGCTGTCTGCCACTGGGAGGGTCTAGCAGGCCGACCTGGGAGGTGTTGCTGTGTGTGCTAGTTCAGCTGGTGTGTGTTGCCCACCCTGCCCCTTCCCCTGCAGGATGAGCAGGGTGTGGCCGCCTACAAGACGGTCGAGCTGGATGACCACCTCGGTGGAGGTCCCGTGCAGCACCGCGAGGTGCAGAACCACGAGTCCAAGGAGTTCATCTCTCTCTTCCCTAAGAAGGGCATCGAGTAAGGGCACACAACAGGTCTTGGCGGTTAAGGGTGGGGAGGAGTGTCATGCTCACTTGGTATCCCCCTCTTGTCAGGTACCTGGCCGGCGGAGTGGAGAGTGGTTTCAGGAAGGTGGAGAGGGACAGGTACGAGCCCAGGCTGCTGCAGGTCAAGGGACGCAGGAACATCAGGGTCCAGCAGGTGGGGATGCACTCCCAGTGTTCTGTTCTGATGTGTTGTTTTGTGTTCTGTTCTGTTCTGTTGTGTTGTTTTGTGTTGTGTTCTGTTCTGTTGTGTTGTTTTGTGTTGTGTTGTGTTCTGTTCTGTTCTATTGTGTTGTGTTGTGTTGTGTTGTGTTGTGCTGTGCTGTGCTGTGCTATGTGTTGTGTTGTGATGAGTGTTCTGTACGATCCCTCCTGTAGGTCAAGCTGTCCTGGAGCTCCATGAACCACGGTGATGGCTTCATCCTGGACCTTGGCCTGAAGCTGTGGGTGTGGCAGGGGGAGGAGGCAGGGAAGATGGAGAAGATCAAAGCACTGGAGGTTGCTCGGAGAATCAGAGATGAGGAACGTGGGGGGCGAGCTGAAGTGTCTCCCATTGGTGCGTGAGTGGGAGGGTGGAGCTTGCATGAGAAGTGGGTGGGGCAGAAGAACCCTTCTGCTGAGACTTGATGTGAGCTGTTGACCCGAGTGCCGCCTGCTTCAGACGATCACAAGGAGCCAGAGGACTTTGTGCGCAAGATGAACGAACTGGTTACCGATGACCACACCATCAAGGACATTGCAGCAGCCACCTCCGACAGCACATTCGAGAGGGCCGCAAAGGAACAGGTCAAGCTGTACAGGTGAGAAGGGGGAAGATGAGGGAGGGGAGGGGAGGGGAGGGGAGGGGAGAGTGTGCAATAGAGACCATGCAGTTGGAGTAATGAGGTTGCCTACTGTCAATCCTACTCCCTCCTCCACTCCTTCCTTCAGGGTGTCCGATGCCAGTGGGATGTTGGAGATCAATGAGGTCGGGTCCTACCCTCTCAAGTGTGGCCTGCTGGATACCAACGACGCCTTCATCCTGGACACGGGAGCAGCCGGGATCTTTGCCTGGATTGGCCGTGGCGCCACTACCAACGAGAAGAAGGCAGCCTTCAAGAATGCCACCGTGAGGGGGTGCTCCGTAGGGTAGGGGTGGAGGGATGGGGGTAGACACACACGCAGGGGTGGAATTGTACACAGCAGTTTGGTGTTGACGTTGGGAGTTGTTGGGATGGTGTGAGGGTGGGGCAGTGTCCTAATGTTCAAGGTGACCACTTGCTGCGGCTTCTGTTACAGGAATTCATCTCACAGAAAGGCTACCCGGGCTGGACACAGGTGACCATGGTGCGCGAGGGTGCCGAGACACCTCTCTTCAAGCAGAACTTCACCGACTGGCTCAACAAGGGGGAGGTCACGGGGCTTCCCAAGTACGAGAAGAAAGGTGAGCGTGTGTGGTGTACGTGTTGATGAAGGGGACGAGTGTGCAGCTTGGTGTGGCCTGCCCTATGTGTGCTGTGCCCAGCTGTCAGGGAGGAGGTCAAAGTGGAGGGAGCCTCCATGCACCAGCAGGCCACTCGGGAGAGCGAGAAGATGGTGGACGATGGCTCTGGGAAGATTGAGGTGAGGGGAGGGGCAGCCGCCTATGTGCGGGGCTGCCGTAGACTGCTCCAATAGCTGTCTGGTTCTGCTTGGCCCTTGCCAGATCTGGCGCATCGAAGACTTTGAGCCTCAGCCCGTCCCTCCTGAGATGTACGGGCAGTTCTACGGCGGTGACAGCTACATTGTCCTGTACACCTACCTTGTCAACGGCAAGGAGAACTACATCATATACTTCTGGCTTGGCCAGGAGTCCTCTCAGGTGGGGGTGGGGCAGGGGAGGGGAAGGTGGGGGGCACAAGGGAAGAAAGGATGAGAGGGGAAGTCCCTTCATGGAATTGTAATGTATGTATTCAGAGTGTATTCATCTGTCTCAGATGGTTAGCTGCCCTGCCCCTCCCCCTGCCCCTCCCACAGGATGAGCGTGCTGCTGCAGCTATGCACACAGTAGCACTGGACGACAAGTATGGTGGTGCACCCGTCCAGGTGCGGGTGGTCCAGTACAAGGAACCAGAGCACTTCCTGCAGATCTTCCGGGGGAAGATGGTCATCCATGCTGTGAGTGTGTGCACATGGCGACGCACACCGGCGGCCGCACCTGTTGCGACCGCTGGCCACCCGTGTTCCTCCCTGTTGTGTCCAGGGCGGGAGGGCCTCTGGCTTCAAGAACCGCTTTGAGAGTGACACATACGATGTGGATGGCACTCGGCTGTTCCAGGTCAAGGGCACCTCCACCCTCAACACCAGAGCAGTGCAGGTGGAGGAGGTAGCCGCCTCCCTCAACACCAATGACTGCTTTGTCCTGGAGACCCCTGTGGAGACCTACATCTGGTATGGCAAGGTGAGCTCAGGGCAACCGCTTGTCTGCTCTGACACACACGTCTTAGTGGTGTGCGCAGACTGGCTGGGCTGACTGAGCTGGTTGTCATAGTGCTGTGTCATACAGCCCCTCCCTCTGATGGGGGGTGTCATACAGCCCCCTTCCTCTGATGGGGGGGTGTCATACAGCAACTCCCTGTGAAAGGGGTGTGTCATACAGCCCCTCCCCCTGATAGGAGTGTGTCATGCAGCTCCTCCCTCTGAGAGGGGTGTGTCATGCAGCCCCTCCCCCTGATAGGAGTGTGTCATGCAGCTCCTCCCTCTGAGAGGGGTGTGTCATGCAGCCCCTCCCCCTGACCTGTGTAGGGCTGTAGCGGTGATGAGCGTGACATGGCCAATCATGTTGCGGGCATGGTGACTCCAGGCCGGGAGCCGCAGAAGATCCAGGAGGAGAGGGAGCCAGACGCCTTCTGGGAGGCCCTTGGTGGCAAGACCGAGTACCACCAGAGCAAGGTCCTTGAGGCAAGTAGGCATTGGCTCGTGATGGGTAGCACCAGGACAGCTACCATGCTGTGCTGCCCTTGTTCCCGCCCCGTCCACAGGAGGTGGTGGCCTCCCACCCGCCACGCCTCTTCCAGTGCTCCAACGCCAGCGGCCGCTTCACTGTGGAGGAGATCTTTGACTTCAGCCAGGAGGTACACTGGGCTGTGGTGCTGTTTCCACAGCCTGCTGGGTAGCATGCATATCTAGCGGGTAGGGTACACTGCCTGGCTAGTTTAGGTCACTCCCTGCTGCATCTCCGCCCACTCTCTGCTGCTATGTCCCCGCCGACTATCATTCCTATAGGACCTGATTGAAGATGATGTAATGATCCTGGACACTTTCGACACTGTGTATGTGTGGGTGGGGCGTGGCGCCAACAAGAAGGAAAAGGAGGAGGCACTGAGGGTTGCCACGGTGAGCCCCTTGATGCTCTGACAAGTATGGAGGTGTGGTCCATTGACCGCCCCATTCCCCTGCCTTTCCCGCTGTGCAGGAGTACGTCCGCAGCGATCCATCTGGCCGCGACGAGGACAACACTCTCCTGATCCAGATCAAGCAGGGCTTTGAGCCCCCCACCTTCACCAGCCACTTCTTTGGCTGGAACCCCCAGCTCTGGGCCTCGAACAAAACCTACGAGCAGTACCTGGAGGAGCTCAAGAGCTCCGGTGGAGGGCAGGCCGAGAAAGTGGCAGAGGTGTGGCCGGCTGAGGGGGTGGGGTCTGTGGGGGTGTGAATAACGGAACGGCCCTTGTCTCCTGCAGGTGGTTGCCCAAGCCGGTGTGTTCAAGCTGTACGCCTACGAGGAGCTGGTGGATAAGTGTCCTCCTGATGTAGACCCAGCCCACAAGGAGGTGAGGGTGGTCACATGACTGTCACATGACCTTTGTAATCAAAACTTGTCACACACATGTTAGCATTGTACTCCTGCACCCCTAGCAACACCTTAGCGATGAGACTTTCCAGCGCTTGTTCAAGATGACCAAGTCTGAGTTTGAGAAGACACAGAAATGGAAGCAGCAGAAAATAAAGAAAGACCTAAAGCTCTTCTGAGAAGACAGCGTTGTGTTGTAGTGGCTGTGTGGTTGAAAATAGTTTTTGCAACAGTTTTGTAGGCACTTTGTTCCAGTAGGCTAGCTGTTCAAATCCCCTAAACTGATTTAGTAATTGCAGTGGCTACCGTGTAACATAATAGATGATATACTGGTGTTATCTGTGGTGGTCTTGTTGAGCAGGTCATGACAAGGAACTGCCATTAACCATTTGCAGTGTGTGGTTAGCGGTAGCCCTTTGTCTAGGTTACTACAATGGATATGGGATAACACAGAAGCCTGACAAGTGGCTTTGAAGTTAAACACCCTTTGAAGTCTAGCAATAACTGAACAGCAGTGAAGTGTAAAGGTGATGCATCAATGCTCCATGGCTGTGGGAAATCAGCCATTTATATAGCTCTGGCACTATTGTCTGGTTTGGGATGACTGTTTGCATTGACTGAACTAATGCACATGGGAGAGTGGACAGCCTCATGCACCAGCCAGCCAGGTTGATAAGGCGCGTACACTGACCCACCGCAGTGGTTGTAAACTACCCCACCCTAACCCCATTCACTACCCAACTCATGTTACTTCAAACAATCACCCTCCCACCTTGCATGCCTTACCACAGCCAGCTAGTGAAGCAAGCAATAAAATTGATTAACTTGCAAACTAATTACCCTCCCTTCCGAGGACAAAGGAATCAGCAGCATGAGCTGGCAACAGCTAGGGCATGTATGGCTGCCTAAAAGCCAGCTGGCAACAAAATGACATTAGCTGTGGTGAGGATGAGTGTGAGGGCTTACAGTGAGCCAGTTGTATATGATACAAAGCGTACACTACATGCAGGGTTGAGTAAGTGGTAAGCAGGAACAGCTGTCCCAGGATCCTGGTGCCTCCCTGCTTAGATGCGGCTTGAACTGCTGACTTTCTTGATGTCAGTCTGGCTGTTCTTGGTGTTCTGGTTTAGGAAGGGGATGAGGTCCCAGATGAGCTTCTTCCAAGCCATGACGGTCTTCCAGGAGATCACCCACACACTGATGCAACATGCAACCACAAGCCACACAATGTACTTTATCACAAGCGCAGGATAGCCATTCTTGGGTGAGTCCAGATTGATGCCGCTGCACCCCACAAGGTCGGGACCTGCCTCACAAAGGATGGCTTGTTGCCACTGGTGCTTCATGGCCAGCTCAAACATGTAGACCAGAAGGAGGATGATGTTCGGGATGCAATACAGGGAAGAGAACACACCTACACGAAGGATGAGGCGGCTCAGTCGCCGAGACTTGGTTTGGTCCTTTGCCAGTTGCCGATGGATGTGGAACAGTGAGATCAGTCCAATTGTGAGGAACGCCATCCCGACACTGAGGTACACCACCAGGGGCACAAACACAAACACAGCCAACCCGATGTTGCTGGAGTTGCCGATGAAGCAGATGCCACTCAGTTGGTCGCCATCCACCAGCTGCACTGCCATGGCGATGATGGTCTGGACAGCGGGAATTCCCCACGCCAGAAAGTGGTAGAGGATCCAAAACTTTCCAATAGCCTCCTCGGCCCACTTGAGTGTGGCAGCAAGGAACCAGGTGAAGGTGAGCACGTTCCACCACACCAGGGAGGCCATGACCGCAAAATAGAGGAAGACAAACACTGCCACACATCCTCCACTTTGTGCTGTCAGCAACTCAAAATTAGACTGTGGGAGGTGCTGAAAGGCGAATGAGCCACTGGGGTCTGTGCGGGGACTGCAGGCTAGTGAGCTCCCGGCAAGTTTGGAGGAGCTGCCGACAAGAAACACCAGAGCGATGATGAGGTAACACACAGCCAGGTACACAATGGGACGCTCAGGGTACTGGAAACGGTCACGGTCAATGAGAAATGTCGCAATGACAAACAGGGTTGCCAGGATGCCCAGAATGGAGAAAACCAGGACTATGGCCGGCACAGTGTCATCCACCCCGGTGTACATGTTCTGGTCGCAGCGAGCACCACATCTGGACACGCCGGCCAGCTGGTACTCCTGGTAGTCCCCGGACATGTTGCCGGGGCGGAGGCCATTGGGGCACGGCTCGACGGGCGGGCAGGACCCATCAGGGCAGGGTGTCGGTGTCGTAGGGGATGTGGTCACCTCTTCCGGTGCCCAGAAGCGGTCTGCTTTCTCCACTGTGGCTGGCCTGGGTGCGCCGCGGATGAGAGGCAGCTCTAGGCGATTCTGGTACATGTCCAAGTCAGCGAAGCCAGGGAAGCATGGTCCTTCGGTGGAGGGTGGGAACTGGTCACAGTTGAGATGGTCAGGCCAGGTGCTTGCGGCGTTGTACTCCGCGATGGTCGGCTCACATGTACTCCGCACGTACAAGCACAGCTCCCTGCACGGCGCTAGACGCACATTCGGAAGGAAGCAAGGAGGCTTGTAATACGCACAGAGCAAGTGGACCAGAGCGTTGGAACACCCGGAGGAGTACAGGATGACGTAGCTCGATAGCTCAGTCTCAATTTCCCGATCCTCTGTGCCGTTACGCCAGTTGGGGGTGGCTGTGTAGTTTGTGTAGCTAAGCCCGTTGCAGAACCCGTCCTCCGACTTCAAGTTGCAAGTGACACGGTCTGTCAAGTCATTGTCCGTCTGTCCCTGGCACAGTGCTACCCAGCACGCCAACACCACAAGGAACCTCATTGTCCTTCACCTGCACTGCGAAGAAGGGGAATAAGGAGTGTTGGTGAGTTTTAGCACGCAGGTGTCGACGGCAACAGTGAACTACTGTTCAACTGGGGACCGTGCGAGATTCCGCGCGTGACTCAAGTACCTGATGGAATGCTCTTGAGGTGAGCCGATTCACTCTGCTAAGGGCAGCTGTGTTACGAAGATTTTCCTTCTCTCTGTCTTGCTACAGTCTTCGCGTCCAACCGCACTTAGCGATGTGGTGGCAGCGATCGAAGTGACACCTGATGCGATACCTGGCGATTACATCCGGCTTCCTATGAATAAAGTTAGCTTCACTTCAAAGCGAGACTGCACTTTGAAGCCAATGAATGTAGTTATTAAGGACGGCTTTAACAACTCTCTGCTGATATGAGAGGAATATCCGACCTGCTTCTCTGCCCTCACCGCACCTTTCTCCACCCCACTGCTCACCCCAGTCTGAGTGCTGAGTCTGCACTGCAGCAAGAATCACCAACTGCAAGAATCACCGACTACAAGCTGAACACTTGGTGAGGAGATCATTTATAATGTGTCACTGGGCTACAAGGCCTAACACACAAGGTGGTTTCAGTAGCTAGCTGGACAACAAGACCTGAGGTTGCAGTCTCTGTAGGATGTCACATGACTATCACATGCTATTGCATGATCACATGACTATCACATGCTATGGATTGTCACATGACTATCACATGCTATGGATGGTCACATGACTATCACATGCTATGGATGGTCACATGACTATCACATGCTATGGATTGTCACATGACTATCACATGCTATGGATGGTCACATGACTATCACAAGCTACTTGTTGGTCACAAACATCAATACTTTACTGTTGCTCTGCTTAATGAACTGTTGGTCAGCATTTAGGACTGTAGTATTTACTCTATGGTCACATGGCTGTTACATGTCCACCCACACTTGCTGGTGATCCACAGTGCTCCATGTAGCCACATACACGTGTTTTCGTGCAGGGTGCCCCAGGGGAGCTGCAGCAGTGCACACAGTCAACCCAGCACCCGAGGGTTGACCAGACCTCACGTGCATCTCCTCGGAGGCAGCTATGGGAGGAGCTCCTGTGCGATAGCTGAATGGCAGAGCGGTGAACCTGCACTAACTGGACAGCAGAGGTGAGCTGCTGCGTTTCCTGTGCCCAGGTAGCCCGTGTGCCTGTGCAGACCAAGTAGGCCAAACACTGCCTGCTCCCATCACTCACACTCTCACTCTCCACTAGCAAGGCGGAGTAGGCTCCACTCCCCACTATTAAGGTGGGGTAGGGGGTAGAGGAGAAGTAGAGGAATATGGGACAGGAGAGGGGAGGAGAGAGGTCAGGGAAGGGGAGGGGAAGGAGTGGTACAGAAGGAGCAACTTGAAGTGGAGCAGGAGGGGGTGGGGGGGGACAAGGAGCAGTTGCAACTCAGTTCCATCCACTGAGGCCATCTTCACTGTCACTACTGTACACTGGAGAACTGGAGGATGTCCCCGACAGTCGACAATCAGGCTGCAGGGCACATCGAGGGCTTCATCAGAGTGGGAATGGCATGCAGGAATGCGTAGTGCAGTCTGCCCCAGCCACAGAGAGTGGGGCTCTGAATGTGGACATGACTGGCACAATGTGATTGCCGCTGTGTAGGTGGGTCCCGTAGTTGAGGGATAGGGTCATATCTGGTAAAGGAATGCAACTCTGACCTGATAGCCCAAAGCAGTTGGAAACCGGCAAATCTGTGTCTTCCTCCACATGCTGACGCAATGGAAGGCTCCATTTTAAGTCTTTAGGCTGTACATGTTGTCCTAAGCACGCACACGCCAGGTCCCACTTAGAACCAAGTACTGTAGCGAGAGTTGAGTCGTACTAGAGACAGCTGCTGCTGAGACTATGAGTGCTCCCAGAGTGCCCTACTTACAGCTGCCTCTTACTGCGGCTGCCCTGTCCTGCACAATGCTGCTGCTGACTAGGCCTGCTGCTCCACAGATTGCCAGTGTGCCCCCTCCGAGTGGTGATCACTGCCTCTCCTTTGAGTCGGCCATCTGTGGGACTGTTGGCTGGAGCAACACTTCCCTTCCCAACTTCCTCCTCCTCACAGACGTGGTGGCCATTGAGAGGGACCTCCAGCAGTACCTGCCTCTCTATGCCACAGGATGCTCCAATGCACTTCTGCACGTGCTCTGCGCTGTGTACTACCCCCCTTGCTTCAGCACGCAGGACGGAAGCACGCACAAGGTCTTGCCATGTTTTGAGCTCTGTGAGTATGTGCGGTGCAGCTGTGACACTGCAGTGGAGGGTCTGGGAGCTGTGTGGCCTCAGGAGTTCAACTGCAGCAACTTCCCCACCAGCCGCCAAGGAGAGTTGTGCTACCCTGGTGATGTCACCATCCAGTTCTACCGTGAGGAGCTGACACTACCCATAATTGAGGGCCAGTCCCACCTGGAACCAAAGAGGTGTGGTGACACGCCCACTGCAACTACAGTCTTACCTACCGAGGATGATGCACAAGGGGAGAGTCCCTCAAATTGTCCTGTTGCAGCGTTCTCAGTGCCCAACACCACAGGTTACAGTGGGCACTCATTTGCTGGAGTCCCTGGATGTGGGCTGCCATGCAACCCGAGTCTACTTGTCTCAGGCCATGACTCCACAGCCGTGGCCTCGCTCACCACACTGGGCAGTGCACTAGGCCTTCTCACCCTCATGTTCACCTTGGCAACCGTTGGTATTGACCTTGAGCGATTCCCTTACCCACAGCGGCCATTTGTATTCATGGCACTCAGCTACTGCACAACAGCCGTCATCCACCTAACCACGGGCATGCGACTGCTAGCTTCAGGCGCTCCAGCCTGTGACACCTCATCACCAGCAGCAGTCTTCACAATGCAGGGACTTCCCCTTACATTAGGGCAGTCCCCCACTGTGCAGCAGTCCCTCTGTGTTGTGACAGCCACCTTCCTCTACTACGGCACCATGGCGGCTCTGGTGTGGTGGGTGGTACTCACCTTCACCTGGTTCCTGGCCACTGCACTCAAGTGGGCCGAGGAGGCCATACAGAAGTTCTGGCTGCTCTACCACGTCCTGGGGTGGGGGGTTCCCCTCCTGCTGCTGATCCCAGTGCTGGCACTGCAGGAGGTGGGAGGGGAGCTGGCTACAGGAACATGCTATGTGGGCACCTCCAGCGTGCTGGCTTTGGGTGTGTTTGTGTTGACGCCAACATTGCTTTGTCTGGCTTTGGCACTGGTGTTCTTTGCAGTGTCCTTGCTGGCACTCCTGAGGATTCACCATGAGGTGCAGGGTGAGGGTGACCTTGGCAGTAAAGTCCGGTTCTTGGTAGTCCGTGTGTCTGTGCTCATGGCCTGTGTTGCTGTCCCCAACCTGATCCTGATCCTACTCCACACCTATGAGGTGGTGCAGAGGCCGCTGTGGGAGCAGGAGGCCATCTGCCACGCCACACCCACAGAGCAAGACCCCTCCCCCCTGTGCTCCCTGCCACACAAACCAGCACCATTTGGTTACTATATAGTCAAGAACCTTGCATGGATGTTTCAGGTGGTAGCCATGGTGACATGGGTCCTCTCGAAGAAGACACTAGAGAGCTGGAGAGTGTTTGGCTGCAGTGTGTGCGGCTGTCTGTGGCCCTGCGGAAAGCCGGCAGCTGTGGACAAAACCACAGACTCACCAGCCATCCAGCCCTAGTGACATATTGGCATGCATGATGAAACATAACAGTTCCATGAGACATAGTCAGACTAAGTTGCATGAGAGTTCTGTCAAATCACATGCATGTTCTGTCAAATCACATGCATGTTCTGTCAAATCACATGCATGTCACATGTCGGTCATGTAATAGGGTCTGTTGGCAACAACAATGGAATGTGCATGTGGTAAAACATGGAATGCATGTCTACACCAAACTAGACTGGGCAAGAGGTCCTCTCCCAGTGTGGAGTGCAGGTGTAATGTAGATATGTGGTGCCAACTGGCCAAACTACCATCTGGTCGCAGTACCAGCAGCTACGTACAGCACAGACAGGTGGACAGTGCAACAAACGTGTGCAGGGAGGCCGTTGAAGTGCTTACTGCTGGCATGCACGCTTATCTTCCCAGAGGAGCATGCCAACTATGCCTGGGTGTCTTGCACACATCGCTATCCCATACGTCAGTGACCATTCTGGTCAAACAGCATTCTTCTGGGATTCCAGTGCAGAGGAGAGTTAAGCGGGTTAGGTAGTTGAATCAGTCCGACGCCTGGAGACAGTGGGAGGCCAGGACAGTCATTTTTCATTCAAGGGAAGTACAGACTAGTGTCAGCTCTCGAGGAGGCAGACGGCTGTACCAAAAGACGTTCAGTGCTAGTGAACAGTTGGCCAAGATGAGCAGTCTGAGGAACAGAAACCTGGTGCCAGCCGTCCCCTACCTGCTGGCTTCCCTACTGCCCCTGGTGCTGTGCCTGTTTCTGCCTGGATCTGTGGCACAGAACACCACCGTCATTGTTCCTCCGGGTACGCACCGGTGTATCAACCTGACTTCTTCTGGGGTGTGCTCTGCCTTCAGCTCTCAATGGCAGGGAGCACTTCCCAACTTTCTCAACCAGGACCTCCAGGACACGGTTGAGGAGTCCCTGGAGACCTTCCTCACTCTGTACTCCACTGGCTGCTCCAATGCCATGATGCACTTCATCTGCACTGTCTACTACCCACTCTGCTTCGAGGTGGAGGGAGATGCACGGGTGTTTCCTCCCTGCCAGGAGCTCTGCGACTATGTGTTCTGCTCCTGTGAAGATGACGTGCTCAACCTGGGGGTTGGGTGGCCTGCACAGTTGGAGTGCAGCCGGTTTGAGAGCAAGAGGGCGCCGGGGAGTAACTGCTTTGCCCTGTCAGACACGGCTGACTTTGAAGAGCTTCAGCAGGTTACACTTCCTGAAATTGACAATGTACCTTACCCAGATGTAGTGGACCGATGTGGCAGCAGCTCACCTACTATCACAGGACCACCAGGGACTACTACCACTGAGCCAACTCCGACAGTGACAGGGACCACTCTCTCAGGCTGCCCAGTGAGTCAGCTGGCAGTGCCCAACACCACAGCAGGGTACACGCGCTACCAGTTGGCTTCCCACATGCAGTGCAGCCTGGACTGTCCAGCTACGACCTACTTTGGCAGTGAATCTGCTGCCACGTACAGCACCATAGTGTCCGTCACTGTGCTTGTGCTTGGGGTCCTAGGGGTTGCACTCTCGCTGTTCACTATGGCAACCTTCCTCATCAACCGCAGCCGCTTCCCTTACCCTGAGCGACCGCTGGTGTACCTCACATTTTGCTACTTCGTGATGGCTGCCAGCTTCGTCGTTGGCAGCTCAGTGAGTCTGGCTGGAACTAACTTTGCCTGCTCCAATGGACTCGTGCTGCAGCAACTGCCCACCGGTGTCACAGAGCCATCCTCCGATGTGCAGAACACCTGTGTCGCACTCTCTGCCTTCCTCTACTACGGCACCATGGCGGCTCTGGTGTGGTGGGTGGTACTCACCTTCACCTGGTTCCTGGCCACTGCACTCAAGTGGGCCGAGGAGGCCATACAGAAGTTCTGGCTGCTCTACCACGCCCTGGGGTGGGGGGTTCCCCTGGTGATGGTCATTTTCGTGCTTGGATTCAGCAAGATTGATGGGGACCCACTTGCAGGGATTTGCTACACTGGCAACTTCGACATAGGGGCCTTTGCTGGGGCTGTGTTCATGCCCAGCGTCATCTTCCTGCTGCTAGGCGCGGTGCTGTCCATCATAGGCGTTGTCTCACTAGCCACCATTATCCGGCAAGTCAAAGATGATGCTGAGCAAAGAAGAAAGGTCACACGCCTCCTCATTCGCGTCATAGTCTTCTCTGCCGCCACAGTCGTCCCCAACATCATCCTGCAGCTGTTACACGTGGTTGCGATGACCCAGCGATACCAATGGGAGCTGCATGCGGTTTGCACTGCGGCAGAGATGGAGGGGAGCTCACCTCCTAAGGAGTGCAGTGAGCCCCACCAAGCCCCATCCATAGCATTCTACATCATCAAGTACTTCCTGTGGGTGGGGCTCAGCAGCACCAGCTTCCTGTGGGTGGTGTCTGCAAAGACAGCGCACTCCTGGAAGGTGTTCGTTGTGGATGCTGTCAGCGTGTTTGGCTTTGTGAAGCGTCAGAACAAGCCCACACAAACAGTGCACCCAACACAGACAAGTGCACCGATGACTAGCTCTTCACATGTGTAGAACATCTGATGTCTAGTGTGTCTGCTGTAGTTACATCCCTGTTGCATGGTGCCTGACATGCATGCAGTTGCGTGCAGTGTACGTAGCAGTCAATGTGTGGCGGGCACTGCAGCATACAGTGGCTTGTGTACATGGGATTAATACTGCTCACTCATATGTTTGCATGTGCATGGGCAGGTGCATGAGCCAGTAGTGCAAGACCCAGCCAGCAGGTGGTAGGTTGAGCAAGCGGATACACACATTCCAATGGAGTGGCACCTAGAGGTGATAAAGTGCCAACTATTATCACACACATCTGGTGCATGACACACAAACAGTCCATAGAAGTGATTGGCGAGAGAGAATGCGTGGAGCTACTCTTAACTAGAGGCAGGACAAGCTTATCAGCTTGGCTCACTCGACCAGATGTTCTCCGGTAGCAGACTGCCCCGCCTGACTGAGGACTGGCAGCAAAGGAAGGGGAGGAGGAGAGGAGAGCGGCAGGTTGGGGACTCCAGCAGGCCCAGCCTCCCTGAGATTGGGAGCACCAAGCCAGCACCAGGCTGGAGAAGGAGCAAGAGGAAGAGCATCGCTGCTTTGGCCTCTGTGTTCACCACAAGAGTGGGAGGGGATGGCCAGGGCCCAGTGCCAGTGAATGAAAGCCTGCACAACCAGCCACCCACTTCAGCAGCAGGCTGCCTCCCCCTCAGGGCACACCACCAGCGCTACGCCCGGGCAACTCACCCCAGAACACGTCTACCCCCAGTGTCAAATGGTTAGCACACCTACACCCCCACCCCACCCCACCCCACCCCACACACCCACGCCACCCCACACCCTCACACCCCCACCTGTGAATACTTCAGTGTATCCAAGTAGAATCCCAGCAGTAGTTGCCTGGCCTTCCTCTGCCTGCCCACCCCAGACCCCAGAACACGGGCAGTGGAGATCAGTGCTGCAGCCAGTGTGCTGCACTTAGACATACCAGGGAGAAGAGCAAGGGGTGCTCCAGTGCCGCCACACCCCCAAGTGCAGCCCCACCCCTCTGTGAATACCACACTCCAGCATATGTACATGCTATCCCTCCCTCTGACCAACGTCATTCAGGCAGCAACCACAGACCTCACCAGGAGCAGCTTGAGGAAGCCCTTGCTTCACTGCAGTGCACCCACCACAACAGACCAGGCGCTCTCACCCACCCCAACAGTCCTTATTGATGGAGAGACATTGGATGAGGCAAGACGCAGAACCAGTCTAGTTCCCATGGCAACTGACAAGGGTTACTCATCCAAAAGAAGGAGCACCATGAACTCCACTGTCCTCTCTACCCAGGACACGGTGCAGTTACCCCCTTCCACGTCCCATCCCCATCTGTTAGGACTACACCCACACACGAACTTCCGCAGCAGGTCTTTCTGCCATGCTCCCGGAGCACAGAACAGAAGCCTCAGACCCCGCCCCCTCAGTGCCTGCAGCCTCAGGCCCCGCCACTTCCCCCTGACACTGCACAGCAGACAGCAACAGAACCCCTACTGCTCACTGGGCATGCAGCTGCCACTCAGCAGGAGCACGCTCATTGGAGCTGGACTCTACAACTCAGTGGACAGACAGAGTGAGTGTGCAGGCCTAACACACACAGCAGACACACATGTGCGCCAACTGCATCTCCTCCCACAATGCAGAGTTTTTGCTGTCCAGTATGTCTCCAGACACGCCACACTGGAAGCACACTAGGACTCTCCTTCCCATTGAAGAAGAATACCCTCAGCTGCTCCGTAGAGCACACCAATTGGGTAGGAGTCATGAATCCATTACTTTCTGCTTACTTCTATACTTGTTATATAGCTGGTACCTGTAGGGCAGCCTGGGCAAGCACTACACGACCAGCCACCAGCAGCTGACTTCTGCAACACATCTCCTCTGCAGGTATCCACCTCAGCCTGCCAGAGGCTACCAGCGGGGCCAGGCACCTACGCATGCCTGTGGTTGCCAGGAGCGACAGACCTGTCAAAGCACCTGTGGTTGCCAGGAGCGATGGTCAGAACACTGGTTCAGTTGAGACTGGAAGAATATCCATCAGTCTTCCCAGCCCAGCAGTGAGGAGGGAGGGGTTGGGGGGAGGGGCTGACACAAGCCTCAGACTGCCCCCTGGGTATGCTAGCTCTGCACCAGATGGCCCAGCGGGGACACCAGCGCTGCCACCGCCATCGACTGGTGGCACCTTCAGTGATGCCATGCTGCCACCTGCCACAACACAAGGTGGCTCTAGGGCCGACAGTACAGATGAGCAGGTGACTGGTCATGTGACTGGTCATGTGACCCCAGTAGGCTCCCCAAGCAGCGTGCAAACGAATGGACACAGTGGCACTCTAAGGTCTGTAGTCGGACCTTTGCCTTCAGCTGGAAGTGCAACCATGGCAATTACTTCAGACAGCCACACAACTCACATGGAGTGCCTGCCGGAGCGGGAGATAGGAGGAGATCAGAAGCAGGTCAAGGCAGAAGAGAAGGGTGACCCAAAGGAGCATGCAGTGCCACTCAACACCCAGCAGGAGTCAGCACAGGTCGAAAGTAGGCTGGGGCAGGGCAGCAGTGGGAGTGAGAGAGGGCAGACCAGTGGTGGTAGCAGGGCAGGGAAGGCCAGCAGCAGTAGGGGAGGGCCAAGGCCGGCTCAGACCAAGGGCAGTGCAAGGCCACTGGTGGCACCTTCAGCAGCAGCAGCAGGCACTCCTGAGCAGGACAGCCCCAGTGCGTTCTCAGCTGCAGCAAGGGCACCCTCCATTGGCAGGAGTTCCACACGTGAAGCGGATGCACCTCTTGACGTGTCCAAGGCTCTGTCCTTTGTGCAAGAGGTGATCCAGGAGCGCCCGGCCCCTCCATCGCGCTGTGCGTCCACAGTGGTGGAGAGTGAGAGACCAGGGACACGAGTACAGAGCCGTCTTGCTTCCAGGGCAATGAGCCGTGGCTTGTGCAACAGTCGACTGTCCTCCCTACCAAGAGAGCCACACAGCAGTACTGCTGCAGAGGACATCGAGGCCAGGAGACTGGAGGACATCGAGGCCAGGAGACTGGAGGACATCGAGGCCAGGAGACTGGAGGACATCGAGGCCAGGAGACTGGAGGACATCGAGGCCAGGAGACTGGAGCAGAAGCGCCAGAGAAAGGAGGAGGCAGCAAGGAAGACACAAGCGGTGCGGGAGCAGCGTGAGAAGATGGAGCACATTAAATGGAAGCCAGAGAAGCAAGGGACTAGTGATGGAGAGGATGAGGCAGAGGAAGAGAGACGACGGAAGCAGTTGTTTGAGCAATTGGAGAGGGAGCGGCTGGAGATGCAGCTCCATCGGGCCAGAGAGGAAGAGGCCAGGAGGCGTGAGGAGGAGGAGGAGAGGGCACGGCAGTTGCATGAGCTGGAGTTGCTGCAAGCTAGTAAGGCGAGGGAGGAAGAACAGCGCCTGAGGGAAGCACGGCGACTGGAGGAGCTGCGTCACCTGGAGGAAGAACGGCGGTTGTGGGAGCTGATTGCAGCTGGTGTGCAGGAAGAGCAGAGCTGGGTGCAATGGCAGTGGGAGGAGTTGGGGGGCGTGGCAGCAGGCTACTACAGTGGCAAGGACTACTGGCAGCAGTTGATGGAGGAAGAAGAGCGTCTACGGGAGAGGGAGAGGGCATTAAGGGAGGAGCAGGAACGGGCACAGGCAGAGAGACTGAAGGCAGAGCTGCTTCGTCAGCGTGCCCTTCTGTACCGCGAGCTGCAGCAGGAGTGGCTGGCCCACAGCAGCGTGCAGCTCACACCAGCCTTCACCTTCTCCTACTTTCCCACCCACGGTCGTCCCTGTCCTTGAGGAGCCAGCTGCAGAACCAGCTGTGTACGAACCCCCCACTGTCAGCTGTGTACGAACCCCCCACTGTCACCTGTGTACGAACCCCCCACTGTCAGCTGTGTATGAACCCCCCACTGTCACCTGTGTACGAACCCCCCACTGTCAGCTGTGTACGAACCCCCCACTGTCAGCTCTGTTTGTATATGATATGTACAAGATATGTAATGTAACTGTACTCACTTCATCTATTCAGTAATTAATTTACTGACTACACATTGTCTACTAATTAACCAAAAGCAGCTAATGGCTGCAGCAAGACCTGCCATGACACACAATTTACAGACAGGGATGGGAGGGGGGGGTTAGTGGTGAGAATCAGTGGGGTTAGGGTTAGGGATCAGTGTGTTCTAGCTAGCTTCAGATGAAGGAAGGGCAGTGTTAGGGTGTTGTACCATGACACATGGCACCTGGCGGCACTGCCCCCCCCCCCCCCCACACACACAGTGGTCGTACCAGCCCACAACGAAGACATGCACCGAATTTCCTGAGATGTCTTCAGAAAGCTAGACTTTTCTGCATGAACTGAAATAATTTGTTGAAAAGCGGCGGCAGACCAATACAGGTTGATGAAGGCTTGTTGCAACTATATACTAACTTGTTCTCACTACGTTCTCACTACAACTACAGGATGTACAGCTGAAATGAAACACTAAATACATCACTATTAACACACTGGTTCCTGAGAGCTGAAGGCTTAATCCCTTTTGACAATGGCCACCAGGATCTTCTCGTAGTCACCTGAGGTGTCGTCTTCGATCCACTTTACCAAGGACTTCTTGTTGGCAGCAAGGAACTCCTGCTTGATCTCTACCATGTCAATCTATGAGGGAGGCGCAGGGAGAAGGGGTGTGGGTGGGGTGGGAGGGGTCAGCGATGCACTGTGACAGTACTAGACTACCGGCACACTGACAACATCTGGAGTCAGTGTGAGAACAATTGGAATAGACTGCCATGTAGACCATCACTGTTAACTGCCGACAGGCTTCTCGAGGTGGCAGCCTGACCCCAGCCCTTCCATCCAAGGCCAGCAGGATGCGAGCTACCCTGCCCGGCTCCTCACCTCGGCTCTCCCAACAACCAGGCGAATGAGGTCGTCGTCATTGGTACCCAGGCCTCTCATGGATGCCTTCAATCTGGAGGCAAAGTAGGCTGGCCTGTTCTCAGCACAGTTGGCTGCAGAAGGGGAGGGTGAAGGTAGTGTTCCCACACTGACTTTACAAATTTGAAATGGGGATATGTATAAGCACGTCTACTGACCAATGGCCAACAGCCCCCTCTCAATGTCCCCGGAGAATTCTCTCTTGATGGAGCTCTGTATGGAGCGCCCTGCAACCTGGTGGAGCAGAGATGAGCAAGTGGCGAGGTGCTGAGTGGGGCCGTTGGCATGCACTGTGCCCACCGACCTTGTTGTAGGCCTTGAAGATGGCCTGGAGCTGGGGGAAGCTCCGTGTAGCAAGGATGGTGTTGAAAGCAGACTCATCGGTGCCCCACTTGCCCTCACCAGCCTACAACCATGTGGAGGTCATGTGACTGTCACATGACATGCAGGTGTAGCCGCAGTGACTACTCACGTCGTAAAGCTTCTTGGCATCAGCTTCAGCTTTGGCCTGGTCAACCGGACCAGTTTCCCTGTTACCCTGGGCAACAAGGGATCAATATTACTAGCTGCACCCATGCATGCCTTCCCCCGCTCACTCACCTGCAGCACAGAGACAAGGATCCTCTCGAAGTGCCCACTGGCTTCACTGACCACGTCTTTCTCAAGGTCACGCTTGACCTCTGCAATGAGTAGAAGAGGAGGAAATCAAGGCAATTTTCACTGTACAATCTCTTTGGCAACACAGACACATCAAGCTCAAAGGACTACACACACGCAACACCTGCATACAGCAACAACAGAAGAGTGCGGTCACCTTTCTTGTAAGCCTCCCGGATGGCAATCACCTCCTGCATGAGACAGATGAATGGACGGACAAGAGACACACAGTGAATAACTACAGACAGCCACAACATTTCACACGCATGGCATGTGCTCTTCATGCATTGTGTAATGAGAAGCCAGTGCAGACATGTAAGCACATGACAGCTCCCAGCAACAGCACCTCCTGGTACCTCATTGGTGGTGGTGCACAGCACTTCAATCAGCACCTCCTCATCAGTCCCTGCACCCTGTGGAGAGACAACAGCATTCACTTTATGGCTTGCAATGGTGTGTGGTTGCTGCCTTCTGCCTTACACCTGCATCATCCGAGCACCTGAGTCACTTAGCAGCAATTCTTAAATATGCCCCAGACACACACACAGGGTGTTTTCCTGGCAGCACAAGCATTCCTTCAGGCCCTGGTCTCTGCTCCAGCCATTCAGGACAGTGGCCACACTCACTGCACCCTTACCACACACTGCACCCTCAGCACACACTCGCACTTGCAAAGCACATCTTCCCCGCCCACCTTCATGGCCTTCCGGAGGCACTTCGCCAGGAAGAGAGGCACGGGGTCCATCAGAGCCAGCACGACCTGCTCCAGACGACCGCTCAGCTCGCTCTTCAGATCCGACATCAAGTCCTGGAGGAAAGGGAGCGAGAGGTAGAAGTCCCCTTCCGCCAGCAGATACGCGGACCCGTGGAAGCGATGGCCGCACAGTGACGCACGCACGCACGCACGCACGGACCAGTAGTCTCTGCCCTCCGCTCGTCGGCCTACCTTGCCGTACATGGTCTTGTACTGGACCTTGAGCTGCTGGCGCTGGTCAGCGGAGCAGGTGGTGAGGCATGTGATGATGGCCTTCTCGTCCGTGCCCAGCCCCTTCATGGCCTTGCGAAGGTCCTCGCATCGCTTCTCCTTGTCAAAGTTGGGGTCAGGGACAATGGAGCCGTGTCCAAGCTGCAGCGGAAGGAAGGGAGCAGGTAACGCGCCAGAACTAGCAGGACTGTCGGAGTGGCGAGGAAGAGGCTCACAGCTGCAGCCATGGCGCTAGTCGGTTGGATGTTTCAAGAGTTCAAGAGAGCGAGGAGGGCAGTAGTTGGCTGACAGTGGAGGACAGTGAGCTACGCCCATACAAAGGTCAGCATTGCCTTATATGGTCATGGGCGTCCACCGTAAGTTCGTAACCTGGCCTACATTCCGTTGTCGCCCAAACCTGTGCGTGAAATACCATGGTCGTTGTAAATAACTCGTGTTTGACATTCTCCACCACCTTGTCACCTAGGCTGCTGGACTAGCTTCGCCCTGCATGAGTGTACCCTAGTGGCAGGGTGTTCAGGTCTTACCCCCCTTTCACACGGGCACTTTGATTAAAGTGGGGTGAACCCGGGTTGAACCCACTTAGTGGCTTGAGGCCTATCGGCTGGCAACCCGGCTGGCTGGTGTGTCCAGGCACTGCAGATCAAGCAGAGGAAAAGGACACTCCTGTGGCAGATGCAGCAAAGCATTGTCCAGCCCACCCCTCAGATCGTGGCAGTTTAATGGTCCAATGGAAGTAGTTGTGCCCATGTCTACTATCGGGTTAGCTATTAAGTAATGTATGCATAACTACACACCCTCCCATCCATCCTCAATGAGCAAAACCTGAAAATGTTGTTGTGAAGGTAGCAAGTGTGAAGATGTAAAATGGCTCATGTTGGTGGAAGGATTAAGGAGTTGACAAAACAGGGCCGAGGATTGAAGGTGGCAGGTGGCATGGGCTGCCAAGTAGGGCGAGAGGATCTATAAAAGCCTTGACTATGAAGAGGTGGGTGAAAGGGGGTTGCAGGAATGGAAGTGAGAAGGGATTCACATGTTATGCGGGACAGGACTCATTGGCCCACATGGGTTGGAAGAGACCCCACTTCATGGAGCACATACACACCCGGCTACTCGTTTGTGATGTCAGTTTGTTTCCTTTCTGCTACTAAATATACATGTAATATATCTGTTTACATTGCCTTATAAGGCAATGGGCGGAACGAGGGCGTAGCCGCGACGTCACCGACTCCTCCCGCGGTTAAGGCGGAAGGAGGTCACGTTTCGCGGCTCTCCCCCTCTCCTCTGTCCCCTTCGTCTTCAGTGCACTCTCCACGCAGTCCACCATGGCCTATCCCTACCCCGGCGGCGGCGGCTACCCGCCCGTGAGTCGCACTGCACTGCACGCCACAGGACACGCTGGGCGCCTAGCTGGGGCGATTAGGACTTGCGCAGACCGGATGGCGGACAAGCGAAGTAGCTACAGGCGTTCAGACTGTTTGGCATGCTTGTGCGTGGTGTAGTGTGGACCCTCTGGTGTGGCCTCGCGACTCGCGTGGCCGCCTTTTAGCTCCAAAACGCCACATGCAGTACTCCTGCACTTGTCGGTGTAGCTAGTCACGGTTGATGGCTAGGTGCAAGGCGTTATCTGGTGTGACCTGCCCCCATGCAGCCTGCAGGCTACCCTCCTGCTGGTGGTGCTTACCCTCCCCCCGCTGGTGGTGCGTACCCTCCCCCCGCTGGTGGTGCGTACCCTCCCCCCGCTGGTGGTGCATATCCCCCTGGACCAGGTGGATTCCCAGTACCTGGAGGGGCTGGCTACCCTCCTGCTGGTCCAGGCTACCCTCCTGCTGGTGCCCCGTCCCCTGGCTTCCCGCCCTATGGAGGTAGGCGCAGCTCACTGTCCTGCACAACCTCCTCTCCTCTACCCCTCCCCCCCCCTCCCCAGCACCGCAGCCTCCAGCTCAGAACTATGCTGGAGGACCTGGAATGGCTGGATTTGGCCCTCCAGGTGGGTATCCCCCTCCTGGAGGTTATCCAGGGCAACAACCGCCAGCTGGTTACCCAGGGCAACAACCGCCAGCTGGTTACCCTGGACAACAGCCCCCAGCTGGTTACCCGGGACAACAGCCCCCAGCTGGTTACCCGGGGCAACAGCCGCCAGCGGGTTACCCGGGGCAACAGCCACCAGCGGGTTACCCGGGGCAACAGCCGCCAGCGGGTTACCCGGGGCAACAGCCACCAGCGGGTTACCCGGGGCAACAGCCACCAGCTGGTTACCCGGGGCAACAGCCGCCAGGACAATCCCCTGCCCAGCCCCCCGGTGCCGCAGCAGTGAGCAGTGCTGTCTCCACACACTAGACCTGCCCTCGGGTGACTACCCGTGAGGGGCCAGTGGCAGTGGCATGTTGTGCTCACACAGATGCACATGTATCTGTGTGTGTTTGTGTGCCCCTGGCCTGCCCAGGTGACCCAGAAGATGGGAGGCCTGAGTGTGAACGAGGAGGTGGGCCACGGGACCATCAAGCCCGCGGCGCAGTTTGACGCAGAGACTGATGCAGGGGTGTTGCGCAAGGCCATGAAGGGACTAGGGACAGACGAGGATGCCATTATCAATTTACTTGTTTCCAGGAGCAACGCCCAGCGACTTGATATTGTGAAGAGGTTCAAACTGATGTATGGCAAGGTTAGTGGAGGATTCACGGGCGGTCAGGGGGAGGAGTCACGGGTGGTCAGGGGGAGGAGTCATGGGCGGTCAGGGGGAGGAGTCACGGGCGGTCAGGGAGGAGTCACGGGCGGTCAGGGGGAGGAGTCACGGGTGGTCAGGGGGAGGAGTCATGGGCGGTCAGGGGGAGGAGTCACGGGCGGTCAGGGGGAGGAGTCACGGGTGGTCAGGGGGAGGAGTCATGGGCGGTCAGGGGGAGGAGTCACGGGCGGTCAGGGAGGAGTCACGGGCGGTCAGGGGGAGGAGTCACGGGCGGTCAGGGGGAGGAGTCATGGGCAGTCAGGGGGAGGAGTCACGGGCGGTCAGGGGGAGGAGTCACGGGCGGTCAGGGGGAGGAGTTATTGGGCTTTGGAGTGGGGAGAGGTGGAGGGCGTTAGATGGTGTTGTAAGCGTCAGATGGAGTGCACTGGTCCGTGTCATTCTAGGATCTGATCCGTGAGCTGAAGAGTGAGCTGAGTGGGAACCTGGAGGACCTACTGCTGGCCATGCTGGAGCCCAAGACATTGTATGACGCAAAGTGCCTTCGCCGGGCCATGAAGGGGGCGGGAACAGACGAGGCCACTCTCGTTGAGATTCTCTGCACACGCACGAACAAGGTGGGAAGTGGGGCACCCTGCATGCAGCGGAGGTACATGTGTTCACCGTCAAATGGTTCAATGGTTGCAGGAGATCCAGGATATTGTCCAGGAGTACAAGTCCCACTATCGCCGTAACCTTGAGAAGGACGTGGTCAGCGAGACCAGTGGGCACTTCAAGCGACTCCTGGTCTCCATGTGTCAGGTGACTGCGTGGGAGTATCCCTGTGCATGGGGGGTGGGGTGGGGGTGGGGGGGTAGACAGGGGAACGGTTGGGAGGTCAGAGTACAATGGTGGGAATTACCTGCCACTGGTTGCTGTGAATTGCAGTGGGTACCTGTGTCAGTGTCATGTTGGGCTGGCCTTGGCTAGTGTCAGTGAAGGAGGATGAGGGATGCTGTGTGTGCGAGTTGGGAGTCTCCCGTGTGCACCACAGGGTGCTCGTGAGGAGGCGTCCACTGTGGACATGGAGAAGGCAAAGCGCGAGGCCCAGGAGTTGTACCAGGCTGGTGAGAAGAAGTGGGGCACAGACGAGTCCAAGTTCAACGTCATCCTGGCAACGAGAAGCTTCCCTCAGCTGAGAGCCACCTTTGATGAGTACATCAAGGTGAGCAGTGGTGCTCTGTGAGTTGGAGCTGGTTCGAGATCCGTGGACAGAAGGCATGTCTAATCCTCTTCCCCTCTACTCTCCCCTCTTCTTCCCCCCTCCCCTCCGCCCCCCCCCCCTCATTGCAGGTCTCCCAGCGTGACATCCTGAACAGCATTGAGCGGGAGATGAGTGGGGACCTACAGGCGGGCTTCAAAACAGTGGTCATGTGTGTGCGCAATCGTCCGCAGTACTTTGCCGAGCGGCTCTACAAGAGTATGAAGGGCGCGGGGACCGATGACGACACTCTTGTGAGAGTTGTGGTGTCTAGGGCTGAGGTAGGTCTCATGTGGCATTGCAGCAACCTGCACATGCCAATGTGTGCTTCTGCTGTGAGTGAGCCAGCCCCAGACCACTCTGTCCAGGTGCTACTGTGTCTGTGCTGGCTGTGCAGACATGACATTGGGGGCAGGCATTGTCCGAGGAATAGGCACATAGCCGTGAATTTGCTCTAAAATTTGACCCTCTGTGTAGCAAAGGGTGCCATTTGTTGATTCCGCTGAGGCCTGTGTATGGTGGTCTAGTGCCACGTCATTGGTGAGGAGTGCTGACAATGTGGTGTGCTGACAATGTGGTGTGCAGCAGTCTGGTGTGCAGCAGTCTGGTGTGCAGCAGTCTGGCGGGTCTGACTTGCATGTTCATGAGCTCAAACTGCAAACATCACAGCCAGCTACAGTGAAACATTGCATGTTTTAGTTGGTTAATTAAAGAGGAATAATTTTCAGTGCCGCGACTGTGACTGATCGTTTTTGATCCCTGGTATAGTTAATGGATGACTCGCTGAAGCTGAAAGTATTCCACCTCACCAAACTGTAGTTTTTAAACTAACACTGAGTCTTACAAGCACACGACACACACACGCACACACGCACACACACACACACACACACACACACACACACACACACACACACACACACACACAATACAGCTGAGTGATTGTATGCAAATCTGTGATGCAGGTTAGGGTGTGGGTTAGTTTAAAGTGGATGATGCCACATCTCCCAACAAGCACTGTTAATTTGCATAATTTGTCTGGCTTTGGGATAGTGTGGCTTCATCACCTGACATCTGTTGTGAATTCTCCACCATGGCAACCATGGCAACCATGGCAACTATGCTTTAATGGTCCACAATGTGCAGGTAGGGTGCACTGCTGCAGGTGCAGGATGGGCAGGAGCAGCTGCTGCCAGCTGATTGGTCAAGGCCAGCTGTCTTGTACCCCTCTGCTAGACGACTGTACAGTAGGGGCTAGCAGGCTAGACGGGGTGGACTGATTGGACCCCACCTTTGTTTGGCCTGTGCGGGCAGATGGTGGAGGTGGTGATGGTGGAGGTGGTTGTGCTACATGCCCCTCCCCCTCCCCCCGTTAGGTGGACCTGGTGGAGATCAAGGCAGCCTTCCTTGAGAAGTACCACAAGACCCTGTACAAGATGATCGAGGGAGACACCTCGGGTGATTACAGGAAACTCCTGCTGGCCATTGTTGGTCGCAACTAGCTAGCAAACGAGTGTGTTGTAGTGAACAATTCCAGCAGACCCAGCTGCTCACGTAGATAGGCGCTAAGGTGCTGCCGCGCCTTCCAGATTCCATTGGTGTGTGCATTGTGCGTTCTGGCGGAAGCCGTATAGCTTGGACGGAAGTGCGCGCTGTACTTTTAGTCGCAAGCAAACAGGGAAATTGAAGTCACCGTCCGATGATTAACAAAGGGCGACATATTTGACTTTGTAGCGCTTCCCGAGCATGGCAGGTGACGTGCTGAGCGTGGAGTCCTTTGTGGAGAGTGTGTTCGACCGCTCGCCAAAGTTCCCCCGCCGATTTAGTCGAGACGGTACTGCGGTCGAAGGTAGTGGCGGTGGTCGCGAGGAGCCTCCTCCGTGCGCGTACATGCTCCCCTCCTCACTGGACAAGATCGTGGACGAGGACGCGGTGGCGAGGGAGGAGGAGGAGGAGGAGGAGCGAGAGCAGCCCAGCGGTCTGAGTGGTAGCCGCGGGGCCAAGGGCGGCCTTCGCATAGCTGGCATGGCTAGTGGAGGGGGAGGGGGAGGGAAGGAGAACGAGTCTCGTCGAAGGAGCACGTCTGGTTCTCCCAGCAGTGAGTGGGGCTTGGGGCAGCGCAGGGTCGGGTGGGGGTCACGTGGTGGCTGGCTATCCAGGCTCCGTCTGGTCTGGTTCAGTGTGCTAGAGCAACCAAGCATACGTGTGTGTGCGTGCGTACGTACGTGTGTGTGTGCGTGTGTGTGTGTGTGTGTGTGTGTGTGTGTGTGTGTGTGTGTGTGTGTGTGTGTGTGTGTGTGTGTGTGTGTGTGTGTGTGTGCGTACATGTGTGTGTGTGTGCGTACATGTGTGTGTGTGTGCGTACTTGTGTGTGTGCGTACGTGTGTGTGTGTGTGTGTGTGTGTGTGTGTGTCCTGGTGGTGATGGAATAATGACCCTGATTGATATGTGGACTTATCTTAATATTGTCAGATAGTGAATTAGTTGCAGTCCACCACCTGTGGGGTACCCAGTGCCACCTGTGGGGTACCCAGCGCCACCTGTGGGGTACCCAGCGCCACCTGTGGGGTACCCAGCGCCACCTGTGGGGTACCCAGCGCCACCTGTGGGGTACCCAGCGCCACCTGTGGGGTACCCAGCGCCACCTGTGGTAATATGGCCTAGCAATGTATTATGCTCCCATCCCCTGAAGCTAGGCTAGGGAGACTTGGCACAGCCAGCAGACACAGCCTAATCTGTTGCAGCCTTGTCAATTTCATGCTCAGCCTGTCATGTGACATGTAGCTGATTGTGTGTGGGAGCTGTGTCCTCATCCTCTCCATTCGCCTCCCCTCCCTTCCCTCTGTGTGGCTGCCATGGTGACCTCTCCTCCCTGTATGTGTGGTGGGTGGGGCTGCCGCTTTGACAGCTTCATGTACCATACATGCACTCACACGTACATGCACATGTGTGGTCGTGTCTGCAGCCCCTCCTTGCACCCTCCATCTCCTTCTCTCGTTCCCTCTTTCCCTCCTTCCCTCTTTCCCTCCTTCCCTCCTTCCCTCTCCTACTGCCTCCCTCCCCACTCCATGCCCGAATATGGTTGCCTATGTGGAGATGTGGTGTTTTGTAACATTGAAGTGTTGGGGGTTGATTGAGGCCTGATATGTTTGGGGTTGGGGTTGGGGATTGGGATGGGGGTTGGGGATGGGGATGGGTAAGATGAGGTGGGCAAATGCTGAGTTCTGTGCAGGAGAGGCTACTGATGAAAGAGGAAGTCTTCTTTGGGCAGTGATGCTTAAGTAATGATTGGCACACACACGCTCATTCTTGCAGGTGTGTGTGTGTGTGTGTGTGTGTGTGTGTGTGTGTGTGTGTGTGTGTGTGTGTGTGTGTGTGTGTGTGTGTGTGTGTGTGTGTGTGTGTGTGTGTGTGTGTGTGTGTGTGTGTGTGTGTGTGTGTGTGTGTGTGTGTCTATTTGTACAAGCCGTCTCTTGTTGAATGGCATGCGTATGTTGTGTGTGGGAGCGTCTCAGCTTGTTGGCTGACAACATGTTTGAAGGTGACCATGTACACAAATGGTTGGTGCAGTGAAGTGGTCTGATCCAAGGGTGGTCTCATTTAGAGGTGGTCTCATTTAAGAAGCGGTCTCATTAAAGAGGTGGTCTCATTTTAAAGAAGTGGTCTCATTAAAGAAGTGGTCTCATTAAAGAAGTGGTCTCATTTTGAGGTGGTTTCATCTTTGTAGATGGAGCGAGTACTGCTACAGACCAGACCCTTTTGAGTTGTCCCTACCGGGGACAGGCACTGGTTCCCTCAATCACGTGAAAATCACGTATATCGATGAATGTTATAAGGTGAACAGAACACGTAGGAACCGTCCAAATGTAAGCACCCTCAGTTTGAATTCACTGTTTGTTGATCAAGTCGAGTCAAGACTTACTGTTTTGTACCTCCTTGACATCGCCAAACAGATCAGTCGGCTGAAACACCATGTCCGGAATGGTATCACCACGCGATTTGACTCGTTTTATGTGATTCTGGTTCCGGGTGTCGGTATTGACAACCAACCCAATAGCTCTGTACTTAGCCATCCCAGAAGTGCAAACACCATTCAAGGACACATGACTCCCCAAAATGCTAAGATCAGTGTGCAGTGGCTGTTCACAGAGTTGCGTGGTGTGGGGTCTCCTTTGGCAGTGGGTGCAGTGTGTGGGGAGTCGTTGAGGCTGTTGTGTAACAAGACTCCAGTTGACGCCAGACTCCATGCAGTGCTGGAGATCAACTTGTCACACTTGCATGCCCCTCCCCCTTCCTCGCTACATGGCCCTCCACCCCACCCCCTGCAGGCCCCTCCTTGCAGAAGAAGGGTGGTAAGCTTCACAAGCTGACACGCATCTTGTCTGAGGGCCTCATGAGGCGCAACAGTGCCTCCACGCCCTCCCCTGCCCCCTCACCCACTAAGAAAATGCCCAACGACCAACTGGTACGTGGCAGGTAGCACGTGATGCCACTGCGCCACTTGAGTGAGGTGTCCCTCACCGTGCCCTCACCACCTGCCTGCAGCCGTTCAAGGCAAGCAGTAGTCGGAAAGAGAAGATGAAGTCCTTCCCTGGGCAAGGCTTGCCAAGTGGGCGGAGATACTCAACATCAATCTCTGAACCTGTGAGTCAGAGGGACTACCCTATACTGCCTACCAATTACAGAGGCAGCACCTGATTACCCCCCTCTTCCCCCCCTCTTCCCCTCCCCTGCCCCTCCCCCCACACTCAGTCCACTGGTGCTAACTTGGGTGAGAAGTCCCTCTCCCTCCCTTCTGGTCTGGTCTTTGACACGCATCACTCCTTCACCACTGAGACCACTTCCTCTGGGGTCTTCAGCCCTCGCCACTCCAGGGCCCTCAGCAGCTCCAGTGTGACCAGTGTCAAGGCGGGAGTCCCTCAACGCAGGGGGAGAAAGACCTCGGATCTAGGGGTACGTGACGCGGAGGAGCAGGGTGCTCCTCCGCGTCTGCTGCATCTACTGCTGTGTGACTGAGGTGAAGGGAGAGGTAGATCCAGGAGCGAGATGGTTGAGTTACCTTATGCACACGTGTACCTTTTGTTTTCCTTCCCCTCCCCCTCACTCCTCCCCTTCAGACGGGCTACTCCTTTGGGCGGTTGGACACGTATGAAAAGTTGGAGGAGCTCGGCGAGGGTTCGTATGCGACAGTCTACAGGGGCTTCAGCCAGTGAGTGACCTCGTGGTGCGTGTGGTGGTGGTTCCACACAGCACATCCCTCCCTTGCCAGTCAATGATACTAACTTTGAAAGAGTGTCTGTCATCTTGTGTAGTTAACCCTGTGCCATCCCTGCATACACTCACTCACCACCACACTGTCCAGTGCACGCCACTTTCTGTATAATGCATACATACACATATATACACATATATACACATATATACACATATGTACACATATATACACATATACACACATGTACACATATATACACATATGTACACATATATACACATATACACACATGTACACATATATACACATGTACACATGTATACACATATACACACATGTACACATATATACACATGTACACATGTACACATATATACACATATGTACACATGTACACATATATACACATATATATACATATACACACATGTACACATATATACACATATGTACGCATACATATAAATGTACCTTTGTTTGTGGGCATTTGTGGCTTACCTTGTGACTGTTGTAAGTGTGGACCCCTTCTTCCCGTTGGCATGGCAACCTGCAGTGTGATGGGCTGTGTAGTGGCTCTGAAGGAAATTCGCCTCAACTCGGAGGAGGGAACACCTTTCACTGCCATCAGGGAAGGTGAGCACCTTCTGGAACAAGCACAAGACTATAGCCAGATGTGTGACCCCCTCCTCCCTCCCTCCCTATCTCCCCATAGCTTCACTGCTGAAGGGACTGAAACATTCAAATATAGTAACACTCCATGACATCATCCACGTACCAGGGAACCTCACATTTGTGTTTGAGTATGTGGTGAGTGAAGTTACATGCATGTCACATGATGTGTCACATGCCTGTCATGTGACCAGGTGTCTCATCCACACAGCAAACAGACCTGTGCCGCTACATGGAGAAGCACCCCGGTCCACTCAATCCAAGCAATGTTAGAGTAAGTGGCCTCACTGGCCTGGCCCTGCGCCATCAGAGTGGAACCACCTTGTGTGCAAATAGACCAAGAATACTATATTTATCTTGCTTATGCTGTCCCCTCCCCTCCCCTCCCCTCCCCTCCCCAGCTATTCATGTTCCAGCTCCTAAGAGGACTGGACTACATCCACAGGCGGAGGATACTCCACAGAGACCTCAAGCCACAAAATCTTCTCATTTCAGAGCACGGGGACCTCAAATTGGCTGACTTTGGTGTGTGTGTGTGTGTGTGTGTGTGTGTGTGTGTGTGTGTGTGTGTGTGTGTGTGTGTGTGTGTGTGTGTGTGTGTGTGTGTGTGTGTGTGTGTGTGTGTGTGTGTGTGTGTGTGTGTGTGTGTGTGTGTGTGTGCGCGTGTGTGGTGTGTGTGTGGTGTGTGCGCAGGGAGAGAGGGTTGTGCCTACAGTGAAGGTGTCTGAGGTGCGGTCAGCTCTTGTCTAGCGTGTGTGCCGTTGGTCCGCCGTGGACATGGAGTGGTGCTGTGTTCTGATACCCAATTCAGGTTTGGCACGTGCCAAGTCGGTCCCAACTCACACGTATTCCCACGAGGTGGTCACTGTGTGGTACCGCCCCCCAGATGTCCTCCTGGGATCCACAGACTACTCCACCTCTCTAGACATGTGGTCAGTGCTGGGAAGGGCGACAGTGGGGCGTGACACTACACACAGCAGTGGTGTGCTTAATATGTCACCCTCACCCCCTCACCCTCACTCTCACCCCCACCCTTACCCCTCACCATCATCCCCGCCCTCACTCCTCACCATCACCCCCCACCCCCATCCCTCTCCTCGCAGGGGAGCGGGGTGCATATTTGTGGAAATGCTGTCAGGCCGTCCGCTGTTCCCCGGTGTGAAGGGAGTGCCGGACCAGCTCAACAAGATCTGGCAGGTCAGCACAGCACGCCCTGGCATACAATGAGTTGCCGAGTAATGGGTTGAACCCTGTCATTACAGATAATGGGCACGCCCACTGAGGAGACTTGGCCGTTCATCTCTAAGCTCCCGGAGTACAACCCTCACTTGTACAAGCACTACAGCCGCAAAGAGCTGGGCTTTGTATGCAGCGAGTGAGTGTGTCTGTGTGTCTGTGTGTCTGTGTGTGTGTGTGTGTGTGTGTGTGTGTTTGTGTGTGTTTGTGTGTCTGTGTGTGTGTGTGTGTGTGTGTGTGTGTGTGTGTGTGTGTGTGTGTGTGTGTGTGTGTGTGTGTGTGTGTGTGTGTGTGTGTGTGTGTGTGTGTGTGTGTGTGTGTGTGTGTGTGTGTGTGTGTGTGTGTGTGTGTGTGTGTGCGCGCGCATGTGTGTGTGTGTGCGTTGAAGTGGACTGTGTGTGCGGACAGAGTGAGTCCCGAGTGTGACGTGCTCACTCCCATCCCATGTAGAATGGTGCTGTCCATTGGGTCTGAGTGGCTGGCAAGTAGTCTCCTGCAGTTGCTCCCCCACAAGAGATGCACAGCAAACGAGGCCATGCGCCAGGAGTACTTTGCCTGCCTCCCACAAGCAGTGCACTCCATTGACAACTGTGAGAGGGGGCGTGGTCCTGGGTGGGAGGAGTCATTAGGGTGGGGTGGGAGGTTTAAGGTGGGGGGAGGTGCGTGGGGCAGGGGCGTTGTATGAACCTGGTATGACACCTGTGTGTTACGACAGCTGTATTTACATGTGTGGCAGCTGAGGATAGAAATCAAAGATTACACACAGCTGTACTTTGAGAAAATGGCAGCGTAAAGTTTGCGAGATGTAAGGATTGATAATTTGCTAATAATATACTAAGCACACAATTGACCTATTGGAAGGTGTTTGGTGTTCTCTTCAGCTATCTGTAGATAGATAAACTATCTAATGGTGTTTGTTTCAACTCCGTTGGAGCTTCCATTGCTGAGAACGAACTGAAAAACTGTGAACATGTCTGAGGAGTCGCCGTGCAATCAGGGCTTTGAGGTCTAGAAAGACTCCTGTTGCATTCCCTGCTCAGCTGCACGACTTTCAGTGCTAGTGAGCTGCGCTGACTAGGTCTCAGAGTCGCAGGAGGAGGAGAAGGCAGAGTCACCGAGTGGAGAACTTCTTTGCGGTAAAGGTGTAGTCGGTGTAATTGCTTTTATCCGAGCTGGAAGGATGTTTATCAAGCTCAGAATGGTCAGTAACAAACAAAAAAGCATAGAAAGGAGTGGAGACTGTTCCTACCATGGGGCTGTAGTCTCTAATTCCAAGGCAAATCCTTGACCTCATTACTATTCAAGATGTCACCCTAGTTTAGACTAGACTTACTGACAATGTCACCCTAGATCGAATCGCCATAACGTAAGCCATTCTAGAGGCTATATCTCCTTTGCGGAGGATGGAGACGAATTACAATTGGAATACAGCTGGTTAAAAGGCATTCTACCACATTGTTTACAAACTGCAATTTCAGTTAAGTGACTTAATCTTTGATTTCTGACCTCGACTGCCACATATGCTGTTTCTTGTTTCTGTTGGTACTTGTGAGTTGTGATTGTCTGAAATGCCATATAACCTGTGTGCCCCCTCCCCTCCCCTCCCCTCCCCTCCCCTTCCCTCCCCTCCCCTCTCCTCCCCTCCCCTCCCCTCCATTCCCCTCCCCTCCCCTTCCCTCCCCTCCCCTCTCCTCCCCTTCCCCTTCCCCTCCCTTCCCCTCCTCTCCCCTCCCCTCCATTCCCCTCCCCTCCCTTCCCCTCCCCTCCCCTCCCCTCCCTTCCCCTCCCCTCCCCTCCCCCTCCCCTCCCCTCCCCCTCCCTAGGTGCCTCTATATTCATTGTCCCGAATATGCCTGCCTACGATGCCCACCAGCCGGGCCTCCCCCAGCCCACCAGGAGGCAGTCCTGATGGACACGCCCCCTGCCGCTGCACCTGCTCACACCCGCTGTGTGCACCGCTCAGGGAATGCTCTTGACTTTTGCAATTTTGAACCTCTCCAATTCCATCAATTCACCTCTAGTGCACGTCATTTTGGTCAGTATCATTTGTCGACACCTCACCCGGCACCGTACCCTGTGTGCATGCACAGACACACGTACATGCACACTAACAGATGTATATACAATAAGATATCTATTATATACTGCATTGTGGGGCTTACCCGCAAGAGGGAGTGGTCAGCCACGTGAGTGAAGGCTGCAGGGGAGGACCGTTGACAACAGAGGTGGAGGCCTTGTGACCCTTGACCCTAGCTCTCTTGCAACCCCCCGTTCGTCCTGAGCGTAGCGGAGCGAAGTCGAAGGGCGCCATCTAGAAGGACGCCATCCAACAGAACAGGGGCACGGAGGAGCCATGACCGATATCACCTTTACCAAGATGCACGGCTGCGGCAACGATTTCGTGGTGCTGGACTGCATGAAGCCTCGGACGCCGCTCCAGAATCTGGCCAAGATCGCCGAGGAGCTGTGCTGCCGCCGCTTCGGCGTGGGCGCGGACCAGCTCCTCACCATCAAGCCGCCGTCGTCGGATTTGGCGGACTTCACGATGGAGATCTACAACGCCGACGGCAGCGAGGTGGAGATGTGCGGCAACGGCATTCGCTGCTTCGCCAAGTACGTCTACGAGCACGGCCTCACCGACAAACGGGAGATCAAGGTGGACACACCGGCTGGCGTCATCCGGACGTGGCTCAAGGGCGACCGGGTGCAAGTGGACATGGGCCGGCCGGTTCTCGACGGACGACGTATCCCGGTGGACGCCGACGGCCGTATCGTCAACCATCAGCTCAAGGTCGACGGCACCGAGTACACGGTCACCTGCGTGTCCATGGGCAATCCCCATTGCGTGGTTTACGTCGACGACGCGGACAAGCTGGACAAGCTGGACCTGCCCAGCCTGGGACCCAGCTTCGAGTGCCACGCCTTCTTCCCCAAGCGGGTCAACACGGAGTTCTTCACGGTGCTGCGGCGGGACAAGGTGCTGCGGCGGGACGAGGTGCGCATGCGCGTGTGGGAACGCGGCGCCGGCGAGACCCTGGCCTGCGGCACCGGCGCCAGCGCGGTGTGCGTGGCCGGCGTCCTGACCGGCAAGACCGACAGGAAGATCACGGTGCACCTCAGGTGCGGAGAAGACCTGGAGATCGACTGGGTCGACGAAGACCGGGTCGACAAAGACCGGGTCGACAAAGACCGGGTCGACAAAGGCCGGGTCTACATGACCGGCCCGGCGCAGGAAGTATTCCAGGGCAGCGTCCCGTACCCGTCATTCCCGCGAAAGCAGTGTAAAGTTAGCAAGATGTAATGAACTATACTAAGTACACAATTGACCTATAGGAAGGTGTTTGGTGTTTTTTTACAGCTATCTGTAGATAGATAAACTATTTAATGGTGTTTGTTTCAACTCTGTTTGCTGAGAACGAACTGAAAAACTGTGAACATGCATGAGGAGTCGCATGCACAGACACACGTACATGCACACTAACAGATGTATATACAATAAGATATCTATTACTGCATTGTGGGGCTTACCCGCAAGAGGGAGTGGTCAGCCATGTGAGTGAAGGCTGCAGGGGAGGACTGTTAACAACATGCAGAGGTGGAGTCCTTGTGACCCTTGACCCTTGACCCTCGACCCTTGACCCTAGCTCTCTTGTTGTCTTGGAGTCTCTCTTGACCCTGTCTACCGGATATGGGACCAGAAATGCCTTCAGAATCGATTTCTTGCATGCTTACCAGTACCACTATCTCTATATATACTTGTGTGCATTCCAGCAAGGCCTGTGGTGCAGGGGGGTGGGCCAGCTGGGGTATATAGGGCGTGCCCACCAGTGGGAGTGGGAGTGGGAGTGGCCCAGTGCTTGCATAGACAAACCACCCTGCATCTTTGCTCTGATGCACTGCTTAACCAGTACACTTGTGCACTTGTGGGAGCTATAGCCAGCTGCAGCTTCAGTGCTGATGGAGTTGACCTCCTCCAGTGGACTCCCATGGGGCAGCGTTTACACAAGGCTGTCACAGAGTACCAGGACACGCCTATGGCCATTGCCTCCTGCATGTGACATGCACCCTGACGGTCCATGCACCCTCCTGCATGTGCCACCCCGACGGTCCATGCACCCTCCTGCATGTGCCACCCCGACGGTCCATGCACCCTCCTGCATACGCCACCCCGACGGTCCATGCACCCTCCTGCATGTGCCACCCCGACGGTCCTTGCACCCTCCTGCATGTGCCACCCCGACGGTCCATGCACCCTCCTGCATGTGCCACCCCGACGGTCCATGCACCCTCCTGCATGTGCCACCCCGACGGTCCATGCACCCTCCTGCATGTGCCACCCCGACAGTCCATGCACCTTCCTGCATGTGCCACCCGGATGGTCCACCCTCTTGTACAAGATACACTGCCCTAGTTCTGTATAGTGACTTAGTACATTCACCGGCCTGACAACTATTGCACAAGCATACAACACCCTGCTGTGAGCGATGCTGACAGTGGATACAAACATAAGCACATACATGCATGGCTGGGGTGGGGTCACACTGCAAAACAGTAGTAATGGATGATCGATAAAAAATTGTCTACCAAAATGTGTACAGAATAAATAAGTGGTGGAATTGTAGAGGTTCACGACAGGGTGTCCCTGTGTGTGATGCTGCGCTGCGCTGGGCCCAGCCTGTCCTGGTAGTGGGAGTCAATGGTGAACCACTGCTCCAGGATGCAGCGCACGCCACGCACAGTGTGGGTGACACCATGGATGTTCTCCCGCCCGGCAGTGAACGTGAGCAGCTGTCCTGTCCTCGGTCTGACCCATGACTGCATGGGGAGGGGGGGGGGCAGGGTGAGGTCTGGTTTTGTTATTGGCCCATGGGGAGGGGGGGCAGGGTGAGGTCTGATTTTGTTATTGGCCCATGGGGAGGGGGGTAGGGTGAGGTCTGGTTTTGTTATTGGCCCATGGGGAGGGGGCGGGGTGAGGTCTGGTTTTGTATTGGCCCATGGGGAGGGGGGCAGGGTGAGGTCTGGTTTTGTTATTGGCCCATGAGGAGGGGGGGCAGGGTGGGGTCTGGTTTTGTTATTGGCCCATGGGGAGGGGGGCAGGGTGAGGTCTGGTTTTGTTACTGGTCGTGCAGGCCACTCACCTCAGGCCGTACGTCGTGTGTGCTGTGCGAGAAGAAGAAATGTCCTCCTTCAAAGTCTTCATGCAGGTACAGCAGGGACCTGTAGTGGACAGGAGTGGCAGAGTGTGCTTGCAACTTGCTTGGTCTGAATGAGGGGAGTGGCAAGTGACATGACAATGAGGGGAGTGGCAAGTGACATGACAATGAGGGGAGTGGAGTAACAAGTGACACATCAATGAGGGGAGGGACAAGTGACACGTCAATGAGGGGAGTGGCAAGTGACATATCAATGAGGGTAGTGGCAAGTGACACGTCAATGAGGGGAGTGGCAAGTGACACGTCAATGAGGGGAGTGGCAAGTGACATATCAATGAGGGTAGTGGCAAGTGACATATCAATGAGGGGAGTGGCAAGTGACACGTCAATGAGGGGAGTGGCAAGTCACACGTCAATGAGGGGAGTGGCAAGTGACATATCAATGAGGGGAGTGGCAAGTGAAATGACAATGAGGGGAGTGGCAAGTGACATGACAATGAGGGGAGTGGCAAGTGACACGTCAATGAGGGGAGTGACAAGTGACACTCCATGCATGTGCTCACGTGTAGTGTCTCCAAGCGAAGGCCCTGGACGAGTGGTGGCACTGTCCAGTGGTGACATTGAGGTTGCAGTTGTCGGCATGGGCCGGGAGGTAGGCGCCCTCACTCACTAGCGGGGCCTCTGGAGGAGGTAGGTAGTGGGTAAACGAGCACCGTAGCAGGAGGCCTGGGCTGCCCGGAGAGAGGGACTCACCTATATTTGGCGAGCGGCACACAATGTGTGTGAAGTGGTGGAAGAGCTCTGTTCTCAGCTTGAAGTGCTCTGTGACAGCCTGTCGAATCCGCTCGACGACAGTGAAGTACAGCTGTGCATCCTTTGTGGACATAGACCCGGCCTCCACTGCCCGTGCTGCTGCCTGTGGTGACAGGCCGAGGTACTGGACTTGAAAGGAGAATGCAGTTTCTTCTTTAGCAGTTTGTCCTTGGTAGAGCGACTGGAGGAGGAGGGGAAGAGGGATAGATGGTTGTTTGATTCAGGAGGGGTTGCCAGATGCCAGTGCATGCAATGCTGCTCACCATCCCCATTTTCCTGAGCCGAGCTGCCTCCTGGGGTGTAATGAAGTCTTGCATCACCATTCTATTCCCTTGGGGGATCCCAAAGCCCTACATTGCAAACACATGACATCACATCCGCATTTAACCACTGGTAAACCCCTGTCTATGAATATCATATAGTTGCCGGCCAGGTGTGCCCTGTACATCATTCCTGCTGTACCGTATCAATTCAGCCATATATGGGCATCAGGTGGAAACTTGAGCAAAATTTGATCTCCTGACAAGTATTGACAATTTCCTCCTGGCTATTCAAACACTACTAAAATGCCTCTCTAATAAAATGCCTCTCTAATAAAATGTCTCTCTAATAAAATGCCCGTAGAATACTTTGTATTCAGTTGCTGGTGTGTGGTACATCTGAGATGCATGTACTACCGGCATCTCTGAATAGCCTGCCAGCAATACACCACCAGCCGCTACTGGAACAGGCACTAAGCAGTGTTTCACAACAGTGAGACAAGGACCTGACCCTTCTTAAATAACCACAATTTAAACATTTTGATAACAAATGTGCATCTTTGCACTCCCTATTTATGAATACAATTAAAACAGACCCAGGTACAGACGGTGTGTCTGCCTGAACTGCACAAGTTCAGTCTTGCACAGTGCATGCAGCGGGCTCATGTGACCTAGGAGTCACAGAGATAGGGGCCTAACATTTCTAAAGATGACAAATTAACAAATTGCTGCATCAAACCAGAGCACGCTGCACGTGTGCATGTGAAGGCCTCCCCATGAACAGTTTAGCCTGGGCACAGTGCACTCTACACCCCCCCCCCCCCCGTGGACCACTGCACCCCCCTAGGAGCGCTGCACCCCAGGTATGGATCGCTGCACCCAAGGTATGGATCGCTGTACCCCAGGTATGGATCGCTGCACCCCAGGTATGGATCGCTGCACCCCAGGTATGGATCGCTGCACCCCAGGTATGGATCGCTGCACCCCAGGTATGGATCGCTGCACCCCAGGTATGGATCGCTGCACCCCAGGTATGGATCACTGCACCCACTGGAGATGCTATTGCAGGACTACCGGCCAGTCTATGGCATCCAGTTTATCTCCTATGAGAGGTGTTCAATCCACAATATAAGTAATCGGGTACATCACTGAAGAATCCCAAGGCTCTGAGGCCAAACAAGTTATTATACGAATTCAAACAATCAATCCCCTAAGGGTTATCGACGGGAAATGGGGGAATTACCATTTAAGGGTAACCCTAACGACGCAGATAAGCAGACAACCGCAAAACATTTCCGCATCCTTCACCGTTCTAGGGGTTTCTGCAGTTAATCAGGGGCTAGTCCTGTCCACTGGTACAAAGCCAGCTGGCCTTAGCAGCAGCTCCTGCTCTATATATCAGGGTGCACGCGAGGCCACGGTGCACACATGCACACATGCGCAATCGCCATCTCTCACCTTTTCTTTTCCGAAACTCAGGGGGGAGGGGCGCACGATAACGCCTCTGAGCGGCGGCAGGAGAAGTGAAGTTCTGTTCTTCTCGTGAAGTGTCTGTTCCAGCATCAAGTTGTTGAGCGTGGCGTGGACGGAGGGAAACGGAGTCGCGTCCGTGACGGTGTGAATGGGATACCCCAAGCTTGACGCACAGGCGCATGGAAACGTGCAAACCAGCAAGCAAGCTGCCGAGAGACAAAGCGTAGAGAACAAGAGTCCACACAGCATCGTTTGATTCTGAAGCTAAACGCGAGTGCCGTGCGCAGCTAACAGGCTTTTTAATATAGCTGCCAGCGGAACAAAGGTTGCATGACGTCAGACTACATTAGGCTGACTAAAATGGTTTCCATTCCCCCAAAGGGTGCCGCTATCAGATCGGAGCACTCGTCTCCTGCCCATCGTCTCCTCCTAGCTGCACGCAGCGGGCAAGTGGAAGAGGTTAGCGCTGTGCTGTCGGCTGCTCCCCCATCCCTCGTGGCGCGGGACGCCCTGACGCAGAGTGGGCGTACCCTGCTGCACGTTGCAGCCCACCACGGGCACCTGGGTGTGGTCCTGGCAGCCGTGACTCAGGACGCAGGGCTGGACGTGAACGTCGCCAACAAGGTGTGCTCACATCTACCCTATGTCTGTGTTCGTGTCACTGAGCGTGCATCCGGACGTGTTGTGCGTAGACTGGTGGTGTGCTGTGTGTGTGCGTGCACCCGCCTGCGCCCACCAGCCCACCATGAATTATCGTGTGCACAGCACTGGTGGTGAATAGCAAGTCAAGTATGTAATTAATGCATGCCTTGCTTGTGCGGGCATGCAGGTACTGACTGACACTAACACATCAGATCAGATATGTGTTCTTGCATATCCCATTACAAACATTGGCATGCACTCAAAGAAGCTGGTGGTTTGCTGTCCCCCTTCAGCTGGCAAAGTGGCTCGCGTGTAGTGCAGCGTGTGTATGCAGCCAGACATTTGTATATTGTTGAACTGTAAGGTCCTGTGTACCCCGATGGTAGACGGGCCTACCCCGATGGTAGACGGGCCTACCCCGATGGTAGACGGGCCTACCCCGATGGAAGATGGGCGTACCCCGATGGTAGACGGGCCTACCCCGATGGTAGACGGGCCTACCCCGATGGTAGACGGGCCTACCCCGATGGAAGATGGACGTACCCCGATGGTAGACGGGCCTACCCCGATGGAAGATGGGCGTACCCCGATGGTAGACGGGCCTACCCCGATGGAAGATGGGCGTACCCCGATGGAAGATGGGCGTACCCCGATGGTAGACGGGCCTACCCCGATGGAAGATGGGCGTACCCCGATGGAAGATGGGCGTACTCTGAGGGTAGTCTAGCGTGCTAGTACACCCCGATGGGTGTGTAGTGTGGCTCCCACCTAAACTGGGGTGCCTTTATTTGGAGTAGGCGCCTGGTGCCACATCGGTCACATCAGAGGCTGGAAGGGGTCTGAAGCCGCTTAATGAAACTGCCAACCAAGACTTAACGTCACTGCAAGGGCTGACCAGAACTGGTGCTGTGACCGGCACTCACTGGGACCGCTGCCGACATGGATGGCATTGGATTGCCTGTTGATGCGAATGCGTCCAGTGCTGGTGTGATAGGTATGCTCAAGTGGCGTGGCGCACTGTGAGAACTCCCCTCCCAGAACGTTAGCAGATGGCAGGAGGAGTGCAATCAATCAAACCATGCATGTAATGGGGTGGCTAGCATGCCCTGATCAGTCGGAAACACTGTGGTGCACATCCCACTAGCACTGCATTCCCATGAACACCGCACACGTTGCGGACTCCTAGTGCAAACAGCCAATTGGGAGCACAACAGACTGCTTGACCTGTCACTGGGCCACTAACCTGTAATGGGTTGGCCGGTATGTCACCATGTCAGTGGGACGCACAGTTCATGCTTGCAACAAGGTCTTGCAAAGGAGCTGCTAATTTGTGTGTTGGCAGTGGAAGTGTACAATAACGACACACTGCACACCTGTCTCTGAAGCCGGTCTCACCACCCTCCAAGGTCCTGTGGGCACCATCAGAGCAGTGGGTGGCAGCTGTCCTACCAGCCAACAGCTGGGGCTGCTCGGGGTTTGTGGTGTGGTGGCTTTGACGCTGCAGTGGTTACCACGGCTCACTTAGTTCTTCCATCACTGCACTCACCCCCCACCCTCTGCGTACGCATGTGCAAGTGTGTGTGTGTGTACATGTGACAGGTAGGGAACTAAGAGAGGATGTTCTCTTGTGTATACAGTGAAAGGGGAGCGTGTACTTGGGACGTCCCACTGCATTGTTGTGTGGTTGGAGGAAGTGTGCCCCATTCAGGGACTGAAACTGTGGACAGTGTTTGTTTTGCATGACTGCAGCCTAATTGTACCAGTGGGGGCTCACCTTGACCTGGACTGTTTCATTGTGCGGCTGTTGGGGCAGGAAATCAACATCACGGTTCTGTTTGCCAATCTGGCTGGCCGGGGCAGTCACATTGCAGCTCCTGCGTGGTCCCACCCAGTTGCATTTCTGTGTATCTCAGTTTATATGGGAATGGGAATCTTATTATTGTGTCACACACCTAGACAGGCATCACTTCATCACTACACTTACGGTCTGGCCGTCCTCAACTGTTACCTGCCTGTCATTGTACTCGTCAGCCGTCCTCAACTGTTACCTGCCTGTCATTGTACTCGTCAGCCGTCCTCAACTGTTACCTGCCTGTCATTGTACTCGTCAGCGGTCCTCAACTGTTACCTGCCTGTCATTGTACTCGTCAGCGGTCCTCAACTGTTACCTGCCTGTCATTGTACTCGTCAGCCGTCCTCAACTGTTACCTGCCTGTCATTGTACTCGTCAGCCGTCCTCAACTGTTACCTGCCTGTCATTGTACTCGTCAGCCGTCCTCAACTGTTACCTGCCTGTCATTGTACTCGTCAGCCGTCCTCAACTGTTACCTGCCTGTCATTGTACTCGTCAGCGGTCCTCAACTGTTGCCTGCCTGTCATTGTACTCGTCAGCGGTCCTCAACTGATTGCACCACATGCTCTTGGCACATTAAGAGCTACCAGCTCCAGGAGAGGGCCCCTTCACTCTGCTGTGTTTGCATTCATTCACTTTGTAATTGAAAGTTATCATAGTAACAGTTTAACTTTCCTCTGCCCTCAACGAAGTGTCTCATGCCCTGGTGGTCAGACCTGTAGCTGGCCAAGGAGGCGTGCAGCAGCACCATGTCTGTGTGTCCATCAGCTTGTCAAGTGAAGCTTGTTACCTCCTCACAGCATGTGTTGACCCCAGGGTGCTGGGTAGCACTCCACACTTAGCACCATCTGGTGCAGTCCACCACAGCCCAAAGCCATAGTCACTCCAATGACAGTAGACCCCCCCTTTCCAATGGCTTCTGTTCACCTTCTGCCTTCCCAGCCTTCCCTCCACATCTAACCACACTCCTGCATCATTTCATCATTTTGTAGTGCTGTGCCTCAAGGAGGAAGGAAGCTGTGACAGTGTCTCTGTTTTATCTGTGTTCCTTGGCTATTCAATATCAGGTATCCACTGTGGATGCACTGTTGTAGGACATTCCTTTGCTGATGATGTTCTAATCTCAAATGAAATGACTAATTCCAAAGTAGTATCTGGCTTCTTGTGACTGGCCTGAGCCGTCAACGGGCATTGTCCACTCCTCTGTGTTGACTCAGGAGTTTGAACTCACCCACCCAACTCACTCATTGACATTGCTTGGCTATATGCAAATACTTGGTCACTTTCAGGCACACATGTATCCAGTGTGCTTGGCCCCAGTGGGCTGCTCGCTGCCTGCTCGCTCACCGCTCCCACACACCGGCAGGGAGGTGACACTGCTCCCCTCCCTAGTGCTGCTGCTGCTCGATGACAGTCTCCTGTCATGCCATATGCCATGTCACCTCATGTCATGTCATTGTGTCCTACCATGTCACAGTGTCATGTAATTGTGTCCTACCATGTCACAGTGTCATGCCATGTCATGACATCTGTGAATGAGTGTTGTCCTTTGTGCTTGCTGCTCACGTGTGCCGACCCCACCCTCGTGCAGACTGGCCACACCCCCCTCCACGAGGCTAGTGCTCAAGGCCAGACACGCATGGCTCTTCTCCTTCTCAGCCTTGGAGGTGACGTGACACAGGCAGACAAGGTGGGACTGGCAGTGGGTGTGGATTGTACTGGCAGTAGGCGTGGCATGTGGAGTGGCAGTAGGCGTGGCATGTGGAGTGGCAGTGGGCTTGGCATGTGGAGTGGCAGTGGGCGTGGCATGTGGAGTGGCAGTGGGCGTGGCATGTAGAGTGGCAGTGGGCGTGGCATGTGGAGTGGCAGTGGGCATGGCATGTGGAGTGGCAGTGGGCTTGGCATGTGGAGTGGCAGTGGGTGTGGCATGTGGAGTGGCAGTGGGCGTGGCATGTGGAGTGGCAGTGGGCATGGCATGTGGAGTGGCAGTACTAGTGGGTGTGGATTGGACAAGCAGCACAAGTGCCCCATGTGGTGCCCTGGGTTATCTAATCGCTTGGGGCAGTGGTCATGTGTCCCCAACTAGCCCTGCTGGATCCTTTGTTGATGGAACACTCAAGTAAGCCAGTGTTTGTCAGTGTCTGTTGCAGTGGCAGTTCCTGCCGTACTCAGACAGGGTGGTGGGGGGGCTGTCAGACAGGGTGGTAGGGGGGCTGTCAGACAGGGTGGTGGGGGGGCTGTCAGACAGGGTGGTGGGGGGGCTGTCAGACAGGGTGGTAGGGGGGCTGTCAGACAGGGTGGTAGGGGGGCTGTAGCTCACAGACAGTGGAGCACTGAAGGGAGGCTGGAGCAGGTGTTGACTGGCCCAGAAGCACTCAGTGTGGGCGTGGCAAAGGGCATGGCAGGAGTGCATCAAAACATCCAAACCAATCACCACATCGTACGATCAAAGCCAGAGCATCTCAAGAATGAGTACCCAGTACAATAGGAATATGTATCACATTTCTTTGGGCGGCCTTTCCTAATGCATTCCATAGTAATTGGGACAGAGTGAGATTGAGGGGAGGGTTGATGGGGCGGAAGGGGAGGGAGGGGAGGGGAGGGAAGGGGAGGGGAGGGAAGGGGTGAAAGGAGGGGAAGGAGAGGGAGAGGTGAAGGGAGAGGAGGGGTGAAGGGAGGGGAGGGAAGGCAGGGAAGGGGAGGGAGGGGTGAAGTGATTGGAGTGGATTTAATTCAAACAAGTTGATAATGTCTAACACCTCAGTATTGTGAAGGGCAGAACTGCAAATATGTTGCAAACAGACGCGCAACGATAAAATCACACATTCGTGCCATTTGCCATAGTGAGGCAGGTTAGGAGGGCATGTGTAGGGGGAGAGGGGGAGGGGGGCAGGTTAGGAGGGCATCCACCCGTGGGCTCCAAAGAAGGAACCTCTGCACATACAGTACAGGAGTCTGCACAGTGGCAACATTTTACATTGCCCCTTCCCCCTACACACACACAAACATAGCCAGGTACCTCCCTCACCTGCCCCCCTCCCCTCTCCCCCTCACACACACAAACATAGCCAGGTACCTCCCTCACCTGCCCCCCTCCCCCCTCACACACACACACTGTGGACTTAGTGGTGGAGTCACAAGACACTAGTCAACCTCAGGGGAAACAGGATATAGTTTAAAATTCCTTTCTGGAGTGGATGCCTGCTAAGGAATGTTAACCTTTGCACAGCCCTTTCCTGTGGGCTATCCTTGGCCTTTCGTAATTAATTAACTAATTGTCACATTCTTTCATGTTGCCACAATTGAGTTATTCTCAGAATGAGGAAGAGAATGAGGGCTGGGAGTGTCACCTTGCGCATAATGTAACTAACCCTGCATGTGAACATGCACTTCCACACGTGGCCCCGCTTCAGTGTAGCATGGACTACCGACTGACGAGCACAGGCTGCTGTTGGCATCGAGTAGACCAAACTGCTCATTGCTCCATTTGTGGTCTCTGTATGACATGGGGAACCTGAGATGGAGGTTCACATGTGGGAGTGCAGCCGCAGTAAACCAGTGGCCACATCATCGAGTGCTATGTGCAGTCACACCTGGCCTGCCTTTCTCAGTAATAAAGTGTTCTTTTGTAAGCACACCTGTCCTGTGCTAGCTGGTCTCCCAGCCACACTCACCACCTGTCCTGTTAGCATGTACCACACCTGTGTAGTGTCCAGTCACATCTTCCCACTAGTGAGGTGACCCAGTTCTTGGAAGAAGACCTCTGTCTGTACAAGGCAGTGAATGGTACGACTTTATCTCAAAGAATGACAAATTGACCTACTCAGAACTACCACTGTACTGTTTTGTACAAGCATAGGTTTGTTCCTCTTAATTACAAGGTGCTAGCCACCATATTTGAAGTAAGCCAGGAGCACGGGGACCAATCCGTGGGCAGTGCACCTCTGGCCGGTGTGTGTGTGCTCTCAAGAGGCAGGCAGCGTCCTCACTCCGCAGCTGGCACCAACGGCAGAGAATGCTTTGCACAGCTGTAGGTCATCTCCCAGTTAGTGCTTGTGATGGGCAAATTCATGTTCAGTGTACCATGCACCCCGGGCTCTCTGTGCACAGGGCAGCTCTGTGCAAGTTGGTGTGGGTGCCAGTGCAGGCTGCAGTGCGGATGTGATGCAACAGTCATGTGGTCTCAGCCAATGAACAATGAACACACTTATGTGACCTACACTGTCACTCACTGAAGTACTGCTTGATTGCAGGGCTTCAGGATGTGGTAGCACTTGCAGTGGGCGTGCTGAGCAGCGGGGCTGCATGCTGCGTTGCTGAATCGCTTGCTGTGTGTGACTATATATGCTAAGTGACTGATGTTGCTCAACTCGACCAAGGGTTGTTGACTGATTGAGCAATCACACAACAAAGCCTTGCAAGCTAACCCTCTAACATTGTCTGGCTTGCTAGACCGTCCCCCGTAAGCGCCCGAAGGCGTGGAAGGGAAGGGACCGTCTAGCAAGCCAGGTTACCTCTAACAAATCCTCCAGCTGTTTGTAAACTGTTCGTGTTGTCATGGCCTGATTCCCAGTCAGCATGTCCTTGTCTGGCTTCTATTAATTAATTAATCTCCCACCTTAGCCCAGGACAAGGGGAGGGTGAAGGTGCTCCATTACACTGAATTCAGGCTGCCATTGTCAGTGAGCAACTTATGTAAGGTCGCTGGGTCGATTAGGGTGTGGGGTGTGCCCTGGTTAGGGATCAGTGTCATTGGCAAAGGTCTTGTTGGCTCTGAACTTTGCAGTGTGTCAGCTCCAGTGATGTTGGACTTGCCTTGAGACTGGATGGGTGCATAACCTATCATGTCGTCATGACGATGTTGGTGGTATAAGCTATTAAGCTATCATGTCTCTGGAATGTGTGGTATTACAACACTGTGTTGTTGGGTATGCATGTTCCAAGCAGCTGTTAGTGGAGGTGATGTGGTTGTTTGGTATGCATGTTCCAAGCAGCTGTTAGTGGAGGTGATGTGGTTGTTTGGTATGCATGTTCCAAGCAGCTGTTAGTGGGGGTGATGTGGTTGTTTGGTATGCATGTTCCAAGCAGGTGTTAGTGGAGGTGATGTGGTTGTTTGGTATGCATGTTCCAAGCAGCTGTTAGTGGAAGTAATGTGGTGAGCAAGGAGCAGTGAACCATAACGAGCTATTTGAGACCATTAGCAACAGTGGTGTGGGTGTTCAGTGCGCAAGGAAATCGGATACTGGCTACCTGGTGGTCTGTCTGCATGATTAGAGTGACGTCACTGTCAGTGATGACACTAGTAGTGTTGTCACTGCTTCCCTTCCACTGCTGCTAGGAGGGTGTTACCTGTCTGATGCTGGCTGCTCAGGGAGGACACACTGCCACTGCCAAAGTGCTCATTGGAGCGGGAGCAGACGTCAGGTCTGCAAACTCAGTGAGCGGAGGCTAGTAGGTGGGGGGTGGGCGTGGTCAAGGTGTGTATCCCCACCTACTCCCTGTTGCCCGCAGCAAGGTTGGACCGCGCTGCACTATGCTGCCCAGAAGGGCCGCCTGCCCCTTGTCCTCCAGCTGCTACACCAAGGGGCGGACATTGAGGCCACGACAACTGATGGGAAGTGGGCGGGGCTAATTGCAGAAGAAGAGGGTGAAGAAAGTTGCTTTGAAGAGCTCTGCAGAGCTAGAGGGGAGGTGGGGTTTCCCGTGTGTGGGGGCTGTCCCTAACGTGCACCTACAGCCTGTGTGTGGGGGCTGTCCCTAACGTGCACCTACAGCCTGTGTGTGGGGGCTGTCCCTAACGTGCACCTACAGCCTGTGTGTGGGGGCTGTCCCTAACGTGCACCTACAGCCTGTGTGTGGGGGCTGTCCCTAACGTGCACCTACAGCCTGTGTGTGGGGGCTGTCCCTAACGTGCACCTACATCTACCAGAGCTGCTTTGGTATGGGATGTGGGCTCTGTGTTAACCACATGCAGGCTACCATGGCAACAGACTCTCGAGTGGTGGCCCTGGAGGGCCAGCTGCTGCGTCTGAGAGAGTGCGAGTGCCGACAGGTGGAGTCACAGGAGTCTCTGCCGGTCTGGCAGCCGTCACCTCAGCAGGAAGAGATGGAGGAGCTCGTCAAGTGGTGAGTAACGGGGTCTAGGAATGTTTGACTACAGAGTGTTTGGTGGGATTCACTGTTTTCACTTTTCACTACCCTGTCCTCTCTACCCAGCCTACAGTCCCAGCTGGCAGAGAGGGAGCGACAGGTTGATCTGCTGCAAGGGAATAAGAAGACTGTTCTGCCCTGCATGGACCCCATGAAGACCAACTCCGCCCCCTCATCACCCCGCCCTCCCCGGTATGTGTGAAATGGTATTGGCCATATGCCAGTAATGCCAGTAGTCTTGCACGCCAGAGGTTTAATTGTGCAAGAAGCAAATCTTGCGCAATCGAATGGCTGGTGCACAAGACTATATTGTCAGAGCCAGAGTGGTTCAATACATAATGACTATACTAGTGAGTAATTGAGGTGCAAAGTGGATCACCTCTGCAGTGGTTGAGGTACAGAGCTGTCCAGTCACTGCTTTGCATCAGGCTGTATTTGAAGCATGATGATGAGCAGTCTGAGCTTAGGGCGGGATGGAGTTTGGTGGTTGATAGTGTAGTTGGTGGCCGTGCTCAAGTGGGGCAGGTGTGCCGCAGTGACTGCAGTGCTACCCCGTCTCTGCCCACAGTAAGTGGAGGGCGTGGCATGCCGTGGACCCCTCCTCGAAGCAGCCCAGTGCCCGAGCGACGCAAGACACCCCTGGCCAGCTCCCACCGCAGAGCAGCGACCTGGACGACCCCCTGACTGAGGCAGACATGTTCGGAGGGCGCAGCATCACGGAGCTGGTGGAGATGTCCATGCAGAACCCAAACTGCATGAGTGCTATCCGCAAGGAGCTGAAGGCTGACATGTTGACTCCAAAGATCCAACGCAAGTTTGTGCAGAAGACCGCACAGAAGTCGCTCAGCCCCTTAGCCAATGAGGACACCGGTCGGCAGAGTGTCTCTCCTTTGGCAGTGGGACCCAGCCCCTGCGCAGCACCCACCCCCTAGCAACAGGGTTAACCTCACAATAGACAATGAGAGGCTGTTAGCATCTCTCATGCTAATGGTTCTAGTGGCTGGCATGTGACTGCAGGTGCATATGGTCAGGTGCATTTATACTGTTACAGCCAGCATCCTCCCCCATTGCCAAGCATCATCACTATTAATTATACAAAGTTTGGCACGACACCCCACTCCACCCCATGTGCACTACCTGACTGACCACGCTACACATCACACAACACTATGACCTGCACATGACCGGCACATGCCTGGCACATAATTTCATGCATGGCCAGTTGTGTGTGCTCTGTTTGGAGCATGTCAACTGGTATGTATGTGTGAACCCCGCACAGTTTGGACTGCATGTACCCAATGTGCAAACACCACACAACAGCGTGACTGGCAGCAGTCAATCAATGTCCTATATACTGCTAGTTGTTAGTGGGGTACAAGAGTGAGTGGGCGGGGCATCTGCTTGCTTGAGGCAACTCCAGTTCTTTGAACTCGCTACGATATGAGGACACGCCCACTTCTCCTTCCTTGGGGAGCCACCCCCCTTTGGAGAACCTTGCATCCACAGGTTTGCACGTCTCAGCTGGCTGGGCCCTGACCCAGGTGTAGGCACTCTGGTGCAGGCTCTGCGTGTCAAAGGGCTCCAGTGATCGTTGAAAGCACCGCTCCACCTGATCACCCTGTCTACTCAGGCAAGAGTGAACAAGGGGAGGGAGAGCACACGTGAGGCAGGACCAGGAGCAACGAGGGCTGGTGGCAGACTCACCTGACGTGTTGCTGCACCCTCCACGGCTGGTAGCTCTGTTGGGTGGTGGTGGTGTCAGAGGAGAAGGGGCTGGAGGCAAAAGTGCTTGCCCTTTTCATGCCAGCGCCAAGTTGCTGCTGGTAGCTCAGTTCTGCTGCCCGACAGTCTACCTCACGCAAAAGGGCGTCCTGCTGCCGAGGTGAGACAGCTTTGAAGTGTGTGTGTGTGGAGGAGTCTCCCTCAAACGGCTGATGGTTGTGTGTGTAAGACTCCCTGACCTTGTATGAGGTGCGAGGCTTGGGCTGCCTTGGCCAGGAATTGGAGTAGGTGGACTGGCTGACCGACTGTGCCGGGCCCTTAGACCTCTGTGTGCTGTGCGTCAAATCCACTGCAGTGGGCACAGTGAGGCAGAGTGGGGCCCTGGGGTGTGGTCTTGCAGCGACATCAAGTGTGGGGTGTGGGAGAGTGCCAGCTGGCTGTGGCTCCACACTCCACTGCATTGTTTCTGCATTCTTCTTGCTCTTCCTTTTGGACCGCACTGCTACCTTTTCCCCCAAAGCAGGAGGCAGGAAGTCACTGCAAGTTGTGGTAGAGCCCTGGAAAGGTGCATCAGAGCGATGGCACTCCTGCAGCTTCTTACAGCTCGTGCTTGGCTTGGCACCACAGACCACAGAAGGGTTGAAGTCAGACTGCATTACTGAAGTTCCCTGGAAACTCCCTCTAAAGAGGGACTCCCCCACCTACCAAAGACAAGCATGAAAGCTCACACCAACTGTACAGGTCCTGCTCGTGTGCACAAGCCTCACTCACCAGCTCCCCACTGGGGCGCTCAGGAGGGCCGGACTGCCTCCCCTGGAAGTGCTCAGTGTTGGTAGTCCCATAGTGGACTCCAGACCTGTCATCCAAGCACAGGGTGGACTGAAGATGTCGGCCATACTGTGGGTGTGGCAAGTGGGCAGGCCCGGGTTGCTGGAACTCTGCTTTGTAGCTGGTCTCGTCAGAGAGAGGTGCAGTGGACTGAACATACTCCTCCTTGTGCTGGAAAGACTGCAGCGAGGCAAGAGGAAGTCAAGGCAAGTGAGGGTCGTGTGGTGTGGTGTGGTGAGCGGTAAGGTGTGTGGTGTGGTGAGCGGTAAGGTGTGTGGTGTGGTGTGGTGAGTGGTAAGGTGTGTGGTGTGGTTGGGCACCTGAGCTGGTTTGGCGCCTACAAATTGTTTGTAGGCTGCGCCATGCTCTGTTGTCACTTTCGAGGGCTTCTTGCCCAACTCAGAGCGGGTGAGCACCAGAGGGAGTTTCAAGCCACGTCTGGCTCCTTTGGCTGGGGCCTGGAAGGTTTCACTATAGTCCGTCTCCCTGGCAACGCCCTCCTGCTGTTGGGTCTGCCCCAGGGTGTCTGGAAAGTGGTGTATTGGGCAGTGGTGCCTCCTACGCACACACACACACACACACAGACAGACACAAGGAGAGACAGACAGACACACAATGATAAACAGGAAGAGCCTGACGCGCAACACCACCAGTTCGCGCTCTGCCGCACTAAGCATGTGCGTCTGCGCACAAAGACAACAATATTCCCCGCAGGTCACCGTTCACTAGACTCACCTGCAGCTACACTTGCCGCAGACGCAGACCCGTTCTGGCTGCCGCGTTTCGGCGACGGCGTTCCGGTCTTGCACCAGTAGCGGCACGCTAGGCAAGTTCTTAAAGCGCAGAACCCTCACGGGCATCGCGTGCTCACTCGCAGCCACTCTGCGCTGGCCACCTCAGCGCGCTCACGCACCAGATGTCGGCACACAGATGTGAGGGGTCGACTTGGTCGTGTTTGCAGCTGCCGTCGCCCGAGCAATCATCATCACCTACATGCCTGAGACCTGGTGAGGATTGTCGCCCCAGCCAGCTGCCTGCATCCGCCATTTTGTTCCTGGAACGCGCAGCACGCGAACGGTGAAGCAGCTATCGCGACTGACCCCAGCCTCTTCCCCTCCCCCATCGGTTTAATGGCTAGTGAAACAGCCGAGGTGGTCAACCGGTGCGACGCGGCCAAAGCGACCTCGCTCCTGGATCTCTCCCACTGCAAGCTCACGGCTGTTCCGCAGGCCGTGTTCTTCCTCCTCAAGGGCACGGCCCTTTCGGAGGTCGACCTGTCGTGGAATGAGCTCAAGAAGCTTTCGCCCAAGGTGGGCTCGTCTGAGGCCTTCAGCAGCGTAACGAGTAAGTTCGCAGAGAGGTGGAGGGCGTGTGTGCTTGGGGGTAAGCGGGGGGGGCGGGGTCAAGAGAGAATTATATTGATTACGTAACAGTGGAGCGCGATGGGGAACGCGATGGTGAAAGCAGGTCTAACCAGCCTTGGGATCAACTGGGCGGCGTTCCTTGTTGCGAACGCGTTCAAGTCTGAGCGGTTCTACGACGCTACGGGGTCGATCACGTTCCTGGTCCTCGTGCTGCAGTCGCTGCTGCACTCGCGTACCTTCTTCCCGCGTCAGGTCATCCAGTCGAACCTGGTGGTGGCCTGGGGCGCCCGACTGGGCAGCTTCCTCTTCATCCGCATTCTCATGCACGGCAAAGACGCAAGGTTCGACAAGATCAAGACCAACCCCAGCCTCTTCTTCGTCGCCTGGACCTTGCAAGGTTGGTCAACTGTAGACCGACACATGGTTCACCTTTAGCGAACTCCACTGGTTGCTAGCTCCAGTGACTTGTGACTTGTTTCCCATTCAGCCCTGTGGGTGTGGGTGTCTCTGTCGCCAACTCTCATACTCAACTCTCGCCGTGACAACCGCCCTCTCTGCCTGCGTGACTACGTGGGATGGTCCATTTGGCTGGTGGGCATGGTGGTGGAGGGAGTGGCTGACTACCAGAAGCTGACTTTCCAAGCCGACCCGGCCAATGCCAACCGCTGGATCAACTCAGGGCTGTGGAGCATGGTCAGGCACCCAAACTACCTGGGAGAGATACTCCTGTGGACGGGGCTGCTTGTCTCCGCCTCCTCTGTGTTCCGTCCAGTGGACCACCTTGCTGTGCTCTCCCCAGTTCTCATTGCCTTGCAGCTAATCCATGTTAGCGGTATCCGCATACTGGAAAGGCGTGCCTTGCGGAGGTGGGGCGAGGACCCCGGCTACCAGCACCACCTCCGCTCCACCTACCGCCTGATACCATATGTCTACTGAGACCCACCACACAGACACTGTTGTCACACTACGGTGTCACAGAATGTCGTCACTGTGTTCTAAACTTGTAATTTGTTGAGAAATGTATTTGTCAAGCACAAGACTGAGCTGGAATAGGATCTTGCATGCTGAGCCGATCACAGCGTATTGTTAAAGATTGATCTGTCACACCCGGCCCTTGTGCCCCTCCAATCAGCCATGCACGTGCTGGACACCCGGCCCTTGTGCCCCTCCAATCAGCCATGCACGTGCTGGATGTGCTTACAGCCACCGACAACCTTTCCATCTCGTGCGCCCCCAGCTGCAGCCGAACTATGCTCTGTAGCCACCCCACTGATGGCTCACTGTGGCATTTGCAGTCTAATATACTATAGGTTGTTCAGAGCACTGCCATTCATTAATTGTTAAAGAGTTGTGTAGTTTGCATGTAAGCCTGGCCCATGCAGTCAGCTGCAGGGATGACGGCAGTAGGAGTCATCAGACTGATACACACTGGTGGGACCGTTGAGAGTAGCGTCGTGAGAAGTGGTGCCTATCCCAAACACTGCTGTCCCCCTCCACACCCACCCACAGGGCTTGATGTGTCACACAATGTGTTGGGAGCACTCCCAGACAGCCTCTCTGGCCTGCAGGGGCTGACCCGCTTGGACTGTTCCCACAACCACCTCACCTCCTTCCCCCAGGTCAGTGCACACACACTACTAGTGGGGCTCCTTGTCTGCTGTTGCCTTTAGGCTCCCTATACCTGGTGCATTGCCTGTGAGGGTCCCTATACCTGGTGCATTGCCTGTGAGGGTCCCTATACCTGGTGCATTGCCTTTAGGCTCCCTATACCTGGTGCATTGCCTGTAAGGCTCCCTATACCTGGTGCATTGCCTTTAGGCTCCCTATACCTGGTGCATTGCCTATAAGGGTCCCTATACCTGGTGCATTGCCTATAAGGGTCCCTAGTACCTGGTGCATTGCCTGTGAGGGTCCCTATACCTGGTGCATTGCCTATAAGGGTCCCTATACCTGGTGCATTGCCTATAAGGGTCCCTATACCTGGTGCATTGCTGTCCATTGATCCAGGTTGTGACCTCGCTGGTAAAGCTGGAAGTGCTAGACCTCTCCTCCAATCAAATTACAACTTTGAGTGTTGACGAGCTGCGTCGCCTGCCCTCCCTGAAAGAGGTGTGTCTGAGGGAAAACCCCATTGAGCCCAGCTGCTATGAAGTGCTGGCCACTGTTGTGGACCTGCAAATCACCCTTTAGTGCAACATCACCCCCGCCCGCACACACACACACACACACACACGCACACACATGCGCTCACATGGCAACTGGTTTGTACATATAAAATTATAGCTAGTGCATCAATAAATAACAATACAATTATACAAACTTTTGTCACTGCATGCTGCAGTGGGTATAGCAGTCATGTTATGTGCAATAAATATCATTTGAGGGCTGGGCTCTCGTGACACAGACATATCCCATTAGATGGCATTGGATTAACTTGATTCAGGGAGTCCTTTGTACAGGTGGATGGTAACCTTGGACACAGTGGGTTGTACACTTGCACCAGGCCAGGGCTGTGAGGGAGGGGAATGAGCGTGTGAGGTAGGGGAATGAACGTGTGAGGGAGGGGAGTGAACGTGTGAGGGAGGGGAGTGAACGTGTGAGGGAGGGGAGTGAACGTGTGAGGGAGGGGAATGAACGTGTGAGGGAGGGGAGTGAACGTGTGAGGGAGGGGAATGAGCGTGTGAGGGAGGGGAATGAGCGTGTGAGGGAGGGGAATGAACGTGTGAGGGAGGGGAGTGAACGTGTGAGGTAGGGGAATGAACGTGTGAGGGAGGGGAGTGAACGTGTGAGGGAGGGGAATGAACGTGTGAGGGAGGGGAATGAACGTGTGAGGGAGGGGAGTGAGTGTGTGAGGGAGGGGAGTGAACGTGTGAGGTAGGGGAATGAACGTGTGAGGGAGGGGAGTGAGTGTGTGAGGGAGGGGAATGAACGTGTGAGGGAGGGGATTGAACGTGTGAGGGAGGGGATTGAACGTGTGAGGGAGGGGAGTGAGTGTGTGAGGGAGGCGAGTGAGTGTGTGAGGGAGGGGAATGAACGTGTGAGGGAGGGGAGTGAGTGTGAGGGAGGGGAGTGAGTGTGTGAGGGAGGAGAGTGAGTGTGTGAGGGAGGGGAGTGAACGTGTGAGGTAAGGGAATGAGCGTGTGAGGGAGGGGAGTGAGTGTGTGAGGGAGGCGAGTGTGTGAGGGAGGGGAGTGAACGTGTGAGGGAGGGGAATGAACGTGTGAGGGAGGGGAATGAATGTGAGGGAGGGGAATGAACGTGTGAGGGAGGGGAATGAACGTGTGAGGGAGGGGAATGAACGTGTGAGGGAGGGGAATGAACGTGTGAGGGAGGGGAATGAACGTGTGAGGGAGGGGAATGAACGTGTGAGGGAGGGGAATGAGCGTGTGAGGGAGGGGAATGAACGTGTGAGGGAGGGGAATGAGCGTGTGAGGGAGGGGAGTGAACGTGTGAGGGAGGGGAGTGAACGTGTAAGGGAGGGGAGTGAACGTGTGAGGGAGGGGAGTGAGTGTGTGAGGGAGAGGAATGAATGTGTGAGGGAGAGGAATGAGTGTGTGAGGGAGGGGAGTGAACGTGTGAGGTAGGGACCGGACTCAGTAAGATGCCAGATGCAATTACCTCAGCTCTGAGCCACCCTTGGGCTGTGTTGGCAAACAGGCGGGGATTCCCCTCACAGAGAGCCACTGTCCCCTGAGGCATATGGCTGCCCAGCATCTCACGCACTGTGTTGAAGACAATCACCTGGAGGGGAGGGGGGGCATGAGGGGGTGGGGAACAGGGGATTCCCCCACTGCAGAGTGCTCACTGTGCTCAACTGCTCGGCACAGACGTGTTTGCCCGAAGGTGTAGTCTGGGGGAGGGGCCCAGGGGCGGCCTGCAGTAGACAGGAGAGGAGAGGCTGCCGTGGTGTAGTAGGGAGGGACACATGCACCAGCCTTGCCCACCTTGTCTGGCTCGCTAGCAGGAGGAGCAGGCCCCGTCCTCATGGCTTGCTCCGCCAAGGTCTGTCCTCCGTTGCCACTCTGGATGCACAGAGCAGACCTGCACGTGAGCTGGCAGTTGTCACTGCCCAGCGGCACACCTGCTCTCACCTTGATGCTGTACTTCTTCTTGAAATGGAGCAGCCAGCTGTCTGTAGGGTTGAAGCACTCGTACACACTCCCCTTGGTCATCTCCTGGGTGGGTGGGGTCACAGATGCCACCACAGCAGTGAACGTACACACTTGTGCAATAACAACAGTGACAGTACAGTGACAATGCTATGACAGAAATATGACAATATGACAACAGTGCATAACGGTACCCTCAGCTTGTCGACAATCATGGCATAAGTGACGTTGCTTCCTCGGGTCTCCTCCATCTGCAGCCACACTCCCAGGCTCTGCTCAAACTGTGCAGGAATGGCCGACACATGTGTGCTCTTCTGTGTGCTGCCAGAGACCTGTCCCTCCAGCTCCACCTTCTGGCGTTGCCAGTAGCGGACACTCTTGGGGTCCACCCCAAACTCCTTGGCCACCTGTCGCACTGTCACTCCCGCATTGGCCTTCTGAACAATGGCCAACTTCTCTCCTGAGGGAAGGAGAGGGGGAAGGGCAGGTGGTGGGAGTGACATTGAGGGAGGCGCCCCCTTTTCCGCCTGCCTCCATGTGGTCCCCTGGCAGTGTGCCCCCATAGGTTTCCTCCTGGCAGCCCAGCCATCAGCGACCACAACCCTGACCTTCCCACAACACCCCTCAACCAGAACTCCTACACTTAACACAGTGCCACCTCGTCCCACACAGGGCAGGCATAATGACCTCCTCAGACAGTGAAAATAAAGGTCCATGGCCACTTGCAACATGACACGGTCAACAGCCCTCGCAGTACCCCCACGGCCTGCTCCAGACAAGACGGCTGCCAACTACAGTGCCTGCCACTGTTGTCAAAACTTAAGACGGTAGGGAGGGCCACTTCTCCAGTCATGGGGGCGAAGTGGGTGGAGGCGCACACTACCACTTTGCTCTGCTGACCCCGCCCCCAGCCCAGGGGCTCACCTGCAGTCAGGTTACGCCTCCTCTTGGTGGGTGGGGTCCTATCAACCGGTGTTATCAGTTGATTGCTGGCAGGGTTCTCCTCCTGTGCCACACCCACTGCCTCTGGCGGCGGGAGGCTGCCCTGGTGTTCCACCCAGCTGCGGATGGTCTTGCGATCAACACTAAACTTGCGGGCTGTTGCACGAAGGTTGTTGCTCTCTCGCAAGTAGCTCAGAATCTGGGTCTTGTCACGAGGGGTGAAGCGCTTTCGTTTGCTGGGTCCCACACCATTCATCATTGTCTCCACTTCCCCCTCCTCCCCCTCTCCCTCTCCCTCCTCTTCCTCCTCCTCCTCCTCCTCCTCCTCCTCTGCTTCCTCCTCTTCTCGTGCCTTCCCCGCTGGTAGAAGAGGACCATCCTCAGTGTCCAAGCGGTGGTTGGGCCCCTGGACTGGCCCCAACTGTCGGTCCATCGTGACTATTGGCTCGCGCTCCACTGCCCGGGCCTCTCCACTGCGCCTCACCGCGGTAGTCATCTCGCTCGGGGGGCCACGCTACTGGAGCAGACGAACAGACGCAGCGTTCCTTCCCTGGTCCAACTAGGCCAATGGGGACAGCCCTCGCGTGTCCGGTCGAGCGTGGGCGGTGCGCACCATTCACCCACCGTCCCAGCCATCTGGACCATTTAATACGACGTGGTAACAATATAAATGTGAACACAATTGTACAAAGAGGAAGCAATTGCAACACATCTTGTTGTATAGGCAGCAAACATTAGTACTTCTTTGGTATTGAAGTCTAGGCATACCGCGACTTGTACTTCGCTGTCGGGGGAACCACCTACTGTACCCCGGGGGGAATGGCCGAGTCAGTGGAACCCCGAATCGATGGGGTAAGTCTGCAGAATCATGATGGGTCCTGTGAGGTGGGGACTGGCCGTCCATTGTACTCGTCCGGTGCGCGTGTATACCCAGTTTTAACAAATGCGACATTTAAACGCGCGCAGGAGCCCTCTGCCATGGACACGTCTGGGGGTGCAGTAGGAGTGGGTCCAGCCCCAGCCCCGCCCTCCACGTTTCAGGTGTCCCAAGTTCGAGGCTCAGAGGCCTTCCTTCCCAGCACTGCTCCCACCCAAGTGTGTGAGGTCCATAGAGTGTATATGAGGTCCACGTGAGGTCCACGCGGTGTGTGTGTGTGTGTGTGTGTGCGTGTGTGCATGTGTGCAGCTGCTGACCAAGAAGCATCTGGAGGACCTGCTTCAGGAAGTGGACCCACACCAGCTTCTTGACGAGGATGTGGCAGAGGTAAGAGCCCAGGGCTGCTATGTGTAACCACTAGACCAATGGGCATCATCAAGTTTGTGGGGCACTGTCCTGCCAGGCCCTCCTGCAAATGGCTGACGACTACATTGAGTCCGTGGTGGCTGCATCCTGCGAGCTGGCCCGCCACCGCAAGTCCAGTACTTTGGAGGCCAAGGATGTGCAGCTCCACCTCGGTGAGTGGGGGTAGGGACCTGGTGAGTGGGGGTAGGGTCCCTGGTGAGTGGGGGGTAGGGACCTGGTGAGTGGGGGTAGGGACCTGGTGAGTGGGGGGTAGGGACCCTGGTGAGTGGGGGGTAGGGACCTGGTGAGTGGGGGGGTAGGGACCTGGTGAGTGGGGGGTAGGGACCTGGTGAGTGGGGGTAGGGACTTGGTGAGTGGGGGGTAGGGACCTGACTGTGTTATGCTTGTGTGTAGAGCGGAGCTGGAACATGTGGATTCCCGGCTTTGGGGTGGAGGAGAGGACGGGGCAGCGAGCCCCCACAACAGAGGCACACAAGCAGGTGGGCGGGTCCAGGTGGACAGTGTTGCTGCCACTGTCACTGTACCATTCCTTTGCAGCGGATGAACCTTGTCAAGAGATCGTCCAAAGCAAAGTAGTCCACCCCAACACTTGTTTCACCGCCCACTCTCTTCCTAAGACACACTCATGGACTGCCCACTACCACAGTGTCATGGTACAGTGACAATGTACATTACAAACTGGATTGATAAAGCAGCTCTGAGATAAATACACACATGTGCCGTGCATGGCCATAAAAAGAAATGGAGTACACTTGTACTCAGTTCTTGTCACACTCTGCACCCTGAAATAACATTAAACACAACTTTCTTGGCTGGAAGCCGGTCTGCTCAAGGTCTTGCAGTGACCAGTCTTCTCACTGGTGGTCTCCCCGCATTGAGCTGCCTGTGGACACAACCAACACATGCCTCCTTACACTGGCCGGCCCCCAGAGTGCAGCCACTCACCTGCAGCCTGTGCACCCGCCGTCCCAGGCACTGCTGCAAACTGAAGTAGGCCTCGTGCAGGTCGTTGAGTTGCGCCCGGCAGCTCTCCTCCTCCTGCCTCACTGAGTCCAGCTTGCGACGGAGGGAAGCATTCTCCATCTCCAATCTCCACACATCTGCCCGCAGGTGCTGCTCACAGGTGTCTGGGGTAGGGCAGCCTGCAAGGCCACACAGAGACAGACACACCCAACACCACACCTGGCCCCTCCCACTTGTGTCAGTGAACTGCAGTCTGACATGTGTACTCTGCATGTGAGACCTCCCACAACTCTGGTGCTCTGTGCATGTCAGACCTCCCACAACTGTGGTGCTCTGTGCATGTCAGACCTCCACAGAACTGTGGTACTGGCTTCATGTACTTAGGTGTGAGTGAGCCACTCACTGGTCTGGAGTCGGTGGGGCGAGGCCACGCCCTGCAGCATCACCTCTTCCACCAACTGCTGGGCCTCAGCCAGCAGGTCAGCCACCCCTGACCTGGACCGCTCCCCACCCTGGCTCGCCTGCAGGGAGACAGTGGCATTACAGGTGACTTGTCCCAGGCTCTGGAGGGGAGGAGAGAACGCGCTGAAGAGGAATTGGCAGAACACAACACAACACAATACATACCACACAACCTTCCTCATACTAGAAAGTCCTCACACACCACGCCATACGAGGGGAAAGCCCCCAACCCAGTACCAGAGTTGCTGCCTGCCCTACCAGACAGGCTAAACGCACAATCCACTGTGCACCTGTGGGGCCAGCCACACTTTGGTGCCTCGCCATGCTCCACTGACTGGCCACTTCAAGGACTGGAGCCACCTGGTCTACAGCCAGCACCAACTGGTGTGGGGCAACCACCAACTGGTGTTGGGCAACCACCAATTGTGTAAGACTGGCTGAGGCAGCTACATTGTGGAGTGTACCAAAGGTAGACATTTTAGGCAGTATGTTGTAATACTCGAATCTCTTGTGTAATACTTGCGGTTCTTCCTACGCTCTGGCTCTGGCTCTGTCGTTGTATATGTTCTTATTCAATTTTCACTATAAAGTGTAAAGTGAAGCAGTTCCTCACAACTGGCAGTGCCGTCAAACACAGACACACCGCTGCACTCTGTGATGTGATGTCTCGGGTGAGGGTGTATGGGACCGAGGAGGTGCACTGCACTGCACTGCACTGCACTGGGCGGCACTTCGTGTGTTAGGGACATTCTCCGAGCACATGTACATCTAACCCTTGTCAGTGAGTGCCGAGTGGGTGGTGGTGGGTGGTTACAGAGGTAGATATATAGCCAATTGCAGACCCCAAACAGCACGCACGCACACGCACACGCACCGTGCCACACACTACAGCAAGTGCTTGTACCTCTTTCTTGTCGACTGCCTCGTCTTCGCGCGCATCTCCCTTCCTTTCTTGACTCTGGTTCGCTATCGCAGTGGGCGATGTCACGGCTGGCGTGGGCAGCAGGCCCTCGCGTCCTCCCGGGGCCTGGACGCGGTCCCGCGTCAACTCCAGAACGTAGACCTTTTCCTTCGTCCAGCCCCCGACCTTGGCACTGCGCGGCCGCTCAGTGTTTCCTTCACCGCCAGGCAGAGCATTCGTCCCCTCCGCGCGGACGGTGGGGTCTGGAGCGGCGGTGGAGGGCCCGCACTGAGTGGAGGTCGATGGCTTCACTGGAGCCTGTCCAGCCTCGTCCGCTGTGAATACGATCGTGCCCTTGTTCTTCTCGAAGACAGCGATGGCATCCTTCACTCGGCGCCCCGCGTAGCGCCGTCTGGCGACGGACATGCCGCGCACACTGGCTTCCAAGCTGGCCCTCAGGTCGGCGCTGATACCGAGCTGATGTACGCTACTTAGTACTCCAGATTGTATACAATGGCACGCGTTAGCACGTGACGCAGCCGCTGGGGCTGTCTTCGCTGGTAGTGGGCGTGCCCAGCGGCACCACTCCCCCGTACGGCTGACGCAGCTTATCAGTGGCCTGGTACAGGATGCAGGGGAACGGTGAAGAGGTAAGTCGAGCCGTGCCCGTTCAGCGTGCCTGCACGCGAGTAAACGGGAGGCTGTAATTACTGGCCTCGAATGCGAGTGTTTTTTTTTTTGCTGTGCAGGGACAGTATGTGCTCAAATGCGTGAGTTCTTCATCACGTGCAAAGAATCCCCTCCCATGCGTTGTGATGTATGCGTTCACCCTACTTTCTCCTCCAACTCTATGGGCCCCACCCTTTCCCGGTTACCCATGTCCCCGCCCCTTCCTCGCCAATGACCCACCCCCCTCACCACCCATGGCCCACACAGAGTGGCTATCTCAAAAGGAAGATCGACACACGAGATGGCAAGAAAAGTGTAAGGAGGTGTATGGCGCACTGGTTAGTCTCGTACCCAGCCAGCTTCCTCAAAATGGCCGCATGGCGGCAGCCGTTAGAGGAAAGCAGTCATTGGGTACGAGACTATGCTCTAGTAGACAGACACCAGGGTGTGTGCTCCAGCTGCAGGCGACCCCGACTAGCCACGGCTTCACTTACACTACGGATAGGGATAGGCGTCTAGACAGCCGCTGTCTGTGAGGAGCCCCACCCCTTCCCTCCTACTCGCTGTGACGCTACCAGCTGTGTGCGGCACCTGTACAGGGTGGGGAAGAGCTGGGTCTGTTGAGTGGTGTATGCCCGCTCTGTGCTCTGTAGGCCTGGAGGTGGGACCAGTATGTCTACTGGGTGAGGTTGCAGGGCACCAAAATGCATTTCTTTATGGTAAGTGATGGTGAGGGGTGTGACTGCATCACTACTCGATCACCCCGCCCCTCTGTCGGTGCATGACCAGGTGGAGAGCATGTACAACCACGGTTACCCACCACCGGGCACCACAGTGGAACCTCCGAGAGAGGTAATCAGGCTTCCATGACATCAGTGACAATCTTCACACCCCTCCCACACCCAGTCCCCCTCCCATTCCCATTTCCAGCACATGCATAAATTGAAAGAGGAACCTCTCGATGTTACGCAATACTGGGTTGGCAACCTTTATCACAAGGTAGTTATGACTGGAGTTCACGGCAGACAGGATGGCTGGGTGCATGGTTCCCTCTCCCCTCCCCCAGAGGAACGGCAAGAGATGTGATAGCACTTTCTTCCTGGAGCTCAAGCACGAGTGCCGGCTGCTCGGATGCCCATCACGATGCAAGCAGGATGGCCGGGTCATGGAGAGAATTGTATTTCAGGCACCTAGTGAACAACGCATGAGGCAGTGGTGAGTGTGGGTGAGGTGTAGGTGAGCAGGTGTGAGGTGTGTGTGAGTGTGTGTGAGGTGTGCGAGTAGGTGTGACTGAGTGGCTGTGAGGTGGGGGTGAGCGGCTGTGAGGTGTGGGAGTGGGTGTGAGGTGTGGGTGAGTGGGTGTGCGGGAACCACTGTAATCTGGTGTGGATGATGGTGGGTGGTCTGCCGGCACAGGGCAGTGGCTCTGCAGGATGTTGGTCAGTGTGCTCAGAGACTGCTGGAGGACTCACTCCCTCGGCCTTCCTCTGGTGAGTGTGAGCGTGCCACTCAGTGACAGCTCTGCTTGTTTCACCCCGTGTCCCTATCCCCTCCTCCCTACTCTCCAGCTGGTCCAGTCCTCTCCTACTCTCCCCCACCCGCATCCCAGGACCCTCTAGTGGTGCAACAGGAAGTGGAGCGGATCAGAGTGAGAGGCACAACGTTTGAGAATTGATGAAGTGAATGCTCCTATTCTTCCCTTCCCCAACCTCCTCTTCTTCCCTCCCCTCCCCTCCCTCCCCTCCCCTCTCTCCCCCTCCTTCCTCCCTCCTCTCCCCCTCCAATCTTTCTCCTCTCCTCCTTCCCTCCACTCTCTCTCCTCTCAGCAAAGACTCATGGAGCGTCAGGAGATGGACGAACACCTGAGCTACATGCTGGCAGAGATCAGCAGAGCAAGAGGTGTGGTGTGACCTACTGGGGCTGTGGCCCACTGGAGGCGTGGCGTGGGTGGGGCCTCCTTACACTAGTGGTTTTAAAATGGTTTGCGTGTGTTTGTAGACATTCTCAGGTTGTTCCACTACTGGGACAAGTGCTCTGGAAAGATGTGTCTGGTGGACACTACGCGTGAGAGGCTGGAGGCAGTCCTGCTAAAGGACTATCTCCTCTACCCCGGGGCGGAGTGGAGCAGGCTACCCCAAGGGACTGCAGTGCTGGTGCTGGGGAAAGCCCCTGTGGGGAACACATACTGTGTCAAGACCATGAGAAGTGTAGTATGCACTGAGGTGGGTGTGGTCAGGGGTAAAGTGGGTGTGGGGCGTGGTCAGAGTTAGGGGTGGTGTGCAGGATTCCACGTCTAGGCACTGTCCTGCACACATCCCTACTGTCACTCGAGTACAGGTGTTGCAATGGAGGGACGTGTGTGGGAGGACAGGAGTTGGATGTGAATTGGGGTGGGCAAGGGTTAGGGGGCGTGGTGTGTGTCCTGCCCTCTCTGCAGCCAAACCCAGTCAAGTGGGACAGCGGGTTCCTGAGTGTGGCAGCGGTGGAGGGATTTGATGACAACCATGACCAGCCCAACCCAGAGGAGGCGGAGCCAGAGGGCGGGGCTGGTGACATATTTACACTGGAGATTGAGGACAGTCCCGTGACCCAGGGCAGGCAAAGAAGGTTGTCTGTGTCGTGCCCCTCCAGCCCACTGCTGGAACGGAAGAAGGCCCCTGCTATTCCAGTGGGGGAGGGGCCAGAGTGTCCTCATGAGGAGAATGCTCTCACCATTCCCCTGGTTGGCTTTGTGGCTGGCTCTGTCCTGGACCTGTTCAGTGGGCAGGAGAGGTCCGCGGAACAGGGTGGCCGCAGGGTGTCCTGGCGCAGCTCCCCAGTGGGGTCTAGGGATGCAGAGGAGAGTGGTTGGAGCATCAGGGACTTTCGTCAGCTCTGGAAGACAGGGGACACAGATTCAATAGAGAGGATGGGTATGTCCTCTCGTTGAAGGTGATCTCTACCACTTGGTAAGCACTCTATGCTCCCTATTCTCTGCAGACTTAGACTCGGACCAGGTCTCCCTCCCCTCCTCTGCCAGCAACATCTCCATTGCCTCATCCACAATGCCAGAGCAAGCCTGTGGTCACTTTCCTATGGAGTGAGTGTGTGTGGTATTGGCACATGCCTGGGTGAGAGCTTGTGCGTGGCTAGGCTCCTGCGGCTGGAACCTAGCCAGGGAATGAGTGAAATCCCACGGACACGGTACATGTGCATGCCTGTAACTACAGTGGGGAATGTCAGTGTAGTCATTTGCGAAGTTGCGTAGATATCTACACTGATTTGGGAGGTCTGTTTGTTCTGTAGTACTCCAGCGTCTAGTTCTGCCCCTGGACCTAGCTGGACCTTGAAAAGGTGAGCAGCATGGTTGTCTTGCTGCTGTTGGTTGTCTTGCTGCTGTTGGTTGTCTTGCTGCTGTTGGTTGTCTTGCTGCTGTTGGTTGTCTTGCTGCTGTTGGTTGTCTTGCTGCTGTTGGTTGTCTTGCTGCTGTTGGTTGTCTTGCTGCTGTTGGTTGTCTTGCTGCTGTTGGTTGTCTTGCTGCTGTTGGTTGTGTGAGGCTGTTGGTTGTCTTGCTGCTGTTGGTTGTCTTGCTGCTGTTGGTTGTCTTGCTGCTGTTGGTTGTCTTGCTGCTGTTGGTTGTCTTGCTGCTGTTGGTTGTGTGAGGCTGTTGGTTGTGTGAGGCTGTGTCTGGTGCATGACACCAATTGTGGTGTGGGCAGAGCTAAGGGTGCACTCCATGCATTGACTAGGCACCCGGTGCATGTAAGCTGCGGGCAACAATGAGGGTGAAGACTCCCTAGCTCTACGTTAAGTTATCATGTCTTTGCGGCAGCTGGTGCTGCTGAAATGTGTTTGGAATGTTTGCCTGTGTATCGCCAGATTGCACAAAATTCGGAAGTCCATGGGTAAGATGACACCCCGTGTAAGTGAGTCCTCACACCAGCCTGTCCGTCCTGTCGTCTCTAACCCGCCCTTTGGCGAGGACCGGGTCCTGAAGGTTGAGGTAGGAGGGGAGGCGGAGTTGGAACTCTCCTTGGACGGGTATGACCTGGAAGGGGAAGCAGTGTCACACGTGTTTGTGACGAAGGTGGAGCCTGGAAGCCCCGCCTACAAGGCGGGACTTTTCCAGGGTGATGCCATCTATGAGGTGGATGGTGTTGATGTTAGACACCGATCAGTGGGAGGCATCCAGGCAGTGGTGGCAGAGGCCTGGTCAGTGGCCAAGCTGGAGGGAAGGAGGTATGCGCGCAGACTGTTGACTGCCACCCGTTTGGAGGACCAGTCTAAGCATGTGTCTACACTTGCTGTCCCCACTAGTGCCATCACCCTGCGTGTGCAGTGGCGCCATGGATCTTCCATTCTGAAGTTAGTTCAGAATCGGAGAGAATGCTCCTTGCAGCTCCAACAGCACCAGAAGGAGCTGCGGGTGCTGGTTGACCGAGAGATGGCACTGCTGGCCGGCTCCCTCCAGGGGGGTGGCCTGCCTGTTTCGGAGGAGGAGAAGTGGGAGGTGGGCAGTGACGATGGCACATTGGATGATGTCGTCAGTGTTGTTCACTCAGCAGTGGACATGCTCAGGGCAGACCTCTTTGTCCTACCAACATCGCCCTTCCTCCTCTTCACCTACGAGTCACTTTGTGAACCGGGCCAGGAGGCCTTTGTCAAGGGTAGGCAGCTGGGGTGAGAGGTGTTGCCATAGGAACCAGTGCCTGTAGCGCCGATGAACCCCTGACCCCATACCTGCAGGAGTGCAGAGTGTGAGGGAGGTGGCAGGCGTTGGTCTCAGGGATGAGCTAGCCCTCCTCCCGCCCCCTCGGAAAGGAGCGACTGTGCTCACACAGCCACATTGCCTCAGAGCTCGAGGTGAGCAGACCACCATCGTCAGCTGGGCTGTGCACGCCCAGTGGCAGTCTCTGTGTGCTGTGTGTGCAGGGATCTGTCACCTGGTGGTGGGCTCCACTTACCGACCTCTGGAACTGGCTTGCCTCCAGGCCCTGGAACATGCCCGTGGTGTCCAGAGCAAGCAACTGGTGTGTGTGTGTGTGTGTGTGTGTGTGCTGGCAGGGGCATACGCCATGAAGACTCAGTGCCATGTTTGTACATGCAGGTGTTTGCTGGATTCATGTGCGATCAAGCCAAAGTCGTGATGAGGACCATTTTGTTGTACTCCAAGCCAGACATGCCCAACATGCCCAAGGTAGGGAGGTCACACTCGTGTGTGCTCACCCACGTCACACCATGTACTCTCACGGTGCTGACCATGCAGTGTGTGTTTGCCAGTGAGGCAGCTGAGCAGGCCAGGGACTACACAACATGTCTGGATCTTGTGCGGCAGCAAATACACACAACGTGGGATGAGGGATACAGGGGTGACATGGACCGCCTAGTGTCCCAGCAGGCAAGGGGCACAGCCAGCCCCTAAGACACTGCCATGGAAGATGGAGGTTTGTTGCGGATGCTGGTGGATATGGAGCCTGGTTGCCGCTTGGAAGGGTAGTTAGTCTGTGGAACAGAAAACAAGCTACTACTGACATTGCTTGCTGTATAAAAGTGTGCTATATGTAATAGTCCTAGCAAGATTACGACACTACCTATTCCACAGCCTGGCCTATAGCATGCATGCATTATCTAGGTATGAGTTGGATGCATTAAGCAAGTGCAGGTTGAAGAGAACAGTGCTGGAGCCCAAGAAGCTACTGCGTCGGTACACACGTACCCTCATGTCCGTCCTGGTCCGTGCACGGTAGAACCCCAATGTGTCGTCCTGCAGCAACTTCTGCTGAAGCTCGTCAAATTCTTCAGCTTTGCTTACACACTCAGTGGGTTTGGGTTTGGGCGTGGGGCTGGCTTCCCCGAGGAATGCTGCTGTGAACCAAGCCTCAAACTCAGTCACTAGCCGCTGCCTGCTTTGGTCGACAAAGGCTTGGCAGTGAGCAGCCGCTGCCCGGAGCTGTTGCAGGTGCTCCACCTGGAAGCGGTACTCTGCCTTCAGCTGTGGAGGGGGGCCATGGCCCATGATGCACTGCTGTGTGGAGTTAGGCTGGCTGCATGTATGGCACCAACCTTCTTGAGCTCCACAATGTCGAGGTACTCCTCCTCCTCAAGGACAGGCTGCCCGCCATGGGTGCTGGGATCACCTGCACACACAAGAGACCCACATCAGCTCCGCTCCAGCCTGCCCACCACACCCCACCCACTTGTCACTAGTCTGGCTCCCTCCCATCGCTCCAGACGACTTCTCACACGATCAATTTCCAGTTTTGTCTTGTTGACAGCCAATGACACCTCATGGATTTCCTTTCGTTTGCCACGCAGTATTTCTGCAGTTTGAACAAACCCCAGTATCATCCCAGACAACGTCAGGCACACTGACATCACTGCTACACCGTCGCTGCACACACTGCGTGTAGCTTGCCACAGCGCCATACTTGTTCACGATACATCTTGGCAGTGCTGCACACTCGTTGCCGAGTCAGCCCTCTACAACACACTGCCCATTGTCATTGCAGACACAATTATGTGCATGAGGGGGCATACAGAGTACAGCAGAGCAGCGTAGACCGCCCAACTAGTGCACAGCACGGAGTGGCTTGCCATGCACTGTGGTCTCACCCAGGTCACCTGCCAGTGAGTGACCCACACAAGCACTTCCACCACTCGCCTTTATTGTGCATGAGGACTCCGTGTATCTCTGAGCCACTACCATTCTTGAACTGCTCAAATGCATCTTCCTTGGGAGGGGGAGTGTCTGGCTTGCTGACAACAGGGCTGGCGGGTGTTGCCTCGCTGGCTCCTTTGGCATCCTCCTGGTCTAGAGCGGCTGTGCCCACCCGCTGGTCGCTGCAGCAGTGACAGGAGGGGCAGCTGCAGGCAACACCCTTCACTCCCTCCATCTCACTATCTACCTGATGGACGGCCTCGGTGCTGGGTGTTTCCCCTTCAGCTTCTTGGTGGCTGCCACTGGGGACACTGGGGGCTTGGCCGCCACTGGGGCCACACCCAGGCTGAACCCTGCCCCATCAGTGTCACCCACCAGCACCTCCTCAGTCACTGCAGTTACTACTGTTTGCTGCAAAGGTAGACAGTTGTCATGGTTACTAGTTGGCACATCAAGCTCATACGTACTATGTAGCATGGTCCTCACTTTGCCAGTGCGAGGTGTTTTGGAGATCCGTCTGTCAGTGGGGGCGGGGCTGACACTGGTCGTGGAGAGGTTCACCTGCACACGCTCTGCAAGCTCTCTTTGCGCAGCCAGCACAGCAGCACGGAACTGGCTTAATGTCTCCTTGATCTGGCGCACACTGACCAGCTGGGTGGGGGTGGGGTGGGAGGGGTTGGGAGAGCCCTGTGCATGCTGGCCTGACTACCCGCCCACCTCTATCTCTGGGAGGGTCCCCTCCAAGTACTGCCTGACTTGCCGCTGGATGTCTTGGACCTCTGCCTCTGACAGCGGCTCATAGCTCACACTGGTGCGGTTGGACAGGGTGTCATGCATAGCCAGCTCCTGACGAAGAGACTTGATCTCAGCTTCATACTGCTTCAGTAGCAGCTGGGGTGGGGTGCGGGTGGGAGGGGGCTAGTGACAGTTGGCCCAGCAGCTACGAGTGTGCCACCCACTTCTGCACAGCTCACCAGTGGATCTTGCAGCACATTCTGTGTAGGCTCGCTGGCGATGCTCAGCATCCGGGACGCAAAGCGAAGGGTGGAGATGGTCTCCTCCAGCTGCGCTGACTCGCCCCATATGTTTGCGATGAGCAGCGTGTTGCAGCCCCCGCCAAGGGAGTCCTTGAGCATATGAGTCAGCTTGCTCTGGCGGTAAGGCACATGGTCCCTCTGCTTGTCACCAAGGGCAATCACCACCTGCTCTAAGAAGGTGAGAGATTTATTGATGTACATGGCCTCCTTCTGTGTCTGTCCCTCAGACTGGGAAGGGAGGGAGGGAGGGAGGGAGTACATCACAGTAGGACAGCATTGCCTGCCTCCACTCCACCCACATTGGTCTTGCTGAGCCTCTCTGAGCCTGCCAGGTCTACCAGGTTCAGTTTGGACACAGTGTAGCTTGCCCGCGACTCCACGCGGGAGCGGCTCTGTAGTGGGCAACACCAGACAAGGATCAGCACACCTAACTAATCTGTGGTGGGCTGTCCCTCACCTCAAGGTGGACGGTAAAGACACAGTGCGAGCGTGAAGAACTCTTGTTAAGAGAGTGTGCTGCAATGGCTCGGTTGGTCTCACCCTGCAGGGAGTACACTGAGGATGGCAGCAGTGGCGCCACTAGCCACCATCTCCTTTTGTACCTCAAATAGCAAGTTGAGCGTCTCCTCCTCGTTGTGTACTAGGTGCAAGGAGAGACCTTTGACTGTGACACCTTTGCTGCCATCATTCTGGAGGGAGGGAAGTGTCGTCACATGCAGCCCAGCATTGCCCTCACCTGGTTGTGTCACCTCGACAACAGTCAGTGGGTGGGTCTCTGCCCAGTCAGGGAGGGTCGAGAGCAAGTCGCTCATGGCCTCGTTGTAGATCTGAACATACGACACTCTCACAGTCACTGCGAGGTCCGGGCGCAGACGAATCTCCTGGAAGATGTGGCTGATGGCCCGAGGAATCAACCCCCTCAAACGGTAGTTGTCGGTGTCCCCAACCATCGTAAATGTCTTGCCAGCTCCCGTCTGTCCATATGCCATCACAGTACCGCTGGAGAGCAGAGCAGCACCACCCACAGCAATGTAGCGCTGCCCCAGGTAGCTAGCTGGTCTGCCTCTCCCCTCCAGGTGATGGGCCTGGACTCACTTGAAGCCGTCCAGTGCCTTGGACACAATGTCTCTTGCACAGGTGTCGTAGACGTCCTCCTGGCTGGTGCTGTGCAGCACCTTGTCTACAGCAAAGGACCAGTCTGAGGGCGCAAGCAGAGGGGGCAGGGGACAGGGGGCAGGCTGCAATCAGAGGATGCAGTGCGTGCGTGTAGCATAGCTGAGCTGTATTACCAGACGGTTGATTATTGATGTATCCACGGGTGTCCCTCCCGGGATGGCGTATGGACACAGTCTACGCAAAACAAAGGAATAATCAGACACAGTGACTGGTGTAAGCAGCAGCTAGTGCGCACTGCTTGAGAGAAGCACTGCGAACACTGGTACCTTTCCATTGGATGGGAATTGTATGAGATGATCAGCGAACTCCGCAGAAGGCCTCGCTCTCACAACAACACGAATTCGTCCTTTGGCGGTAGCCATGTTGATAGTGTGATAAGCTGGTTGCCATAGATACAGTAGAAACGTGAAATTATCGAATGCGTGTGTATGACAGTCGCCGATTACAATTAGACTCTTAAGGCTGTTCTCTCCTCTAGACTCTTTATACAGTGACTGTTTTCTGAGGAAAGTGGAATTGATTCAAATTCGGGTTGGCTGTCGAACTAAGGAGAGAAGATGGGCGGGGGAGACTTAAATATGAAGAAGAGCTGGCATCCGCTCACCATGACAAACCTGGAGCGCGTGTGGAAGGCGGAGCAAGCGCGAGACGCCGAGAAGAAGAGGATAGCAGAGCTTCGTCAGCAGTTGGCGGATGAACGGGCGCGGGAGGAAGTGGAGCATATGGCGGTGGATGCAGGATTAAAGCAGCGCTCAGACCGGCTCGAATGGATGTATCGCGGTCCCGCGGCTACTGTGGATAGGGAGGCGTACCTGCTGGGCAAGAAGATAGACAAGGCGGTGGACCAGGGCCTCCAGGCGGCAGAGCAGGAGCGGGAGGCACTGGCCAGTGGACCTGGTGCGTTGTTCGCCTCCGCGGACACTGATGTGGCGGTGGATCTAGCCGCCAAGATCCGGGAAGACCCTCTCTTTGCCATTCGGAAGAAGGAGGAGGAGCGGAAGCGGGCGTTGCTGAACAATCCTCTGAAGTTGGGGCAGCTCAGGAAGACTCTCGAAGAAGAAAGGAGACGCCGCAAGTCTAAGAAGTCATCATCAAAGAGGGTGTCCCCAAGTCCACCGCCGGTTGATGACAGACGCACAAAGCATGCCCACAGGTCAGAGGTGGGAGCTCGTCAAGATGAGCAGAAGGGTTCAGCCAGGGAGGAGCGGAGGACACTGTACAGGGATGAGACAAAGGGGATGCGCAGAAAGGAGCATGGAAGGTCGCATGTGGAACACTCCAGAATGATGCACAGGGACGAGAGACAGGAGTCAGGAGCCCGCCACAGACATGTGAGCAGCAAGCATGCCCGCTGTCGCTCACGATCTCCAATCAGTGCCCGCCCCCAAGAACGCCGGAGGCTGGACAGTGCAGAGCTAGAACGTCGGCGTCATGAGATGCAGCAGAATGCCGTCTGGGCTGAGGGCGAACGCGACAAGCGGCTCAGACATGCAGCAGAGCAGGACCACAAGGAGGAGCATCGAGCGGAGGGGAGACGGCACCCGGGGTTCATAGAGTGAGGGCTGCACACCTCCTGTGCCGTTTAGCTGCATACATGCATGCACTGTCTTTATCCTCCCCTTCCCTCTGCAGTGCCATGCGGGTGCAGTCCTTCAGCTCGGACAAGACATGCTCAGTGGAGGACAGGATCCACCGGAGTCGGATGACCATCCAAAGGACAAGGGCCAGCATGGACAAAAGTTTCCTTGACAAATAATTCTCGCACACACATAGTGCATGGTGCAGTGTTAGTTCAATTGTCTATTTACTTTGGTGGCACCTTTTGCTGGTCATCTCTCTGTAGGGAGGGAGGAGCCAGGAGATATTCCATAGATACGCCTACTTGCATGGCAGAGGGGCTTACCCTTGGTCTGAACCTTGGCGGAGGAGTCCTAATCTTGCGCTCTTCCCGAGACCTGTTGCGTACAATACGACTGTGGATTGCACAACTGACACAGTAGTAGAGCTTCATGTAAATGGCCGGCGGGCGGTAGTCAGCCTCTGCGGGCAGGGGTGGGGAGCACTCACACACAGCTTAGGGCAATCCTAACCGCATCTTTGTTCGAGTCTTGAAGGTGCCTCGAGGGCTAGGCATCTACTTGACATGATATTGCATCACCCACTCACTATCGTACACGCTGGCCTCCTGAAGGTCCCTCACTGCGGCTGCCTCGACAATGTTTCGGATGACAAACTTCTTAATGGCCTTGTCTTTGGGAACGCATCTACAGGCGAGGGAAGTCATCAGAGGGTTGACTTCCAGTGCAAACAGTGGGTGGAGGTGGACTCACCGCGCGCAGTTGGTGCATCTCATGTACCGGACGTGTCCCCGTCCGTGCTTGGAGCGACCGCAGTTTCGCCTTTTTTGTGTCTATATTAAATACAATCGGACTATGGCACCACGAGAGAGGACCCCAAGCATCAAGAGAACAACTCACCATTTTCTCTCGACCACGAGGACTCCACGTGTGTAGGTCTACATCACGTGATTTGCCAGGAAATGGCGGCAATCTTGAAAGTTCAGGGCGACCCTCATCGGCTTGACCACGTTCACTGCTTGCCCTGTTCAGTCGATAGGGGCAAGGACACTGCTCCAGCCAGTACATCAGCGTATTTTAGGCCCCTGATAAAGGAGTCACACCAAGGTAACTCTGCGCAGTATGTATGAACAGACCTACACTCATTCACTTGACAGTGAGTTTTTGCCAAGTATATAAATTGCTTGGGACGTGCGTATACTACAAACCACTCCAAAGCGTTTGGGCCGTGCTTGTCTGCTGTTCTGTCAGATTCACCTGTTCTGCAGTCCTCCTTTCGCGGCCGCCCCTTACAAGGGAAGACCCTGACACTGCCCCATGGCTACACGGGTGCTCTGTTGGTGGACCAGGGAAAGACCCTCATGACTACGGGAGTGTTCTCACAGTTTGTGCTTTGGAGTTTACAAGACCCACCCTCGGCTGACAGCCGGCTACGCAAGGCCCTGCAGTGGACTGCAGTGGCACCCGCTGTGAGCCACTGCCTTGCACGACTCACCTAAGCAGATGCAAAATCAGTAGCCACTAACACGTTCACCAAACAGCTGCACATGCCACGCTGCACACACACTGCACACACTGCACACACACTGCACACACTGCACACGCTGCACACAGTGCATTGGTGAAGATTTATTTAGCATCCACCCATCTGTTGCCCGCAGCTAATGGAGCCAGTCGAGCCAGAAGAGACAGCGGAGCATGAGAGCGGCGAACGAACAGTGCATAATTAGTGCAGTCGGTGTTTCCCCTAATTTGACTACTGGAGCAAAATGGCGTCGCCATCAAAGGTGGAATTACTTGAAGCGAGAGTGGCTGAGCTGGAGTCCGAGCTCTCGCGTTTGAAGGGGGCTGCGGGAGGCAGGGGAAAGATCGATCGAATGAGTGACGAGGTTGTTGACTCAAATCCTTACAGGTTAGCCTCGGCCCCCCAAATCACTTGCGGTAGCTACCAGTTGTGGTTACTCGTATGCCTTGTCGGCACCTTTCGCGAGGGTCTAGAACAGTTCGTTGCCTAACCAGTGGCAGTCGCGTCACGTCTGCTCTCTCCCTCTCTAGCCGACTGATGGCTCTGAAGAGGATGGGCATTGTCGACAACTACGAGGTGAGTGGTCTTAACCACTAGCTGGTCGGTATTTCGAGCTGCACGCGTGTTCCCTTCTGGAGCCACCCGCCCTGGGTCCATGTGCAGGACATACGGAAGTTCTCTGTGGCAGTGATTGGAGTGGGCGGAGTTGGCAGTGTTGCTGCAGAGATGCTGACCCGTTGTGGCATTGGGAAGGTAGCCGTCTGTTTCACGAGTGCAGTGGAGGGTTGAGGTGGGGTGTGTGCTGACGGGGTACAGTGAGTGATGTTGGGCTGTCATGGTGTGCATCTGCAGCTGATCCTGTTCGACTATGACACTGTCGAACTGGCCAACATGAACCGTCTGTTCTTCCGTCCGAGCCAGTCCGGCATGAGCAAGGTGGAGGCTGCCAGACACACACTGCAGTGAGTGAGCTCGGCACTCCTCCTGCCCCGCCCCCCTTACTCGCTGCACTCTCGACCCTTGCAGGGAGGTCAACCCAGATGTGCAGATGACCGTGCACAACTACAACATCACTTCTGTGGACCACTACGGGCACTTCATGCAGCAGCTAAGGTGTGTGCTACTGCACTGTGCCAGGGCTGGGCCTCACTGGTGCACTGGCTCCTGCAGGAGTGGGGGCACGGAGGGCGGGCCTGTGGACATGGTGCTGAGCTGCGTGGACAACTTTGAGGCACGCATGGCCATTAATCGTGCCTGCAACGAGCTGGGCCAGGACTGGTTGGAGAGCGGGGTCAGTGAAAATGCGGTATCTGGTCATGTCCAGCTGGTCAAACCAGGGAGGACGGCGTGCTTTGCTGTGAGTCTCATGGTAGCGGAGTGGGTGATGTTGTCACATGTCATGTGACCTGTGTCTGACGCCCCAGTGTGCCCCGCCCTTGGTGGTGGCTGAGGGGATTGATGAGAAGACTTTGAAGCGTGAAGGTGTGTGTGCTGCCTCACTGCCAACCACCATGGGCATTGTAGCTGGCCTGCTGGTCCAGGCTGCTCTCAAGTGGGTCACCAGAGCTCACCGCACGAGTCTCTGGCTCTGTCACACATGGCTGTACTCCCTGCAGACATCTCCTGCGATTTGGGCAGGTGTCACAGTATGTCGGCTACAGTGCGCTCCTGGACTATTTCCCCACCCTGGTGTTGCAGCCAAACCCAGCCTGCAGTGACCAGCACTGCTGCAGGAGGCAGCAAGCTGCAGCTCTTGAAGTGCCTGAGGAAGTGCCAGTTGCAGTGGAGGAGGCTAAGGTTGTTCATGAAGACAACCAATGGGGTGAGTGCTTGCACAGAAGCACTGCGTCATGCAGCACCCTACTTTGGTGCACTGACCTTCCACAACGTCAGGCATCTCACTGGTGGATGAGTCCACTCCCCTGGCTGAAGGCTCGCCTCCCAGTCTGCCCACCGGAGTCAAGTATGCCTATGAGCCACCAGAGCAGGCCACTGCCGGGCAGGGACAGCCACAGGTAGTGGTGGGCAGCTGGGGGAGGGGCTGTGTGGGCAGCGGGGGAGGGGCTGTGTGGGCTGTGGGAGGAGGGGCTGTGTGGGCATCTGGGGGAGGGGCTGTGTGGGCATCTGGGGGAGGGGCTGTGTGGGCAGCGGGGGAGGGGCTGTGTGGGCAGCAGGGGAGGGGCTGTGTGGGCAGCTGGGGGAGGGGCTGTGGGCAGCTGGGGGAGGGGCTGTGTGGGCAGCGGGAGGAGGGGCTGTGTGGGCAGTGGGAGGAGGGGCTGTGTGGACAGCGGGAGGAGGGGCTGTGTGGGCAGTGGGAGGAGGGGCTGTGTGGGCAGCTGGGGGAGGGGCTGTGGGCAGCTGGGGGAGGGGCTGTGTGGGCAGCGGGAGGAGGGGCTGTGTGGGCAGCTGGGTGAGGGGCTGTGGGCAGCGGGGGAAGGGCTGTGTGGGCTGTGGGAGGAGGGGCTGTGTGGGCAGCTGGGGGAGGGGCTGTGTGGGCAGCTGGGGGAGGGGCTGTGTGGGCAGCTGGGGGAGGGGCTGTGAGTGCAGCGAGAGGAGGGGCTGTGTGGGCAGCGGGAGGAGGGGCTGTGTGGGCAGCTGGGGGAGGGGCTGTGTGGGCAGCTGGGGGAGGGGCTGTGGGCAGTGGGAGGAGGGGCTGTGGGCAGTGGGAGGAGGGGCTGTGTGGGCAGCTGGGGGAGGGGCTGTGTGGGCAGCTGGGGGAGGGGCTGTGTGGGCAGCTGGGGGAGGGGCTGTGTGGGCAGCTGGGGGAGGGGCTGTGTGGGCAGTGAGAGGAGGGGCTGTGTGGGCAGTGAGAGGAGGGGCTGTGTGGGCAGTGGGAGGAGGGGCTGTGTGGGCAGGGCCAACATTCCTCTATTGCCATTAACACCTTCAGGTGCAGCAGACAAAGGATTCGGTTGAGGACCTCATGGCACAGCTCAAGGGACTGTAGCTTGCCAAACACAAATGCAAGAATTAACAAATGAAAACATTAATAATTGCAACATATTAAGATCACAACACTGATATTTATAAGTCGGCTATGCCTCCTTGAGTTCGGGAGGCATGGGCGCCTTGGGGTGTTTGCTCTCGAAGTGTTGCCTGTACGTTTTGATGTCGGGGATCTGCGTACGGCACACGGAACAGGTGAACACTAGCGCGGCCTGGGCGGAAGCTTTGGCCTCCTTCGCGCTCCCGCTCTTCTTAGCCTTTTGCTGCTTGCTCTGGGCTTTCTGTTGGGCCTGAATCTTCTGCTGACCGCGTGTCATTACAGCCAAGTGCGGAGTGAGCCGCGGCGCGTGACAGCTGTTGAGAGTGGAATGTCCTACGGCTCGAACGGCCGAGCTGTGCCTCCCGTGACCACAGCGGTTGTGCAACAATTTTGGAAACGACAAAAATGGCAGACACGAAGGAGCTGTTTCAGCGTTACCTACCAGAATGGGTAGTGGAATGGTTAGACTACTACGCTAGAGTAGCAGCGGATAATCCAGTGGAATTTATCTTATCAGGTGGTTACTGCACTCGGAGCCTGTGCTCCTTTCTTTGTTGATATGCATTTGCACAACCTTTTGCAGTGTTCGCTTTGTTGTTGCCGTTCCTGGCCATCAGCGGTTGTCTGGCTTACAAGATGATCAAAGACATTGACAGGCAGAGGGCAAAGGAGGAAAGAAAGGCTAAGGTAGTGAACAAGCTGAAGGAGAGGGCCAAGAAAAAGAACAAACCTAAGCAAAGTTAATGTTAGATCACGTGATTCATTAATAACCCTCATCCTATAGCCCTATGATGAAGGAACTGTCCTTTTACTACGACGTTGTCTGCCCGTTTGCGTACCTCGCGAGCACTCTCGTGGAATCTCTGGCTAGTAGAACGAACGCCAGACTGGTTTGGAAGCCGGTTTTACTCGGTGCGCTGGCACACACGGCACCCCAGGCTCTGGCAGTGTTATCGTCCCCTCCCCCGCCACTGCAGGAGGTATTTACAAAGAGACCAGCGCCCCTCAGGGCGCCAGTGGGTCGGCCACAGACGTTATGTGCAGTGCCAAGCAGATCCTATTAGCGGAAGGTACGTGATCATGGTGCTATGGTGCGTCCGCCGCGTGCGTGCGTGACATCGTCGTCTCAATCGATGTGCTTCTTTACCGTGTTCAAGTGCAGGACATGTCGTAGGCAAGCAGGGTCATGTTTTGTGTTTTATGTGGTGGCCTAATATTAAGAATGGAATTAATATGCAGAAGCGGTAGCATGGTCATGCACGTGCCCCACCGTCTCTCTCAGAAGGAACTTGTTCGCTGTCACTTCTACCAGTACCAGCACTGCTGTCGTATTCCGCTTGTGACGGTGGTAAACAGCCTTTGGAGGAGATATTCCTTGCTCCTTGGCTCTCTTGTAACCTGTAGAAGGCCTTGCCCAGCTAATAGTGTGTGCCCCATCCCCTGTAACCAACATGCCAAGTGTGACCATCATGCCAAGTGTGACCATTCGCCTGGCCTGCCTTGTGTGCAGACTTGGCTCGTCAGGCAAGACGCTACCGAGTCCCCTTGCACTCACAGCTGATAGAGCACTCACTGAGGAAGACCCTGTCTGCCATGAGACTGATTTCAGCAAGTCCTGAAGGAAGTATTCGAGTGCGGCTGACGCACGCCCTATACAAGGTGAGGCGGCTGACCGTGCTGGGTGCGGGTACGACAGTGTCCTACAGAATTGGCACTAACCCCACCTCCTCAGGCCTACTGGTGTGACAATGCTGATGTGGAAAGTGTCACTGTGCTCCAGCAAATCGCAGACAGCGTGCACTGGGAAGTAAGTGTTGGAGAGGTTATTGGTTCTGACAAAGTCAAAGCCCACCTTATTGCCAATACCAGAGAGGCAGTGCAGAGGGGGGCCTTTGGAGTGCCGAGGTTGGTGGTGGACAGTTTGCCCCTGCACATGTGCATGTGACTGCCTGCTGTGCATGGTCTTTTGCAGTTTCTTTGCTGGGAACAAGCTCTTCTATGGGACAGACCGCATGTTCCTAGTGGAGCGTTACCTTGGCAACCTAAAGGCCCACCCCCACCGCCTGGCGACTGTCCCCGGCCCCAACCCTAGAAGGCTGACCTTCTACTTTGACTACAGCTCACCGTTTAGCTACCTGGCCTGTGTGCAGGTGGACCGCCTGCGCCAGACCCATCCCACTTTGCAAGTGGACTATGTCCCTATTCTGCTTGGCGCACTCCTCAAGGCTGTGGGGACTTCTGTGGTAGGTGGGGTGAGAGGTAGGGTGGGTGGTCCATGCAGCAGCACCCAATGTCCTGCATCCCATCCCCAGCCTCCTGCCATCCAGTTTAGCGAGAACAAGCGTCGCTACATGTTGCGGGACCTGCTGGACTGCTCAGAGTACCTGAATGGACACTTCAAGTGGAACTCCACTTTCCCCATTAACTGCCTCCTTCCTCTCAGGGTTACCCTGGCGATGGAGTGCTCCCCAGATATTGTGCGGGGCATGTGTAAGTTAACATTGCCCGTTTGGCAGTGGTAGCAGGCCCAGTGCATTGGCAGTGGTAGCAGGCCCAGTGCATTGGCAGTGGTAGCAGGCCCAGCGCATTGGCAGTGGTAGCAGGCCCAGTGCATTGGCAGTGGTAGCAGGCCCAGTGCATTGGCAGTGGTAGCAGGCCCAGCGCATTGGCAGTGGTAGCAGGCCCAGCGCATTGGCAGTGGTAGCAGGCCCAGCGCATTGGCAGTGGTAGCAGGCCCAGTGCATTGGCAGTGGTAGCAGGCCCAGTGCATTGGCAGTGGTAGCAGGCCCAGTGCATATGATGTGTGGCATAACATGAGCTGCCAAGTGTGTGTGCTGCAGCAGTCTTGTTGCATGTGGATGTACCTACTGTGCAGTTAATGCCATTTGGAGGGATGACAGGAACATCGGAGAAGAGCATGTGTTGAAGGAAGTGTTGGAGGAGCTGGGAGTGGGGGAGGAAGTTGTAGTCTTGGCTCAGGCCGACCATGTCAAGGACCAGCTCAGAGACAACACACAGCGGTGGGTCTGGTCTAATGGCGGTGGTGTAGACTTAGGGAGGCAGACCTTTGTGGATGTGATGTTCATTCTCTCTCTCGTGTTGTGCAGTGCTCTAAGCACTGGTCTATGTGGTGTTCCGTCCTTTCAAGTGGACGGTGGACCTGTGCTGTGGGGGCAGGACAGACTGAATGTCGTGGAGGACATGCTATGTGGGTGGCAAGATGTGGACATGGGCCACAGCAAGCTGTGATTGCCTCCTGTGTGCATGCTACATAGCATAGCTTCGTAGAGGTCATGGTGTCTGTGTAACAATGTTGGGGTCTATGGCAGAAAAATCAATAACAATTTTGGCTTGCTTGGGCACATGCTGTCGGTAGGTGACGCCAGCGAGGTCTAGCAGTCTCCTTGCGGCCAACATCTCAGGCTTGTAGTGGTACTTGTCCGAGAAGAAGACAACCTCTCTGATCCCAGACTGAATCACCAGCTTGGCGCACTCGTTGCAGGGGAATAGTGCCACATAGAGCGAGCAGCCACGCACATCAGCTGAGTTCTTGTTGAGGATGGCATTCATCTCGGCGTGGCACACTGCAGGGGAAGGAACACCACAGCCACGTCAGGGGGTCCGTGATCACTGCTTTCATTACACCTGAACCAATAGTACACCGCAGTGGATTTGGAGGAGGGACCCGCTAAGCATTAGGCCCTTACCCCCAAGGGTATGTCTGGTTGCTCCATAGACACTAGACCCGCCTACCGCCGACGCAGCAGGCCGGGGTTGTAAGTTAGCCAGCTACACGATCGACGCCGGCTAAACTGCGCATCAGCTGTAGGCAGCCCTCAGGCTACAGTGATTCTCCACTCATGCATTGCGCGCTCACCGTAAGGGTATTTGGTGTCCAGCGGGTCCTCTGCCTCCCTGCGCCACGGTAGCAAGTCGTCGCTACAGCCGTTTGGCATGCCGTTGTAGCCGATCCCAACTATCTTTCGCTCCGGACTGACAATACAAGCGCCCACCTGCGAACTCGGGTCCTTGCTACGCTGTGCGGACAAGAAGGCCACTGCCATGAAGTAGTCCGACCACTCGAGGTAGTCCTGCCGCTTCCAGTTGCTCTCTGACATCGCGCGCGCCCCTTTCCCGCCGGCCTGGGGCAATTCGTGCACGTGCTCAAAATGGCGATCGTTGTGGAGACGGCGATCACAGTGGCCGCGCTGGCTGTATGCAGCTTCATGGCCTTCAACTCGATCCACGTAATCGAGGAGGGTGAGCGGGTGATCTCCTGCACTCACGTGTGTCGCTCTGCGTGTGCCAGCTGTACACCTCCTGCACTCACGTGTGTCGCTCTGCGTGTACCAGCTGTACACCTCCTGCACTCACGTGTGTCGCTCTGTGTGTGCCAGCTGTACACCCTCCTACTCTCTTTCCTTTGCACTGCAACGAATGATGCTGTTACAATTAATCCCCTTTTTCTTTTGTTAAGCAATCAGTGAATACACAGCATTTTATTTAATTTATCTACCCCATGTAACTCTGTGGACTGGGCAGAGACAAGCACACTCACCACACGCACCACCAGTGTATATGAGGAATGGTTCCCCCTCCAGACACAGCCAGACACAAGCTTTCTGATTTTACTGCCGTGTCCTCTTTGCTCCACTGCAGGTCACGTGGGGGTGTACTATCGTGTGAGTTTTATTTTTGTGTCGGTTAGGGTTAGGGTTGTGTGTCGGAGATTGTCCTCAGATTGCCGGCTGCGTCCATGTGCACAGGGGGGAGCCCTCCTGGACGGCATCTACCAGCCTGGCTTTCACTTTATGGTGCCCTTCATAACCTCTTTCCGAGCTGTGCAGGTGGGCGAGGGCAGTGCACAGTGGTCTGTAGTGAGTGCTGTCGTGAGCAGTGCTGTATTGCACCTCTGCAGACTACCCTGCAGACCGACGAGGTCCGCAATGTGCCTTGTGGGACCAGGTGGGTTAATGCTGTGTGATGATGCCTCTGCCACTCCTGGGAACCACCCTCCCCCTGGTGACCACCCTGTACCTGTACCTGCAGTGGCGGTGTGATGATCTACATTGACCGCGTGGAGGTGGTCAATGTGCTTGATGTAGACTATGGTGAGCCGCTCCTGGTTGATAGAGCAAGGGCTCCTGCACTTGAACTGTGCAACGACGGTGCCTGGCCTCCTCCCTGTGCAGTGCACCACATTGTGAAGCGATACACGGCTGACTATGACAAACCACTCATCTTCAACAAGGTTCACCACGAACTCAACCAGTTCTGCTCATCACACACACTGCAGGAGGTGTACATTGAACTGTTTGACCAAATTGACGAGAACTTGAAGAAGGCCCTTCAGCAGGAGCTCAACACCATGGCACCGGGGCTCACCGTGCAGGTCAGTGCCACACTGTCTCCCCCACCCCCCACCCCCTGTGCATGTCTCATGGGTGCCGCCTCATGTGACCGCATAGGCTGTTCGTGTGACCAAGCCCAAGATACCCGAAACAATCAGAAAGAATTATGAGGAGATGTATGTGTGTTTTGGTTGTGCACAAGTGTGTCTGTGAATATGCTTGTGTGTACGTGATGTGGCTGTGACTGTGTTTGCATGTCTGTCTGTGTCCGTGCATGGGACAAGGGAAGCAGAGAAGACAAAGTTGCTGATTGCCCAGCAGAAGCAGAAGGTAGTGGAGAAGGAGGCTGAGACAGAGCGGAAGCGTGCAATCATTGGCAAGTGTGCATGCATACATGCGGTATGATTAGACTCAGCCATGCCCTGACATTATGTGTACTCAGTGACCTGTCTCACCTCATGGCTGTGTACCACAAAGAGGCGGAGAAGGTGCGAGAAGTTGCACGTATACAGTATGACCAGAAGGTCATGGAGAAGGAGAGTGTGAAGAAGATGTCTCAGATTGACGACGAGGCCTACTTGGCCCGCATGAAGGCACATGCTGATGCTGATTACTACACAGCACAGAAACTGGCTGAAGCAAACAAGGTGTGCCCTGGTTCGTGCAGACGTGTGCTGCCTTGCCTGTCCTGAGATGTGTTTGTTCCACCGCAGATGAAGCTTACACCGGAGTACCTTGCCATTATCAAGTACCAGTCACTGTCTGCCAACGCCAAGGTCTACTTTGGTCCTGACATTCCCAGTATGTTCTTTGATGGCAGCAGCCTGCCTAGAGAGTTGGCTGCCTCCGTGCAGGAGAGCGGCAAGGACACCAAAGCGCAAGGCCATAGCAACCCCTTCTAGCAGGGCCTCTGGTAAACGTTTTATATAATAAAAATAATAGCTAATAACAATAATAATAATATGCCTGTCCACAATATTCAAAGTAGGTGTTGTTTATGTACGCATGTACGCATGTCTTGGACAAAATCAAGAAGTAGTTCACAGTTGTGGAATGTCCGTGGTTCATGTTGTCCAGTGTTCACTGGATGACTAGCTGCAGATGTGAGTGCATAGAGAGGCCCACATGAGAGGTAAATATGATCCTATTCACCAACCTATTCACGTGTGCTCACACACTTCAGAGTTATCAGAGGGGGCAGCGTCTGGTAGCAGTGGGTCCCGCTCATGGCCTCCTGCCCTGTGTTGCAGCCTTTCCTGGAATCTGCTCTCCTGCACACAGCACGGGTGCAAGTGAACCTTGCTCTAGTGCTGCACCTGTCTGCTGTGCCTCACCTGGTGGTTCGCCAGCACAACTAAGAACAGGCCAATGACAATCATTGCTGCCCCAGCATACTGCTGCATGAGGGCACGAGAGAAGGGAGGGCGGTGGGTTGGGTGAGACACGATCTTGTATGAACTCCAGCCCCACAGCCACAACGTGGACAAGTCAAATGTATGCCCTGATACTGAACCCACTGCATGGGGATGGCACCAACGCCTGCAGGTGCTTCCAGTTTGTGGCCATGCTCCTCTCAAGGCACGAGAGACACCTGCTCTGCTCAGGCACCTAACGCCTGCAGGTGCTTCCTTTACCTCCAAAGTGAGACATATACATCACTATTGGCAAATCCTCTTCAACTTCTCTGTTGCACTTGCTGCCCATCACTTAGTCTCGCACACCCCACCTTTGTGTTGCTATTACTGCACCTAGCTATGAGTAGGACAGGAATTGTGTGGTGTGTGTGGTGTGTGTGTGTGTGTGCAGAGCACGTGAAAAGGTATTTACTCACCCAGGGCACTAGCAATTCACCTAACACCAGGAACGAAGACAACAAAGTGACAGGAACCTTTGGAGGAGAAGGAGGGTAAGCTGGCACATTTGCCCAGGCAGTGCTGAGGGGGCTGCGCTGACCTGAAGTGGCCAGAAGGCAGTGACCACAGAGGAAGCAATGTGGAGATTGGACCATGTCAGGAGCAAGTAGCATAGTGCTGACGCGATGAACACAGCGTAGACCAGTGCATACCAGGCCTGGGTTGGAGAAAGGAGGGCGGTGGGTTGCCTGGAGAGTGCTGCAGGTGCATGCGTGCGCTTACACTGCCGGGCATGACAAATTCCGCCGGCTGTGAGTAGTAGTACACAGAGGCTAGTCCCATGGCCAGGGCGCCGAACCCATAGCTCCATGCCGTCACTGTGATAGGGAGCTGCTTCCACTGGGCAGAGCGAGCTGTAGGGAGAAACATTGGGAGCAGCCACCTAACGGGCTACTACTTGTACAGGCACTTCACTTACAGGACTTGCCATCAAAGATGAATCTCTTCTGCAGAGTCACATAGACTGCCTATGCAGGCACAGGGCAGGGAGGAGTGTAGACAGGGCACCTCTCATCTGTTCAGTTTACCTGCTCCTCTCAACTAACCATGCATGCCGTATTGCCAACAAGAAAAAGATACCCAACCGACTGCTGTGTGATTGATGAGGATGTGGAAGAGTTGGTGTGGTTCAACAAGGGTAGCCCTGCTGTGTGGCCTGGCCTAGTCAAGGCCATCTCCACGGCCCCCGCTGCAAAAGGTAAACAATACAGAAGTTGCTCAGGAATAACTCCTACTTTCCTGAACAGTACCTGCTGCAGAAAGGATCCCCAGCAACCGGGCGTACGTAAACCACTGGGAAGGGGCAAAGGATTGTATTACTGAGCTCCTGGCAAGTGAGTCAAGCAGCGTGTGTCTACCTTGTTGTAGCGAAACTTCTCCACGCATGTGATGGTGGTCAGCAATGCGCCCCACACAGGAATGGCATTCTACAGCACAGCAGAAAGTGCACGTTGGTATCCAGACACCTATGTAGATGCATACCCTCACTGGCTCTACCACCAAGCAGCCCCAGCACCACTCATGCATACCCACCTGGAAAATAGAGGCACTGTTTGCTCCTGCGTTATACACCCCTAAGATGTATAGCAACTACACAGACACAGACACACAGAGCAGTCATGGCAGACGTGGCGTCAGGTGACACGTGCAGGTCATGCATCACACCTGGTTCCCAAACATGCCTATGACACCCAGGACTGCAAACAGCTGCAGAAGAGAGGCAGGACAGCCATTTCTCGGAGCTAGCCACATGGTAGGACTGCGCCACATGCACTGTACCAGAAGGTCCGTTGGTTTTGGGATGGCACATCTCCTCTCTCCCACACAGGCACACAACATCAAAACAGGAATACATACGGCGTCCCTGCGTGCCAGGGCGCAGGTAAACGTAGTGCGCCACGTCACGCACGCACGCACGCACGCCAGTCGCATGTCCTTACCTATAGAAACTAAAAACAACAGGGTTTGCTTTTTGTTGGCCAGCAAACTTCTCCACGACCACTGGATACAGTCCGAAGCCCACCTGCAGGGAGTAGCACAGAGGGCGCAAGGACGGGACAAAACCGGATTCAGCCACTAATCGTTGCACAAACAAAACGGCACACGGGGCCAACCTGTACGGTGAAAAGTCCCAAGTAGACCAATGAAACGGGCGGTACGCCGGTCTTCCAGCAATTGCAAGAGGGCACCAGTGATTGCTGCGGCGATTTAGCGTTGGCGGCCATTTTATGGGGGAGGGGGCGTAGTGTAAAATAGGGAAATTCGAACCCATAGCAGAATATTGATGCGGTTTAGCATGGTAGGGATAGTGAGTGCATGGACTCTACTGTGTGCTGAAGTTCCTGCAAAATCTATGCATGTATGTCCCAGATCATGTGTCACAGCACTGCTGCTGTCAGTTGTGGTTGTGGGGTCTTGGGCTCAGCAAGGTTTCATCAAACAAGCCACACACCAGACAAAGCCTGAAGTGAAAGAAGGGCACATCATCACGAGGGCCAAACGATGCAAAGATCATAACATTCATATGATTCACAGTATTATTGTGAGACATCTACACTGGTACATTATTATGACTGGACCATTACGACTTCCTTCCTCACCTCACACAATCATAAAATTTGTTCTGCAAGTGCAGTCGGCCCTAGTGTGATTTGCATGCAGTGCACTCTAATACGCATATGAATCTAGTTGGACAGTGCATGGGGATGGCAGCCAACAATGTGATTATGTGGAAGTGAACGCCTGCCTACAGAGTGTCTTAATCTGCTAAGCACCTTGAATTGAGAATTGCTGAGCACCTTGAAAGAACCGTCACTAGCCTTCAGGATCAAAGCTATCTGACTTGCCTCGTGACAGCACGTTACTTCGTAGTGTTGGCTGACGCTCGCAGCAGACGCACTCCACCACCATATATGTCATGATGAGCAGTTGGGTCTAGTGGGCCGGACTACATTCAGCCACCCACTCAGGGACACCACACTTGAGGCTAGCCTGTCCCCAGGTGCAATACACTGCCAGCATATGCAGACCCTGACGCTGCAGAATTCAGACCCTGGCCACACGTACCCCTTGGCCCTGACCACACCACCTTAATGTGAGCAGCTGAGGGTCACGAAACACTGGCAAGCATGCTGAGGGGGAGCCTTCCACTCACGAATGCTCATTTTACAACTAGAAGCCAGCAGGAAATGTAGTGGTTGGCCATTAGTGCCTCCTCCTGCCAAGCTGAGATGATGCAGAGAAGTGCTCCTTATCACACACACACACACGCACACCCTGGTCGGTGTAAGTACACGGACACACTTATGCACTCACCCATTGTTGATATGAAAGTGGAATTGAAGGTGTCATGTCTGTCCATGGTCTCTGGTGGT